>QPKB01000006.1:40802220-40909040 GCA_003546025.1 Camphora micrantha | reverse complement strand
TCGTAAGTTAATCGTCTCATTTTTGTTGAGCTTGTGATTCTCTATGTTTCTTCTAGAAGCACAAGGTAGTTTTCTTTCATGAAATATATATTGGAACGCTCATTCTGTTTGTATATTTGCTAGATGGGATGGTTGAACGAGAGGTACAGTCCCTTCGGTTGGAACGACCCATTTATGTGGTCATCGGTCGAGAGGACGGACATCCCTCGTCAGGATAATTGCAATGACTGTGGAGTATTTGCAATGGCCTTCGCTGCTCACTGTGTGTACCGACTACCACTTAAATTCAATCAGTCTCATATCCCATACTTTCGAAGCAAAATTGTTGTAAAAATCTTCAAGAGGAGTTGGCAATTGAATGCCAATAGGCTAGGCTTAACTGAATTGACAGACTCCCCATCAAGATGAGGCTGCTGAGTGATGGGCAGATGCTGGTCTGAGCTTCAGTTCGATGATCAATGTGCATCTTTTGCCAACACATTTCGTGGACCTCTTTGTGTGGGATGCAGGACAATGTCCAATTCAAATGGACTTTTGTAAATATTGTTTTTGGTTATATTTTTTTACTTTTGTGTACATTTGTGCAAGGATGAATTTTTAGCTTTGATCAAGAATGGAGTCTTGTGTAATGTTTTGTCCCATGTTATTATGAGTATTTTGGTTTCGAATATGTGTATAGTTTTATTTCTTGTTATGGATTTTTTGGTATAGAATCTGTGTACTATGGATGTGATGAATGCAACTTATAAGTTCTGTTGTCCATACAAATGGAGTCTCTCTTTTTTTTTTTTTAAACCCATAAATGGTCGATATCGACCATACAGAGGAAATTGTCTTTCAGTTATGTAGTCGATATCGACCATACAGAGAAAAATGGCTTTCAGTTATATAGTCGATATCGACCATACAGAGAACATATGCTTTCAGTTATGTAGTCGATATCGGCCATACAGAGAAAAATGGCTTTTAGTTATATGGTCGATATCGACCATACAGAGAAAATATGCTTTCAGTTATGTAGTCGATATCGGCCATACAGAGAAAAATGGCTTTCAGTTAATATAGTCGATATCGACTATACAGAGAAAAATGCCTCTCAGTTATATAGTCGATATCGACCATACAGAGGAAAATCCCAATGAGAACTTTGATCCAAAACTGTGAGAATCACTCCTTCTCTAGAAGCCTCTCAAAAGATCCCTAAGAGAAAATCTAGATGACGATCCTCTCAAATTATGGGATAAGGATAAAGCCAGATGTGAAATTATCATAAAAACGACCCTGAAAAGATCATCAGGGTCAAACCAATGCAATATTCTCCTTAAGATAGAAAAGAATTTGATCAACAAATTAAGTAACTCTTGGCCCAGAAATTGAGAAGGCCAAGTTCTAGCCCACATAGTAGTCCAGCCTTTATGGTAAGAAACCATGCTGAATTACTAAGAAAGAAGCCAAGAATGGTAATAACTTATAAAAGGCAGCTTCACAATTAGAGATGGATATTTTCTCCCAAACAAAGAATCTCTAATCAATGAAGTCCAAGAGAAAGCCATTTATTTATCTGGGAAATATCTGGGAAATGAACAGATGTGACATGATCGTTATCGACCATACAGGGAAAAATGCCTTTTAGTTATATGGTCGATATCGACCATACAGGAATAGTCGATATCGACCATACAAAGGAAAATAGCTTTCAGCTAGATAGTCGATATCGACTAGTTTAGTAGTCGATATCGACCATAAATGTCACAGAAACTCAAATGTATGGAAAAATGACTTCCAGTTATATAGGATATCGAAATAGTCGATATCAACTATTATTATTTACAATGTAAGATATGCGACACATGCTTGTCTATCCTTTCATGTAAATTTACATATAATCTGGATCACAAGAACCTAGGTGTAACCATCATGCTACATTAATGTACTTTTACATATATTCTTAAGACCAAATAATGAGCAACAGTAGATGTAAAAACCACCATTTTAGTGCCACAAAAGTATCTCCACATCCAAACCAAATGGGACTATGACAAGACAACAATACAAAATGTTGTACTATATTTTCAATATTTTCAAGTTCCATTTACAAACAGGACGACCATACAGAATGCTCATACAGAGATCTTCAACTACAATAGGATTATATACATCATCTAATACCCCAAAAAAATTCCCTCACAACTGTTCATACTTAGAGTTGTTTTCACTTACAATGGAACTATATGTATCGTGCACATGGTTTAAAATCGCGGTTCGCGGTCATCGCGTCGCGGTTCGCGGTCATCGCGGCCCATCGCGGAGCGAATTTTTATTTGACCTCAAAACATTCCGAAAAAATATCCAAAAAATCCAGAATATTATAAAATGATAGAAATTAATGTTTTTTTTCCATTAGTGCACACTTAAAAGTAAAATAACGGTCCCCTCAAGTTATAACATCCTGTATTCATTGCTGTATCGATGTATATACTAAAATAAGCTGAAATATCATAAATTTGACATAATGCAACCATAATTTTGGGCAAACTGATAGTGTTAACACTTAAACATTTAAAGTCTACAATTCAGCAATAAATACTAATAGAGTAGTGGCTTAGTGGCTATAGTGCATGTACCTAATGCCAGAACGAGTGGCGTCCTGGCTCGATATTATCATCATCATCATCATTATTTCTTGAAGGGTAGAATGCACCAAATTGTTGTGTTACATAGCCTCCACTCCCATAGTGCCCATAACGTTATTATGCCTGTGGATGTGGTTGAGGAACAAAGATTGCTTCATAAAGTGAGGCCGAGTCATTAGTAGACTGAGATGACTGAGGGTAGTCATGGTGATACCGATAAAATTCGTGGGGAAGTTCAAGTTGCTGATGTGGATGTAATACATAGTAGTCACCATACATGACTTGTTAGTGGCCAACATCACCACCACTAGTACCCTCTCCCCCGCCATATCCACTACCACTAGCACCTGCATGTGATGATTCGGTTGGTGGGATAATTCTCTGGTAGCCACGGGTCGGGTCTATGTTACCTGAAGAAGGAAAATGTTCTACTGTCTCCATCATATGTGGTGGTATCTCACCACCGTCACCACCACCATCCCCATCAGAATCATGCGGCACATCTGAAGATGAGCTAGTACTGCTGAGGCTAGTGTCCTCATCATCATCAACCTCATCTCGCATCTCCTGAGGGTTGACCCACGCCTTCGTTGATGGGTAAGATTTATCTCGCGTAGGCGCTCGGCAGCTCTCATTGGCTCTGGCCTTTCCCCAGTCAATTCCTGGACCATATCACCAATCTGTTCATCATGATCTAGCACTGGCTCTTCTACCTCTTCTATCCATTGTGCCAACACATCATCATTCTCTGAAAAAATATAGTTCAGATTGATTGGGCAGAAGTAATCTGTTTGGTCCTCAAATTCTCTCCTTCTTCTTTGTCTGTTGCGGAGCTTAATGCTGTAATGTATATACACCAATTTGTTCAACTTTTGCATCGTCAGCCGATTTCTCACTTTAGTGTGAATGAATGAAAAGGTGCTCCAATTCCTTTCACAATTTGATGATGTAGTTGTTTGACTAAGAACTTTCATTGCTATTTTCCTTAGTATTGGAGCACTTTCTCCGTAGTTTAACCACCACTCAGCTGAAAATAAAATGGAAGTATATTTATTAATTAAATCATACATGGCTCAACTTTTAAACTGACGTAGAATGAATGAAATTCCCATGATCTTTACCTGGAAATGACTTCATGATAGCTCGTCTGGCGGTCGGTGTCCCAAAACTACCAAAGGCTTCATTGTATATATCAATCTGGTGATTCATTGAAAATAAAATAAGGATGAACTAACTCTTTATGCTCTTTCAAAAAAAAATCCCATTAGTCCATTACACTTACTTGGTTAATAGCCTCACATGCATCATCCTCATTCGCTGCAAGTTTTTCAATAACATTTTTTAGACCTATACGTATCTCATCTGTTAAGCTTCTGTCTTCATTTTCATTGTATCGATACTGTGGGTTGAAGAAATAACCTGCATAGTATATTAATTTAGAGAGATAAAACCACAATTTAACAATAGTTAGAAATGCAGTCAATGTCTGTGATCGTGTGATAGTGTGATTCCTTACCTGCAGCATGCAAGTCATGATGGAGTTGTTTTTCCCAACGATTGTCGATGATCTTCCAATAAGCCTTGTAGTATTTGCAATTTGCTTGTATGGCTAACTTAGCTCGAACTACGGCCTCGTACAAGAAGCCCATTGTAGGCTTGTCATCTCCATCGGCCAACCGAAGGACCTTTATCAAAGGCTCTAAAACCTTTAAGGTCTCACCAACAAATGTCCAATATCTCTTAGATTGTACAATCTTTACAACTTGTTTTGCTTGGGGCGTCGGCTTCTTCCCCCACTTTGATTCCAACCATTCTTGTGATGTAAATAGTTGGTGTAGCCCTCCTCTGTATTTATAAAGGCTTTCTAGAGCTATAAAGTGGGTGGCAAAATCTTGTAATGCCAGGCCGTAGTAGCTCATGGTTGTCCGTATATTTCTTCATCATCACTATGAACCTGTTTGACTGATAGATAAAATTAGTGATCTTTTTTGCCTTCAATATCACACCTTTTATCATTTTCCTCTTAGCAATGTCTTCAATCATTAAATCCAAGCAATGTGCAGCACATGGAGACCAAAAAATATTGGGCCTTTGCTGCATGAGTATCATTCCTGCTTTCTTCATGCTTGCATCATTGTCTGTGATGATCTGAACAACACATTCTGCCCCAATATCTTCAATTACCTCATTGAAAAGCTTATTCAAGTATGTCGCATCTTTGACGTACTCGGTTGAATCAACTGATCTAATAAAAACGGTCCCTAAAGATGAATATACTAAAAAATTCAATAGGGACCGTCTGGTGATGGTAGTCCACCCATCACACATGAGTGTACAACCCCTTTCTCTCCAGATCCTCTTAAAGGTATTCACCCAATCCACCGTCTCCTTATATTCCTCTTCAACACAGTAATGGCCAATCTCATATGGTGTGGGTGGCTTTATACCTGGACCATGTTCTGCAGCAACGTCCAACATGGTCTTCAAATAAGGCGAAGTTGCCTTATTTGGTGCAATGGCTCCATCGAAGAAGAATTTTCCAACTGCCTTAACCAACCTGTTTCTTGCATAACCCATCTTCCCGCTTAAGGCTTTGGCTATAGAAGGTTGCTTTGCAGATGGAGACCTATATGCAGTAGGGTCAATTGGACCCACAACTTTTGGTCTACGAGCCTGTTGTGTGGGTGATTCACCAGACTCCAACCAATCCGGTGGTCGGCGAGTCTGTTTTTGACTAAACATCCGACGCAGCATCCCACCACCACCACTAACTGAGCCAGAGCCACCCCCCTCTTCATATTGGCCGCCTCTAAAAGCAGACTCATAGATCATTCTTCTCCTCTCTTCTTCCTCATTATATGATCTCATGCTCTCTCTCCTTGCTCTCTCTACATCTGATTCCCCATCATTATCATCATCCGACTCAAACACCTCCCTAGGCCCATACACCTCTTCTCTACATGCTTCATACTCTGCCTCTCTCCTTTTCTCAGCCACTACTTTTTTTTGCTTCCCCGCATTTAAGAATGCTTGCATTTCCTTCTTTAACTCTGGTGATACCTTGGTACACTTTGCCACATTTCCCGATTTATGTGCCAAGTGTTCCTTCAATCTTGTGATTCCCCCAGTTACCACCTTATCACAATAATTGCATTTAATTCTACTCTTTTTTCCATCCACATCAACACCATGTTGCCACGCCGGGTCAACATCACGTACCATTGTTTCTACAAAAGAATAACACTAAACACATAATCCATAAAGCAAAGTAGTTTAGAATTTGAAACACTGAAGCTTAAAACAAATTGTTTTATATCCATGAATTAGTGTATTACACAATCTTTAAAAAAATAACAAAAATAATTCGGATTTAAATAATGAAAAAATGAAAAATACTACAAAGAGTGTTAAAACTCACACTTCCTTGTTTCAAAAGTGTAGATCTATTTTAAACTAACACATTTAAAATGCATTTGAACACTAATTTGAAAAAATGTAAATGATATCAAGAAAAGCCCCAAATTTTGAAAATAAAAAAAAATCTAGATCTACACCTTAAAAGTTAAAACACTAGAACTAGGGAAAAATTAGTGAGTAACATACTAACATCATATCTTAATCTAACTCAATATAAAGCCTTTGGTTCATGAATTAGTGTATTACAAAATCTTTAAAAAAAAATAACTAAAATAATTCGGATTTAAATAATGAAAAAATTAAAAATATTACAAAAAGTGCTAAAACTCACACTTTTTTGTTCCAAAAGTGTAGATCTATTTTAAACTAACACATTATAAATGCATTTGAACACTAATTTGAAAAAATGTAAATGATATCAAGAAAAGCCCCAAATTTTGAAAATAAAAAAAATCTAGATCTACACTTTAAAAGCTAAAACACTAGATCTAGGGAAAAATTAGTGAGTAACATACTAACATCATATCTTAATCTAACTCAATATAAAGCCTTTGGTTCATGAATTAGTGTATTACAAAATCTTTAAAAAAAAAATAACGAAAATAATTCGGATTTAAATAATGAAAAAATTAAAAATATTACAAAAAGTGCTAAAACTCACACTTTTTTGTTCCAAAAGTGTAGATCAATTTTAAACTAACACATTATAAATGCATTTGAACACTAATTTGAAAAATGTAAATGATATCAAGAAAAGCCCCAAATTTTGAAAATAAAAAAATCTAGATCTACACCTAAAAACACTAGATCTAGAGAAACATTAGTGATTAACATCATATATAACTCAATATAAAGCCTTTGGTTCATGTATTAGTACACAATCTTAAAAAAAAAAAACCAAAAATAATTCGGATTTAAATAATGAAAAAATAAAAAATATTACAAAAAGTGTTAAAACTTGAATTTTTTTTGCTCTAAAAGTATAGATCTAACACATCTCAACCACCTCTAAGTTATTTTCATGTTGAATCTTGAAAATAACTCCAAAAAATAAAAAAATAAGCTTACCAAAGAGGTCCCTTGAGTTTGATTAGCTTTCCCCACATAAAAATCCACCCAAAAGTAGCTTAGATCTAAGCTTTTAGATCTCCTCCATGCCTTAGAAGTTGTAGTAGCCCTTTAGGAACCCTTAAGAAACTCTCAGGGAAGAGAAAGAAGTGAAAGAAGTGAAAGAAGAAGGACCACAGTCACAGGCTACTCACAGCACACGGTTTTAAAAAAAAAAAAAAATTCAGACGATATAACAGCCGTTATTTTGAATATAACGGCCGTTATAACGGTTTTGCCGTTATATTCAAAATAACGCCGTTATGGGCCGTTATATTGCCGTTTTTTTGGGCCGTTATGTAAACCGGCCGTTATATGCAATATAACGGCACGGTATCGGCCGTTACCGTTACATAACGGCCGTTATTTTAAACCCTGATCGTGCAAGAGCCCGCAAAAAAATCACTGCCCTTCGGTTCTTACTTTGAACTATTCTTAGTTACAATGGAGCTATATGCAGGTTTTGAGCTTTGATATAAAATGTTTCCAGACCGAGGGTTCTTACTTACAGCTGTTCTAACTTACAATGGGACTATATGCATCATCTTGGTCCACCCAAAAAATACCACCCAAAAACTTCCACCTACGTCCATCAACTGCTTACTGGAGGATTGCGACACCCTCCACGATTATGCCCTCTCCCTTTGCAATTTGAACACGTTACTGCCCTTCTCTGGCGACCACGATCTTCGGTACGGATCCTGTTCTTCTTTGGACGTCCGGGCTGTTTAGTGGCTCTCGGTGGAAGAACCCTGACGTCACTGGTGTGCTCCCATTGCTTGATGTCGCGAGTACCATGTATAACTTCACTGTAAGACGTACGGTACGTGCTTGACAGATACCAATGCTCGCAGAATTCGTATGGATCATAATTTCTGACCTCCATTGAAGCCAATGCGTGACAACACGGGATGCCCAATAGCTGCCACTTGCCCAATAGCTGCCACTTCCGACATGTGCAGATTTTCCGTTCGACGTCGACAACGTCCACATACTCCATAGATTGAACCTGAAACTCAACGAGCCCAGCTATTGAACGTGCACTCGGCGAGCATCCTCCTTTTCTTGGCTCAGAAGTTTCTTCGCATACGGAGTTAGACGAGTTGTTATGCTTTGAGACAGGAGGTGTCGCTTCTGATAGAACTCCATTAACTTGGCACGTATTTCCTCTACCTGCCTCGTGATGGGTAGGACTCGTGTGTCTCTTAAGAGACTATTAGTGCACTCGGCTGCGTTGCTAGTAAGCATGTCATACCGACTGCCTTCTACATATGCATTCGCCCAACGTTGCCGTCCAATTGCATCAATGTAGTTGAACGTCTCTTGGCTTACTGCACGTATATCCGTCATGTAAGCCTCGTACTCATAAGGCCTATACGACTTTGCTGCCCGCCAGAATTTCATTACGATTGCCCCATCACTGAAAGCAGCCTTGATGTTTTCAGCAATATGATGACAACAATAACAGTGAAATGCGGATGGTATGATGTTCTTCAGTGCTAGAATGAGGCCCTTCTGACGGTTTGAAACAATAGTCAAGTTGGCCGGCTCCCCCAGCGATATGAATAAATTAGCAAGGAACCACTCCCAGCTGTCACAGTGCTCGGCCTCCGCAAATACGAAGGCGATTGGAAGCAACTTTTGATTGGCATCATGTGTTACTGCTACAAGCAAGACACCTGGGTACTTTCCTCAGAGATGTGAACCGTCTACAGCAATCACCGGTCTCAATGAAGACGTGAAAGACCTTAAACAAGGTCCGAATGCCCAAAAAAATCTCCTAAAACGATCCTCTGTTGTGGTGTCTATGTTTGTTACAGTGCCGGGGTTGCTCATCTGAAGTTCTTTACAGTACAAAGGTAGATGCTGGAAGGAGTCTTCATACGATCCACGGACTATGTTTAGTGCCGTCTCCCATGCTATATAAGCCTTCCTGTAGCTAATGGTAGCCCCAAACTCCATCTGGTAGTCATTCATGATCTCCTTCGGTTTCAAATTGACATTTTTTCTGACTCTGTCCATGATGAACTCTGTAATAAGTACCGAAGATGCTTGTCGATGTGCCATGCCCATCATTGGTCATGAGCATTTATGGTTAGGATTGTACGTCCTTACTTTAAATTGTGGTCCTGATTCGACAATAGAACCGTGAATACGCCATGGACATTCTTGATCTCTGCAGCGTGCAGTTAATTTGGTCATGTTGGTCTTCAAGGGTCTAAGAGTGAAGTTGCCATAAATTGCGAACTTAGCCAAAGTATTCCGGAATGTTTGTCGATCTTGGAATTCACGACCGATCCACATCTCCCGTGCCGAGTTGTTACCAACATCTGTGTTTATGTCCTCGGGCTCCATTTTATCTTCAAGATCAACAGTTGAAGTTTTATTACAATGAAATGACTCATTAATTGGGTTGGCTCCTGCAACTTCATCCGAAGTTTCATTATAATGAAATGCCTCATTGATTTGATTGGCTCTTGCAACTTCACTTTCGGCCTTCACCATTGGATTCGAATGGATTCTGCTTATGGAGGGAGAGCCATCAAGATGGATATCATCACGAAAGTCTATCCCAAATACCAAATCATCATCGACAATGTCTTGTCCTACCGTCTGACGTGGACTGCAATCGACCTATATAGTAGGAAAATACATGTCTTTGTCTTCACGGATGTTAATGGTAGGTACGTATTCACAACTACTTGAGTATAAAACTTGATGGTTTTATTCTAAAAGTGACGAACACATGAAAAAAAGGAAAAAAAGCAAATAAAAAACCCAATTCATGACCAAACAGTTCTCCCACTGCCGAATTTAATCATAATGCATTATTTATAATTGCAATGGACGCTAACATAGTTACAAAACAAACCCTTCAAACCCCATAAACCCCATAAACCCTTCAAAGAAGATTTTCCACGGTTTCTAGGGTTTTTAAAAATTAAATATTGGAGAAGATTCTAAGTGATGGTGTTTATGGTACATAAAACAGTCTAAGGTGGTAGATAATGTGCATATCTTTGTCTTAATGGAGTGCAACCACCATAGACATGCCGTTTTATGGTGATTTCTAGAAGAAAAAAAACTCTAGAGCAATGTTGAAGACGACCCAAATGGAGAAATGCGAAAACTGGAATCGGAGCGAGATATAATACAAACTCGCATAATGGTCGATATCGACCATATCGCAAAACGACAAAAAAAGAAAAAAAAGAAAAAAATGGCATACGAGGACCCCTCCCGTATCAAACATATAATTGAGTCCTGCTGTGACGTATACGGTCCTACAGGGATTTTACCTGTAAATTCCTCATATATATTTATTGTTAAAAAAAGGAAAAGACAAAAGGACAAAAAGTAAATAGGTGCAGCTTTGCAAATTACTTTTAGGGCACGTAGGATGGTTATCAATTTTACTGAGTCAAACATCACATAAAACAAATGAAGTTTAAGGCACGTCAGATTTTCCAATGAAAATGTCATATTGACTGGTAGAAACAAGTGAGCTGTTGCTTTTCAGGAAAATCGTTAATTGAATCTCGTTAATTGAGTCGTATTTTTTGGTTTTTAAAATTTATAATTGTAATTGAATCATAAAAAACCGCTAAAAACTGAACCGCAGTTAATTATAATTAACAGTTCAATTACGATTAATTATCACTTTAAAAAAATTTGTGAAAATTTTGTCCTTTATCAATCAAATTAACTGTAAAGAAAAAGGAAACCATAGTTGGAGAATGCAATAATATGTTACTGTAAAAAAAAAAAAAAAAAAAGTAATTTTCATTTAGGCCTTTAAATTTTTTCTTATTAGCAAAATAGTTCAGTTAATCGTGTGTTTTGGGAACACGGTTAACCGAACCGCGGTTAACGATTCAGTTCAGTTAATAACCATCAGTCGAGATAAAAACCGTAATCGAACCATGAAGTATGGTTTTCCAATTTCAATAACCATAATCGAACCGTGAAACATGATTATTAACCGCGGTTCTGTTCGGTTTCGTTCAACGATTTTTCAATTTTCTTTTATACCCCTAGAAACAACATCTCACTAAAGATGAATTTTGGTCACGTATGTTAGAATTATTGGGCTTAAGTGTGGCCCAATGACCACACGCCCACGTGGGTCCCCCACTTTTGAAAACCAACTAGCATAAAAACTCCAATATTGATAAGTTTCCTTGATAGAGATGTCTTTGGTATCTATGAAAAGTTGCTAACCTAAAGGAATTTCCTATGCTAAAAGGAATTTAAATCCTAATTAGGTTTCGACTCCATTATGGGAAGAGACTTCTCTTGGAAAACCTACATATAGGATTTAGGTGTTATAGTGTAGTAAATCATCAATCGAAGGTTTTGGTGTAGGTCAGGGGAACGCAATGAATTCAAGTATGCGTTAGTTTTCATATTTATATTGTAGTATTTATATCAACTCTGTATTTATATAGATCGGATAAAAATTATTTTAGTCCAAAACTAACATGTGGTGTCAGAGCCTCATAGGGTATTTGTACTAGGACATCATTTCTCCATGTGATCGGTCGTACTGATCATGAATGGGACCGAGAATCACTTACCGGGCCATCTCAGAACCCAGGCACGAGGTTTTTAGTACCAGTAACCGCTCATAGTTTTGTGCTCAAAATCGTGCACCACATATTTTGTCTGCATGTTTATTTTCCGAACATGATTGCATATAATGGGACCCTCAACGGTTTTTGAGCTACAAGTGAACAGTTTTCAAAGTGGGCCTCACGGAGTGTGTGAGTGCAATTTGCACACATTCATGAGACCGTATCACGACATGAATGGACCACTTTCTCAATGGGGATCATTTGAGAATTTCTACCACGGTGCTTCGTGAGTGGATAAATCACGGTCCGTTACGTCACTGTAGACAACCCCTGCATAGATGCATGGCAGGCTCATTGTGATGTCGCAGATCTTAATTGGTCCAGTCACAATTACCGTGGGGAAAATTGTAGAGGATCCAGACTCGTATACCATGTGCGACTTCTTTATGTCTTAGCTTTTCGTTCATTGAGTTTGGGCCAACCTAATCTCACCCAATAAAGGTCCAAGCCCATATATGGATGATTATATAAGGCCTTGAGTTAGGGCTTCCCTTGAGATGTTTTAGACCTCATCTGACTCGATCGAAATGAGTGGTATGATTAAGCTTAAATAATAATTAAACGATTTTATAAAGAAAAACCATAAAATGACAAAATAGTTGTTCGTACATATTTTTTGGTATCATCAACTTGGTTGATGATATCGTCAACCCGGTGCAACTTTTTTTTTTTTCTTTTTCTTGGACTTTTCTTCTTCTTTTTTGATGGTTTTCATACTTGATTGTCTTAAATTTGGAGGGGATAATTCTAAGATTTGGCAGAAGATGAATATCCATTTCAAATAAATGAAAAACGTCAAAAGGATGTGATAAATACATCAAAGAAAAAGGGTTTGACAAGTTTTTCACAAATCATGTGTTCAATTCATCCACTGTCAAATTTATTCTTAAAGCTGGTTCAAAGATTCCGGATTAACGAAATAAAAAAAAACATTCTGGATTTAAAATTCCACACAAACAATACAACACTTAGGAGAAAAACCTTGCATTCACTATTCAAAGATTACCCCCAACATGACTCCCTACATTTTGTTCATAGAGATCAAAACTATGAAATTCCCCCAATAAATGACTTTAGACCCTAAATGTTCACAAAAGCATGCCCAGATTCATCCCTTCAAGTTATACTCAAAGCCATCACCAAATTAACATAAAATCTTCATTTAGGCATTTTACCTAACACCTTACACTCCAAACTTGCATGAACTCTCAAAATCCATGTTAAAGGGGGCGACAAATGTGTATAAACTAAGTATGGGACCCACATAACTAAGAAAGATTGCCAGAACTACTTGAGGAAGACTACTTGGACATAAAATACAATAATTTTCATAACCTTTCCATCACTAGTTAGAAAAATAGTTAAAGAGGGAGCATAATATCGTTTTTTGCAATGAAGGTTGGCAATATCATCAACCAATTGATGATATCATCAATTGGAGTGATTTCGTCCAAAAACATGTACGAACAACTATCTTGTCACTTTATAGATTTTATTTGTAAAACCGTTTAATTAAGATTTAAAGTTAATTTTTTCGTAAAATCAGTTAGATCAATCAATTTTTAGCCATTAAAATATTATTTCTATAATAACTATCTATTTTGAACTTGGATTCGCGATATGTTCTGTACGCATTCGTCACGGTCAGATCTACAGTGGTAAGGTTGGATGATACATCTAGTGATTAATTAATTGGGTCATAATTAAAAAATGATTATTTTAGCTTATGTGGGATCCTTCCACTTACAATACTTGATCCTATCATTAAAAATAAGCCAACTTCAGTTCCTGTACATATATTCTGAATCACAATATGCCCTGTTGTTTTGAATCAATGGATGGATTAAAGAAAATCTATGATATATGAGTTTTATCATATGTTGGTTTCATTGAATAGATATAGAATCAAAGGCCCTATCAAGGTTAATTTGGACCTATGATTCATTTTGAAGGACTAATCTCTATAGGTGTAGTGTGATCTAATGAGGTTACATATGTCAATGTATGTCAAATTAAGGCATTTGGATTATAATGAAGCCCAATTAATGTTACCAATACACATTATAATGTGATGGGCCATAGCTGCTGATGAACCTAACGATATTAAAATAATACACTTGACATCATATTAGTGACAATGTAGATCAGAGTTGGTGTTACTATATTTATCAAACTAAAATCCACAATTTAATTGGATCATAATGAATTGCAGATTTCTGAATTGAATTAAATTCATACCTACAGTTAATTGTAGAATGAATAGTAGTAACATCAGAGCTACGGGACTCATTTAGGAGGTCGAGGATTGGCTCAAAGGTACGATCATCTTTTAATCACTTGGAGACCGGATAAATATCTTTACATGTACTTTTAATTAGGCTGTGTTGTCTTGAACACATGTCACCCATCTTTCCACGTTATACGAAGTAGAATAGCTTTACTATGGTTGTCTTGCTCATGATAAGGTGAGCACACTTTCTAGCAAGGCCCATTTTGGGATGAGAAAGATCTCCCCCACCTGCTTGTGACCGAGGCTCGAATCAACATCCTAACCACTTGCTATGACATTCAAAAATTGTTGATCGAACCATATAAAGTTGTGCTAAATCAGACTATGGGATCCACTCCTATTGATCTGACATACATATATATATATATATATATTCTTTGGAGTGAATGATATTCATCCTGAACAGTCCGGATTATCTGGATCACAAGATGGAAATCAGGGCATGTGTTACACGGTTAACGTTTAATATCTACCACGGGAATCCGGACTCAAGTCCGAGTGAGAGTTGACCTGGAGGATGTCGGCTCTCATGTAACGCAACGGAGGCCCATCGACACATGACCCATTTCACTGAAGTCCACTTCTAGAAGTGGTCCCGTCCTTTAAAGTGCCGACTACCCACGGAGTGGGCCCACTGTTTGCTCCATCAAAGATATAGAAAAAAAGGGAAATATTGAGGTGTGAACCCTTATATAATAATAAAGGGAAATAATGTTAATTAGTGGTAGGCCCACTGTTTAGTCCACTCAAATGGATGAAAAACCGGGACCCACTATGTCATATGGGTCAATTAGTTTTACATCCATCCAAATGGAGCCGGCCCGCAGATTGATAATGCACCAATCAGAATGGATTGTACATCTATTAAACTTTTGGGGCCAGATAAAGATGATAAGACGATCGGATGGATCCCAAATTTGGTGTGTATGATGGTCCCATCCAGATCTTCCATCCACCGGGTCACATTCTCATATGGGACTCAACAAAATATTTAAAACATAATGAACATAGGTGGAAACGAAGTTTTGATGACGATGAATAATTTAAAACATGATTAATCTCACAATGAGTTCAACTCCAATTTAGATGAGATTATGAATAACTAATTCAGAAGGGGATGCTTGTTGTGACAGGTCTGGATTTCTTAAGTGGACCCGTTAATCCGATTGATGGTTCTTATATAGATAGCTGGTATGGGGTTGTATAACTTGTAAGTGCCACATGGACATCATGTCTAACTTTCTGGAAACTTCCGACAAAGGGATCCCAAAATTCTAGATCCATGTTGGGGTAAAGGATTCTATGCCCATTTGAACGCTTCTCCGGGCGTCTTTTTTTTTTATAGTTTCATCTGACCCCAGCTTGAAATATGAAAACTTGGCATCTGACGCACTCTCACAAGCATGGTGCGTAATTAGTTACGTCATGTACACAACAGTGGGTACTATAAAATTCAACACACCGAAGACAATGAAGCCAACAGACCTCAACGGGAAGCAGAGTCAGACCCAAAACAACATCAATAGCAGAAAACAGTTGCCCAATTCCATGGATTCTCTGTCAATAATCCTCATCTCCCTCTCCCTCTGTGTGGCTACGGCTCTTGTGAGCACCCTCTTCACCACGGCCTACAAGAAAAGAAAGCTCCCACCAGGCCCTCCCCTGCTTTCCAACTTCCAATGGCTAACCAAGTCTATATTCGACCTCGAGCCCATCCTCCGCCAGCTCCGCTCCAAGTATGGCCCCATTTTCACCATCCGTCGGGGACCACGCACACATATCTACATCTCCGACCACTCCCTAGCTCACAAGGCGCTCGTCGAGAAGGGATCAGTCTTCTCCGACCGACCGCCTGTCTCGGAGGCTAGCCGCATCCTCACTAGCAACCAACATAACATCAACACTGCTGGGTATGGTTATAACTTATAATGAATTGGTTCTTTCAAGAATTTCAATTTCATTGACTTCAACTAAGTTCTTGTTTTTTACTTTTTTCCCCAAATACTATATACAGTCCCTAATTTTTTCTCCACTTTTACATGTAACAGAAAAATGTTTATGTGTGTATATATATAAGAATGGATGTCTGGTGTTTATACCAAATAGATTTTTGCAGAGATGTCAAAATTTTGATGATTTTCATTTTCACTCTGTTACAGGTATGGCCCGCTGTGGCGCCTCTTTCGCCGGAATCTCATGTCTGAGATCCTGCACCCCTCCAAGGTCAAGACTTTCGCCCAAGGCCGGGAGTGGGTGCTCAAGTTGCTGATTGAAGACCTAAGGCGTCATGCCGATTCAGGTGAGCCCGTCTTTGTAGCTGAGAGCTTCCAGTACGCCATGTTCTGCTTGCTTCTGTTCATGTGTTTTGGACAGAAGCTAGACGAAAGTACTGTCAAGAAGATTAAAGACATTCAGCGCCGATTGCTTGCGAGATCCCCCATTTTCGACGTCTTACACTTATTTCCCAAGATTGGAAAAATACTATTCCGTGGAAGATGGAATGCGCTTATGGAAATTCGTCGCGAGCGAGAAGAGCTGCTCCTCCCATTGATAAGGGCACGCAAGGTTCGGAACCAAGATCGTCAAGATGACAATACTTTTCTCTTCAGCTATGTCGATTCGCTTCTTGATTTGGAGCTTCAAGAGGAAGGGGGTAGAAAGCTCACCGAAGGTGAGATAGTTAGCCTATGTTCGGAATTTCTGAATGCAGGGACTGACACAACATCAACATCCCTACAGTGGATCATGGCTAATTTAGTGAAGGACCCAGAGATACAACAGAAGCTGCTGTATGAAATAGAGAGAGTGGTGGGAAAGGAGGCAGAGATAGTTAGGGAGGAGGACTTGAACGCTATGCCATATTTGAAGGCAGTGATAATGGAAGGGCTGAGAAGGCACCCACCAGGGCACTTTGTCTTGCCACACGCAGTGTCGGAGGAGGTGACATTTGAAGGGTATGTCATACCAAAGGATGCTACCATCAATTTCTTGGTAGCAGAGATGGGGTGGGACGAGAAGGTGTGGAAAGAGGCCATGGCGTTCAAGCCAGAGAGGTTCTTAGATAGTGGAGAAAAGGTGGATATAACAGGGAGTAGGGAGATCAAAATGATGCCTTTTGGAGTAGGGAGACGGATATGCCCAGGGCTTAATCTTGCAATGCTTCATCTTGAGTACTTTGTAGCGAATCTGGTGAAAGAGTTTGAATGGAAGACTGTGGAAGGAGAAGAGGTGGATTTGACCGAAAAGCAGGAATTTACTATAGTGATGAAGAAGCCCTTGAAGGCAAAAATCACGGCAAGGACAATGTGAGGTGCGAAACAGAGGGGGTTGTTTTTTTTTTTTTTCCTGCACTTTTCATGTAGTTGTCTTTTATAAGTATCTGTGTGTACCAGCATTTTATTGTATAAGAATTTTTTTTTTTTTTTTGGTAAAATTATTGTATAAGTTGTGTTTGGATATAATGAATGTAACTAATGTTTGAGATCTGGATTGAACAAATTGTAATTCCTTAGACGGGCGGATTGAAAACTTGATGCAGAGCCCCAACTAAAATTAGTAAGCCCCCACTAAACTTAGTGTAACGTGTCTTCTTCTAATGTAATTTGTTTTTTTTTTTTTTTTTCTAAATTACTCGACACATTATTTGGATGTGCAGTTTGTAGTAATGTAAAATACTTAAAACAAAAATAATTTTACCTTTAGTTTTCAAAGTGGATGCACAATGTGAACAAATAAATGATAAGAAGAGGTTTGCAAGAGGTTGGGCGTTCAAACTCTTGATAATAAAGCTCTTACCTCTTATGGCTAGTTAATGAAGATGATTACAATCGGTTTGTGTATGTGTGAAAGAAACTTTCTTTTAATACAAGATGAGATCCTATATTATTGGAGAGAATATACTAAACAATATCTTTGACTTCTCACACAAATCTGTGATTGGCATGATTGGTATGGGAAAGAATCATTTTTCTTTTTAAACTCTGATTGCTCGTCTTCATTAATGTATGGGTCCTCCTTATCACTCCCCCTCAAGCTGGAGGGTGGTAGTGACACTACTCCAAGCTTGGTCCGCAAACTTTGAAATGATGTTCTTCCAAGTGGTTTGGTAAACTCCGCAAACTTTGAAATGATGTTCTTCCAAGTGGTTTGGTAAACACATCTGCAATTTGATTTGTGGATTTCACGAACTCAGTAACCAAAGACCCAATTGCAACCTTTCCCCGTACAAAATGATAGTCAATTTCTATGTGTTTTGTGCTGGCATGAAGAACTGGATTGATTGTAAAAACAAGAGCACTAATATTGTCAGAAAAAAGAACTGGAGGCCTAGAGAGAAATACCGTAATATCTCTTAGAATGTAGGAAACCCATGTAATCTCAGTGGCTACGGATGCGAGTGCTCTATATTCTGCTTCAGCGCTTGACTTCGATACTGTAGTTTGCCTTTTGGCTTTCCATGATACACAATTAGATCCAAGATATACACAATATCCAGTTGTGGACCGTCTTGTTTTTGGGCAGCCAGCCCAATTTGCATCAGAAAAGGCATATAGGCTAAGAGATGATTGGAAAGAGGGTTTGATTTCATAATTAACGGTTCCTTAAAGGTACCGAAGTATTCTCTTAACCCCTTGCCAATGCGCATATGTGGGTTGCTGCATAAATTGGCACACCAAATTTACTGCATAAGTTAAATCTGGGCGTGTGAAGGTGATGTACTAGAGTGCACCAACAATGCTCCGTTATTCCGATGCATCCATGAGTAGCATACTTTCAGAGTGCAAGTCATGTTGTTGTGCCAGAGGAGTTCCAATTGCTTTGCTGCTCAACATTTTAGTCTTTGATAGGTGATCCATCACATATTTTGATTGTGAGAGAAATAATCCTCCATAGAATCTCGAAATTTCAATACCTTAGAAATAGTGTAACTCCTCAAGATCTTTCATAGCAAACTCTAAACCCAGTTTATGTATCAATCAAGATAGCAACTACAAGTTATTGCTTGTGACAATAATATCATCGACATAAAGGAGAAATATAGTTCCAGCTAAATAATGTAGAACAAATAACGATGAGTCTGCCTTACTACAAAACAACCCAACATGTAGCAAGAAAAGACTAAATCTGTCAAACTAGGCTCTTGGTGCTTGCTTAAGCCCATAGATGGCCTTGTGTAACTTGCATACATGTGTAGTGTAAGGAAACTCCTTTTAGGTCTTTTACTTGGACCACAAGTCCTTACCTTTCCCGAATTGTGGTCATTATAGGAATTCTGTTTTCATAGGATATATGCTATTCAAAATAGGTTTTTCAATGAGATAAGGTTTCTCAATGAGATATATTCCATATTTATCTCTACCTTGATGGACGGTTAAGATTAAGTTTAAGGAAACCCTAAATTGGAAATTCGGTCCTCTCTCCACCTATAAATAAAGCCTTTTGTCCATCACAAAGGCTACACACAAAACTCAACACATTAAGGGTTTATAGGCAAGGAGAGAGATACCGGAATCATCCACCCAGTCTCTTCTTCGACGGATCTCAATATCAATCAGCACCAGACAGCAGGATCGGAAACCTCTCTGCATCAGAATGGCTGGAGGTACTCTTCTATTTATTTAAGATTAAATCCCACACGTGATGATTATGATGTTCAAGATCTTAGGGTTCATATTAATAATAACCTTACATGTGGTATCAGAGCCCAGGTTTTAGAACACATGATCGTCCATTAATTAGGATAACTTTGCATCGCCATAATCGGCAAATATAGATCCGTTTCTGACCTTGTTTTAAGCAATTTCTTGATCCAACTATTATGGCCTGCATGAATGGTTCAGATTTATGTTATTCCGCAATTTTAATTTTACCACGACTGTTTGATCATGATTTATTTAAAGTTTTAATATTTTTTTTTATTATTATTATTAATATTGCTGCATAAAACTAAACGGTCGTCCCGGAAGGACAGCCCTCCGGGGCTCGACCTTCTTTATCAGTATCTTTCATATAACGAATGATCTATCATGAATGCATGCAATATCTAATATTTATATTCATATTAAGCTATTTTTGATCGTGAAAGTTATATGTTTAGAGTTAGGTCTCACTCCATGACCCTACCAATGAAACACTGAATTTTGGCCCTAATAGTACCATCATGATGTTTACATTACATATTGTTCAAGCGCATGCAGCATTTAGTCGCCCACAGGCAGATTATATTCATACGTTCGAACAATAATTAAGGAGTGTTTGTTCATAATTAAAAGTAACATCACTCATTAACACCACTTTGAATATGACGACCTTAAATGATATAATGTGTAAAAATTATGGTGACTACCCACAGGAGAACCTACATATATTCTATGTCGTATATATTCATCTATTATGCATGTGTTGTCTTATTTTAATTAAAGCCTCATTATTGTCTCTCTATTACAGTTATTGTACCCACTACTCTGAATTCGCATGCTACATCTGTCACTAAGCTCAATGGAACCAACTTTTCAGAATGGAAAGAGCAAGTTGAGTTCACATTAGGGGTACTTGAACTGGATACGGCTCTTCTTAAAGATAAGCCAGCTCCACTCACTGACACAAGTACCCCTGAAGAAAAGAACCTCTTTAATGCTTGGGAGAAGTCTGACAGACTAAGCACTATGTTTTTGCGAATGACTATTGCCACCAACATCAAAACATCCCTTCCTAAACCTGAGAATGCTAAGGACTATATGAAGGCCATTGAAGATAGGTTTAAGACTGCAGACAAATCCCTTGCTGGGAAACTAATGGCAGATCTTACAACCATGAAGTTTGATGGCACTCGCTCAATGCATGAGCATGTCATTGAGATGACCAACCTTGCAGCTAAACTAAAGAATTTGGGACTATCCGTGGATGAGGCTTTTCTCGTCCAATTTATCCTAAATAGTTTACCTCCTCAGTACGGGCCTTTCCAAATTCACTACAACACTATTACGGACAAGTGGACAGTGAATGAATTGGCTAACAAACTGGTTCAAGAGGAGGCCAGGCTGAATCAACAAGGTATTAAATTAGCTCATCTCGTTCAAGGAGCTGGACACAAAACTGGGAAAAAGTATAATTCATGCCAGAAAAGGGCACCACCCAGATCTAATGAGGCTGGTCAACACCCCAAGAAGAAAAAGAAGGAAAACGTATGCAAATTTTGCAAGAAACCTGGACATTTTCAGGCAGATTGCATTAAACGTAAAGAATGGTTCGAAAAGAAAGGTAACCCTATGGGTTTCGTAAGTTATTTCGAATCAAATCTTACTCATGCTTCCTCTAATACTTGGTGGATTGACACTGGTGCTAATGTTCACGTTTCCAATACAATGCAAGGATTCCTTACGATCCAAACCATAAACCCAAGTGAGAACTTCCTTTTTATGGGCAACAAAGACAAAGCTCCGGTTGAAGCTATTGGAACTTTTCGTCTTGTTTTAGATAGCGGTTATGAATTAGACTTATGTCAAACTCTTTATGTTCCGTCTATTTCCCGTAATTTGGTTTCTGTAAGCGCACTTGATAAAGTTGGTTACTCGTTTGAAGTAGGAAATGGTAATTTCAGTTTATTTAAAAGTTCTAGTCGCATTGGTTCTGGAATTTTGATTGATGGGCTATATAAATTACATCTTTATAGTCAAATTGCTGAAACTCATCTTACCCTACATTCTAAGGAAACAAAACGAAAGTCATCTAAAAATGACTCCTATTTCTTGTGGCATAAAAGACTGGGTCACATATCCAGTGAAAGAATCAAACGCTTAGTAAAAGATGGTGTCCTTCCGGATCTAGATTTTACTAATATTAAAGTGTGTGTGGATTGTATTAAAGGCAAAACAACACAACACACAAAGAAAGGAGCCACAAGAAGTACTCAGCTTCTTGAAATAATTCATACAGACATTTGCGGACCCTTTGATGTTCCAACCTTTGGGGGAGAAAAGTACTTCATTACCTTTATTGATGATTACTCACGTTACTGTTATTTATACTTGTTGCATGACAAATCTCAGTCTGTGAATGCTGTACAAGTGTTCATTACTGAAGTCGAAAGACAACTAGACAAAAAAGTGAAAATCATAAGGTCTGATAGAGGTGGTGAGTTTTATGGAAGGTATGACGAAACAGGACAACATCCTGGACCTTTTGCAAAACTTCTCCAAAAGCTTGGAATTGTTGCCCAATACACAACGCCTGGTTCTCCATGGCAGAATGGTGTAGCTGAAAGGCGAAATCGTACATATATGGAAATGGTTAGATCCATGATGAGTCATGCTAACTTACCTATATCCTTATGGATGGATGCTCTACGCACAGCTGTTTATATCTTGAACAGGGTTCCTAGTAAGGCAGTTCCAAAAACACCATTTGAATTGTGGAAAGGATGGAAACCTAGTTTAAGACATCTCCAAATTTGGGGTTGCCCAGCTGAGGCTAGAGTCTACAATCCACATGAAAAGAAATTGGACCTTAAAACAATCAGTGGTTACTTTATAGGTTACCCAGAAAAGTCCAAAGGATTTAGGTTTTACTGCCCTAACCATAGTACGAGAATTGTTGAAACCGGCAATGCCAGATTCTTTGAGAATGGCGAAATCAGTGGGAGTAATAACTCTCAAGATGTGATCATTCAGGAAATCAGGGTACCTATCCCTTTACCCTCTATTCCGAAAGATGTTGGAAATCCTGTTGTTGTTGAACCATTTAACAATGCAGCAAATCCAATAAATGATCAACAACTCCATAATGAGATTGTCGCCAATGAACATATGGATGAAGCACCAGAGGAACCAGCATTAAGAAGGTCTCAAAGACAAAAGAGATCAGCTATTTCCAATGATTACATACTTTACCAAATAGAATCTGAAGAAGGGACAATTAAAGACCCGGTTTCTTATAAACAAGCCATTAAGGATGTTAATTCTAGTAAATGGATTGATGCCATGAAGGATGAATTGAAATCTATGGATGAAAATCAAGTATGGGAAGTTGTTCATTTGCCTCCAGGACACAAACCAGTTGGTTGTAAATGGGTCTTCAAGACCAAACGCGACTGCAAGGGCAATATTGAACGACATAAAGCCAGACTTGTTGCCAAAGGTTTTAATCAGAAAGAAGGCATCGATTATACTGAGACTTTTTCCCCTGTGTCCAGGAAGGATTCTCTTAGAATTATCATGGCATTAGTAGCTCACTATGACCTCGAGTTACATCAAATGGATGTGAAAACTGCCTTTCTTAATGGAGACTTAGAAGAAGAAGTCTACATGTGTCAACCTGAAGGCTTCATAATTGAAAATCAGGAAGACATGGTCTGCAAACTTAAGAAATCAATATATGGACTGAAACAAGCTTCGAGGCAATGGTACCTAAAATTTCATGAAATCATTACTGATTTCGATTCCAAAGAAAACATAGTTAACCCTTGCATATACCTCAAGATCAGTGGGAGTAAGTTCATATTTTTGGTTCTGTATGTTGATGACATATTACTGGCTAGTAGCGACCTTGGTCTCTTACATAAAACAAAGGATTATCTCTTTAAGAACTTTGATATGAAAGATATGGGTGAGGCTTCCTATGTGATAGGAATAGAAATATTCCGTGACAGGTCACTTGGTATCTTGGGATTGTCTCAGACAGCATATATTGACAAAGTTCTAGAGAAATTTGGCATGATGACCTGTTCCTCTAGTCCTGTTCCACTGCATAAAGGAGATAAGCTTGATCTTACGCAGTGTCCACAGAACGACTTGGAACGTCAAGAAATGGAAAAATATCCTTATGCTTCTCTTGTAGGGAGTTTGATGTATACACAGGTCTGTACTAGACCTGACATTAGTCATGCTGTTGGCATGCTGGGTAGATTTCAAAGTAACCCAGGAATCGCTCATTGGAAAGCTGCAAAGAAAGTACTGAGATACCTCAAAGGAACAAGGAATTACATGCTCACCTACAGAAAATCAAGTCACCTACAGGTGACTGGTTATTCGGATTCAGATTTTGCTGGATGTCCTGACACGAGACTTTGCACTCTTGGCTATGTGTATCTCTTATGTGGAGGTGCGATATCATGGAAAAGCCAGAAATCCGAGTTGCTTTATACATCCACCATGATGGCTGAATATGTGGCATGTTATGAGGCTGCAATTCAGGAAACATGGTTGCGTAATTTTATCTCTCAGTTTGGAGCTTTGAGTTTCATCTCTAAGCCCTTAACTCTTTACTGTGACAATGACGCTGCAACCTTCTTCTCCAAGCATGACAGGATATCTAAGGGAGCCAAACACATGGACCTTAAATATCTATCACTGAAGCAAGATGTTAGATTACAGAAATTTGTCATTGAGTCCATACGTACAGATTTTATGGTCGCAGACATATTCACGAAAGGACTACCTCCAAAGACCTTTCAAGGACATGCTCAAAGCATGGGTCTTGAAGATAGTTCTTAATTATCATTTTCTGCCTTTTATTTCTGTACTTGTATTTGACATTTATTGAGCTCTTAATGCAACTCTACATCTGCTATTTCTGTTTTTCCATTGTGTACATATTTATGTTTGGATGAATAATAAACAGATACAGTCTTTAAACACAGACATTATGAGACCATTACGTATATCTCCCATTATGGTCTAGTTATGAAGGTTGTAGATGACGTAGTACATGGAAATAAGCATGTTGCAAAATAATATGTGCATGCCATGACTCACATAGATAACTGAATTAGCCAAGACAATTATGATAACCGACTACAGCAGTGTTTAGCATATAATGCGCGCCTTATGATTCCTAAGAATGAAAACATTACTGGTTCTTCCTATTGACCAAGTGGGAGACTGTAAGGAAACTCCTTTTAGGTCTTTTACTTGGACCACAAGTCCTTACCTTTCCCGAATTGTGGTCATTATAGGAATTCTGTTTTCATAGGATATATGCTATTCAAAATAGGTTTTTCAATGAGATAAGGTTTCTCAATGAGATATATTCCATATTTATCTCTACCTTGATGGACGGTTGAGATTAAGTTTAAGGAAACCCTAAATTGGAAATTCGGTCCTCTCTCCACCTATAAATAAAGCCTTTTGTCCATCACAAAGGCTACACACAAAACTCAACACATTAAGGGTTTATAGGCAAGGAGAGAGATACCGGAATCATCCACCCAGTCTCTTCTTCGACGGATCTCAATATCAATCAGCACCAAACAGCAGGATCGGAAACCTCTCTGCATCAGAATGGCTGGAGGTACTCTTCTATTTATTTAATATTAAATCCCACACGTGATGATTATGATGTTCAAGATCTTAGGGTTCATATTAATAATAACCTTACATGTAGCACATGATGGGTTTGTGAATCCGGAAGGTTGGTCCATATACACTGTTTCCTTAAGAAAGCCATGTAGGAAAGCATTCTTGACATCTAATTGGCGAACAGGCCAATTAGAGACCACTGCAAAGTAAGGATTATTCGAATGGTTGCATGATTGAAAGCTAGACTAAAAATTTCATCAAGTCAATCCCTTCTTTTTTATTGTAACCCTTTGCCACAAGCCTGGCTTTAAACCGGTTAATTGATCCGTCGGACTTCATCTTGGTTTTTAAGACCCATCGAGAGCCAACCACATTCATATCAGGTGTTCTTGGAACAAGGGTCCAGGTTTCATTTCTATGAAGTGCTTCTAATTCTTCTTTCATAGCAACTGCCCACTGAGGCTTTTCCAAGGCATCATGAACATTATCTGGTTCTTTATCATCAGAAAATGAAGTAGATATCATTGTTGTAGGATTGGAGCTTGCCTTGGATCTTGTTATCATGGAATGAGTCCTCACCACGGGCCTATTTTTTTTTTTTGAATTGGCACCTCAATGGGCAATTCCACAAAGAGATCACTCAGTAGGCCATCAGAATATTTGTGAGAAGTGTCAACCTCATCTTCAACCTCATCTTCATTACTCATATGTTTGGATGTGGGTCCTAATGAGTGTGGAGGTGATGGCAATTCACTAGTACCGATTTCAGCACTTGAGAACATGGGAGATAAGAAAACAGTAATAAAGACAGTGAGGCTCATAGGGCCAAAGTGGATAATATTATACTAAATAAAGACGATGTCAGACTCTGGACGCTTCATGAGCGATGTGGGATCTTACTTTTCCCCACCCTCAGGGCAGAGCTGTCCTACGCTTTGATACCATGAAAAAACAAGTGATAAGAAGAGGTTTGCAAGAGGGTGGGCGTTCAAACTCTTGATAATAGAGCCCTTACCTCTGATTGCTATTTAATGAAGATGATTACAATCGGTTTGTGTATGAGCGAAAGAAACTTTCTTTTAATACAAGATGAGATCCTATATTCTTGGGAGAATATACTAAACAATATCTTTGACTTTCCAGGCCAGCTCTCATACGGCCTCTACATATCATAGGTTTCTTGTTTTGCTTCATTCATCCTACTCACACAAATCTGTGATTGGGATGATTGGTATGGGAAAGAATTTTTTTTCTTTTTAAACTCTGATTGCTTGTCTTCATTAACGTATGAGTCCTCCTTATCACAATGATCATAACCGATACCTCTTCTATCAAATGGAGACTTCTGACTACCCAAGATGTCTGTAAGAACTTTTGAATTAGTATTCATCTTATTTGGAGAACCTTGTTTAACTTCTAACTCAGACAAAGTGATTTTCAGTCTGCTTTTCAAGTACAATCTACAACTCTTTCTTCATATTCTCTATCTCTTGTTCAGCTGTCTTGTTCCTGAATTTTATTAGTTAGATTTTCAACCATGGAGTTTTTCTGACTTTCTAAGAGACGAGCATTTTCAAGTACTTGCTCTAACTCATTATTCATGAATGTAGAATTTTCTTCTTGAGCAGCTTTCAATTTGATTGTGACCTTGTTATTATATTTGGTCACTCTCTTACAATCATGAAAGGCAAGATGATACATCTCTTCCCAATCCATTTCTTGATCTGACATTTGATGATCATCATTATCTTCATCAGAGTCATTGTTAGACACAGATTTAATCATGAACGCCATAAACTTGCCATTGACAGTTTCAGATGAATCGGCCTCAAGTTCTTTTTCTTCTTCAGAAGATTCATCATCCCATGTTGTTTTGAAAGCCTTTTTCTTGGAACATTTTTTCTTATTGGCATTAGCATAGTGACCAGCTAATGCAAACAGGGGATCCGGACGCGAGAAATTGTGGCTTTTATATTATGGTATAAATATAGATATAAAGGGCAGGCATATCTTAGGCTTACCGAGTCCTGGCCTGCCTTTAAAAACACAGGCCCATATTTAGCCCAAGCCTAACATGTGCCTTAAATGCCTGGCTCAAGGCTGACCCGCCTTACACATGTTAGACCTAAGCCTGCCCATTAATTAATCAATTTAATCGGGCCGGGCTGGATTTTCCATCACTCTTTTGGGCATTCTAATAATTTGTTTAGGTGAATTCAATCACCAAACTACATGTATAGCCTACTTGGACTAGGCTGGGTCAGGCTTCGTGCTTCAATAACTTAATCTAAGCCCAACCCATATATTAAACGAGCCAAAAAATTTTATCCAACCACGACCGTATGACTAAAACCAACCGCCGAAGTCCTGCTCAAAACGTGCTGGGTGCGGATTAGGCTCGGGCTGGGTTAGCCCTTGAGCACCCGTAGGTGATAAAGTGGAAGAATCCATGGTGATTGGTGAGGTCCTCCATTGATAAAGTGGGGCCACCCAAGGATGAAAAACATGGTGATTGCACCCCGCCCATCTATAGGAACAAGATTAGATCAATGCTAGGTGACTGATGAATTTATAGTGGCTTCCACATAAATGTCGTAATCAAAGTAGGGCCACCATTGATAGACCCGACAATTGACCTAAACTGTTGATGGAAAACAATGTGGCATGCACAGAAATCAAGGTACACCTAGCTATGTGCCCAAATCACCAAAGCTCAATGCACCTTCATATTGATACAGCGAATTGAAGGTGTGATGAAACTGATGAGAATGACAGACGCACCACACCTAGATGATGAAAATCACATTGGGTCCATACTTAAATTAAGCATGGGCCCACCAAAATCATGAAATGTATGGCTCAACTCATTTTAGTAAAATAATCCTACTGGCATTCCTAATGACATAGTGGCCCTACTTTGTGTGCCAATGTGAGCCAATGACAAATTCTGCAAACAATCCAATGTGAGCATTGACAAAATTCAGAAACGCTCGTTCTCGTGACATGGTGATTAGTTTTAAACACATCCAAATGAATTGGTCCCGTAGATTGACTTCGCACCAATTCGAATGGACTATTTATCCGTTAAATTTTTGGGGCCCGAATAAACATATATAATAGGATAATCGGAACATAATAGGATAATCAGAAGGAGTGGTATGTATGTAGGGTCCATCCGGATATTTCCATCCCCCACATTGGGCCCCCCATTGTAAGTTTGCATGATGAGTTTGTGTGAACAGTTCGCACTAGAACAAATCCCTGCAACATATTAGAGAGAACTCATGGCATGATTAAGGCCAGAGGGCCCCAAGTCAACACGAATCTGTTCAGATAACCATTAGCTTAGTGGAAATCCATGTCTTATTTTTTCAAATTTCTTTTATGTGTTTTACATTTGCATGCAGTGCAGACCCTTCTGGGATTTTACTTATGTTGGTTGATGTCGATTGATATATATATATATATATATATATATGAAGATGATGATGACTGACTGTATAGTGATCCTACTAATTGAAAACGTTACTAGGGCCAACTTCCTTAATCCAAACAGGTCAGAATTTTACGCCCCTGCTGTTTTGGAAATGGGTCAAACTTCACTGCAGGTTTAGATGGATCAAATATAAAGCAATGCATTAAAAAAAAAAAAAAAAAAACATAAAACAAATGGGTGAAATATCATATTTAAACCATGATAAGTATGGTTGGGCCAGGACAAGATTTTGATGTTGAAGATGAATGATTTAGGGGCATTTGGTCGGAAGTCCCTCAACTTTGGTTTTTATTGCAAACGGTCCACGTGTTTTTTCCATAGAGCCAAAGGTCCCTCTTCAAGTTTTAAACACTTAAAAAGTCTAGAGTGTCCCTCTTAATACACCCTGTGCAGTATGCAAAAAAGGAAAATTGATTTCGTTAAGAGTTTCATTTGGAGAAAAAAGAAAAAGGGATAAAATCCGTCAATTTCGTGAAGATTATTTGATTGTACAAATCAAGGATTACGACAAGTAAGAGAAAGAAAATGGGAAAAATTGATTCAAAGAATGATAAATCATCCAGAAAATATGCATGTGGGACTGGGTAAAACTCAAACAAATTTATCTAAGAAAGATAAATCATCCATAAAATCTACACATGGAACTGGGCAAAACTTAGATAATTTTTTTCAAACTCGAATAAATTTGTTTTGGTCCAAACTCAAATAAATTTGTTCAGAACTTGGAAAAATTGTTCAAAACTTAGATAAATTTATCTGAGTTTTGTCAGAAGTTCAGATAAGTTTGCCAAAAACTCAAATAAATTTATCTGAGTTTTTGACAAATTAACTGAGTTTTTATCCAGTTTATCATAGTTTCTGGAAAATTTATCTGAGTCCGGCGACACCGAAAGTCAAAATACAGAAAATCAGATTCTAATAAAAACCGAAAGTCGTGGATATTAACACTGAAACTCCACGATCGTGAAGAAATCCAAAACAAAAACATTTGATGACCATGATCCAATCAAAAAGAGAGAGGGAAAACAAGCAAAAGATCTAACTGCTCTCTTTCAAATCAATTGTAGAGAGAGAGACTTGAAAGAGACTTCAGATGAAAGAGCAAAACCATTTCTACCTTTGAAGAAACGAAAGAGAGAGAATCGAAAGTCATGGTGGCGACGGAAGGTGCTCTGCAACAGTACTCCGTAACCATGGAAAGGAACGTAAAATATTTATATCCAACAAATGGAAAATAAGAGAGAAGAAGACGGAAGAGGTTCTCTGGGACAATAGTAAATAAGAGAAAACTTGGCCTAGGAATGAGGGAGAATGAAAGATTTGAAAATTTAAAATTCAAAGTTTTATGCTCAAACCGTTGAAAGGGGCAAATTAGTCATGAAAATATGTGATGTGACATATTAGGGACCTCTCACCAAAATATCTTCAGTTGTCTGGACTATAGACATTAGAGAAAAAATTGTTAGACTGGATGCCATAGAAGACCGTGCTTAGAGACCGCTGGCTAATTTACCCAATAATTTAAAGGGACATTTACTTCAAAAATCCCATTAAATAAGGTAATTACAATTGAGGACCCTAAATTTTTTATAATGACGGCCAAGGACCTCAGTCCTAAATCCAATATTTCATTCCATTTTTTCCCTTGGTTAGTTGATGTCAACATAACCCTATAAAATATATATATATATATATATATGTTTTTCACCCCCAAATCAACAGCAACAATAAAATAGAAGGAGAGGAAGGAGATCAATGCCCTACCCTTTTCTCTCAAGTACAGTAAGAGAGATTGCTCGATGTCAACAAAACTCTAGACAACGGAAAACTCAATTTTTGTTGACGCTAACTGGGCGTTTTTGTTGACTTCAACACAATTTTATGTTGATGTCGAGGAATCTTCTGTCGACGTCAACAAATTCGCAGGGTCACTCGTACTGTTAACTGAGCATTTTTGTTGACGTCAATGCAATTTTATGTTGATGTCGATAAATATTATATCGACGTCAACAAATTCACAAGATCACTGATTGTAATAACTGAGCATTTTTGTTGATGTCAATATAATTTTATGTTTATGTCGACGAATGTTTTGTTGATATCAACAAATATTACTCATGATAAAATAGGAAACTAATTATGTTGGCATCAAAAAAAAAAAAAAGGATGAAACGAAAAAAAAAAAAAAAAAAAGGAAGAGATGATTTGGGTTGGAGGTCATTGGTCGTCATGATAAAAGTTTAGGGTCATCAACTGTGGTTATCCTATTTAAGGGGATTTTTGTAGTAAATATCTCTAATTTAAAGATAATTAATTCGACGAAGGGCCCAAATCCAAATTCCCAAAGATTCTAGAAGTATGTTCGGGAAAAGAATTCTATGCACGTGTGAACGCTTCTCCCTCTTTGAAGCTTCATCGGACCCAGCAAGAAAAATGAAAACTTGCCAACTGACGCACTCTCAGAAACATGTTGCGCAATTCGTTACGTCATAGACTCATCCACTGCACAACAAAAGCTACTATAAAATTCAACACGTCGAAGGCTCATCAATCCAACAAACCAAACCTCAACACGAAGCAAACACAAAACACACAGTTGCCCATTTCCATGGATTCTCTGTCAATAATCTTCATCTCCCTGTCCCTCTGTGTGGGTGCAGCTCTTGTGGCCACCTTCTTCACCACACCCAACAAGAAAAGAAAGCTCCCACCAGGCCCTCCCCTTCTCTCCAACTTCCAATGGCTAACTAAGTCCATATTCGACCTCGAGCCCATACTCCGCCAGCTCCGCTCCAAGTATGGCCCCATCTTCACCATCCGCCGGGGACCACGCACACATATCTACATCTCCGACCACTCCCTTGCTCACAAGGCACTCGTCGAGAAGGGATCAGCCTTCTCGGACCGACCGCCGGTCCCCGAGGCCAGCCGCATCCTCACTAGCAACCAACACAACATCAACACTGCTGGGTATGTTTATAATGAATTGGTTATTTCAAAAAGTTCAATTTCATTGACTTTAACTAAGTTCCTTTTTTTTTTTTTTCTCTTTTTTTTTTCCCCAATGACCATACATACTCCTAGTTTATTTATTTTTTGTCCACTTCAATATGTAACAGAAACATGTGTAAATGTATATAAGAATGGGTGATTCTATATGCACCCCCATAATGTGCGGAACACACCCACTCCCCTTTATTAGCAGTGATTTTTCAATCACTGTTCATAGTGGTGGGTGTATTCAGCATAAGGGGAGGATACGTATAGAATCACCATATAAAAATGGATATCTAGTTTTTTTGGTAAATGGATATCTAGTTGTACGTGATTCTACCAAATAGATTCTTACATAGATGCAAAAATATTGATGATTCTCATTTTCACTCTGTTATAGGTATGGCCCGCTGTGGCGCCTCCTTCGCCGGAATCTCATGTCTGAGATCCTCCATCCCTCCAAGGTCAAGACCTTCTCCCAAGGCCGCGAGTGGGTGCTCAAGATGCTAATTGAAGACCTAAGGCGTCATGCCGATTCAGGTGAGCCCGTCTTTGTAGCTAAGAGCTTCCAGTACGCCATGTTCTGCTTGCTTCTGTTTATGTGCTTTGGACAGAAGCTTGATGAAAGTACTGTGAAGAAGATTAAAGACATTCAGCGACAATTGCTTGCCAGATCCCCCATCTTCGACGCCTTACACTTCTTTCCCAAGATTGGAAAAATCCTATTCCGTGGAAGATGGAATGCGCTTATGGAAATTCGTCGCGAGCAAGAAGAGCTGCTCCTCCCATTGATAAGGGCACGCAAGGTTCGGAACCAAGATCGTCAAGATGACAATACCTTTCTCTTCAGCTATGTCGATTCGCTTCTTGATTTGGAGCTTCAAGAGGAAGGGGGTAGAAAGCTCACCGAAGGTGAGATAGTTAGCCTATGTTCGGAATTTCTGAATGCAGGGACTGACACAACATCAACATCCCTACAGTGGATCATGGCTAATTTAGTGAAGGACCCAGAGATACAACAGAAGCTGCTGTATGAAATAGAGAGAGTGGTGGGAAAGGAGGCAGAGATAGTAAGGGAGGAGGACTTGAACGCTATGCCATATTTGAAGGCAGTGATAATGGAAGGGCTGAGAAGGCACCCACCAGGGCACTTTGTCTTGCCACACGCAGTGTCGGAGGAGGTGACATTTGAAGGTTATGTCATACCAAAGGATGCTACCATCAATTTCTTGGTAGCGGAGATGGGGTGGGACGAGAAGGTGTGGAAAGAGGCCATGGCGTTCAAGCCAGAGAGGTTCTTAGATGGTGGAGAAAAGGTGGATATAACAGGGAGTAGGGAGATCAAAATGATGCCTTTTGGAGTAGGGAGACGGATATGCCCAGGGCTTAATCTTGCAATGCTTCATCTTGAGTTCTTTGTAGCGAATCTGGTGAAAGAGTTTGAATGGAAGACTGTGGAAGGAGAAGAGGTGGATTTGACCGAAAAGCAGGAATTTACTATAGTGATGAAGAAGCCCTTGAAGGCAAAAATCACGGCAAGGACAATGTGAGGTGCGAAACAGAGGGAGCACATTTGTTTTTCCTGCACTTTTCATGTAGTTGACTTTTTAAGTATTTGTGTGTATGAGCACTTTATTGTATTAGTTGTGTTTGGATATAATGAATGTAACTAATGTTCGAGATTTGGATAGAGCAAATTAAAATTCCTTAGACGGGCAGGTTGCATACTTGTTGCAGAGCCCCAACTAAAATTAGTGTAATTTGTCGTCTTCTACTATATTTGAATAAGAAGTTAGCGAGGAGTTTAATTCTGTTAAGTGGCATATTTGTCTTTTCCTTAATTTTTTTTTACAAAAAGGCCTCTATATTTAAGTTTTAATAAAACTTCTCTTAACCAACACTCAAACCATACAAAAAGAATGTTGCTACCTACACACTGCAAATAGCTCTCCGCACACTATATATTTTAAACAATAAAATAATTTTTTTTTTTAAACTACCCATATTCCTCTCCTCCCTTCTCTCTCTCTCTCTCTCCCTGCGTTGGCCACCCATGTGAAGCCCGACTGTCCAGACCCAGACTTCTATGGTAACATTTGCATTCTATACCCCTTCGACATAAAAAAAAAAAAAAAAGAGGCTGTAGCAGAGAAGGATTCGAATTAAACTGTAGCGAGACTAGTAACAACCAACGAAACATTTCGATCTAGCGTGCCGCTCAGCGAAGATGGGACATTCAACGAGTTGGGCACCACCGCATTCTATGCCCCTCACGTTATGGAAATAACGTTAGAAGGCCAAGCAAATGTCACTGCTTATGGTGCTTTTGATTGCTACAATGAGTTGTGCAGCACAGAGTGCTACTACTCTAGCGTGCCGCTCAGCGAAGATGGGCCATTCAGCTTCTTAGACACCCGCAACAAATTCACTGCAATCGATTGCCACACGACAGCTTACATAACGAGCTTTTCTGGGCGCAGTTTTACGAATTACGAGTGGATGCGTGTCCGTCTGCTCGGAGAAGGAAAGCGTGATCAATGGGAATTGCCTTGGGATTAGGTGTTGCTGGAGCAGAGAGCAGCGAAAGAGAAGGAAGGAGAGGGATAGGGATAGGGATAGTTTAGGAATTTGCTTTATTTTATTTTATTTTAGAGTTCTTTTATATATATCCCCTTAAGGTTTCTATGATTTATAAATAGGCCCATGAGGTTTTAGTATTTGCATATAGGCTCCTACATTTTCATTTCAATACCTTTCATGTCCCCAAAATCAATATCTTTAATGAAGATGGGCAATGACCATGGGATTTGTGTTGAACTTTTACAAAGATGACAACTTTGCCCTTATATCAATTAAGCAAATATGAGTATATTATTAATAACCAAAATTCCATTATTGTATCCCTATTCCCAACGGTCTCTCTAAATAACTTTTTAATGCACATGAAGCCTAATTTTATATTTTAAAACGTTCATCAATTTAGTGGTGGGTCATGCATGGATTGGATCAATTGTAACGTAATGATAAGCATATGTATTGATTGTCATTATAGTAGATTTGGATTTATTGAAATAGGCCCTCTATTGATAAAAATAAATTTACATACGATTATTCTCTCATACTAATTAAATGTAATTATCAATGTTACAAACTTTTGAAATTAAGCATATAAGGATAAAGAGTTGGGCAAATGTGTCATTTCACACTTAAAACTTTTGATAGTTGGTTGGCTACAATTTTGGGGACACGAAAGGTATTAAAATAAAAAGGTAGGCGCCTATATGTAAATACTCAAACTATAGGGGCCTATTTACAAATCCTACAAATCTTAGGAGGGTATATGCAAAAAGCTCATTATTTTATTTAAAATGCCGTGTGTAGGTAGCCACTCTCATACAAAAATTAACTGACTCTCTAATTGATTGCTTTTTGACCAATTTAGCCTTAACAAAAACTCAATGAGTTACCCCTCAGGTTAAAAGATAAAAGACCATTTTACCCCTTATATGAGCATCATTATGTAGCAAGTTTACCAACCTGAGCTCTGATTGACTCAAGGAAGGAAAACACATAGGTGAATTGAACTCATCCGAAGTGGGCCACATAGGAGGGAAACACGTCCTTCTGAAGTCTTGTGTTCTACTGAAGTTGACATTCAATGCAACTGAGGTGGGACTCACCTCTGTTTCCCAGAAATAACAACGATGGTCACACAAAAGGATGATGAAGTGATTCAATCACCGTGTGATGGGATCACAGTGGAACATCAAATAATTGAATCTAAATGGGACCTACTTACTATGAGAATCGAAGTGTGGTGACATTTGGGGGCGGTTTGCATGACCTGGGGCAGGCCTGGCTGAGGCTTACCCAGGCGTGGCCTCCCTTTAAAAACACAGGTCCATATCTAGCCCTAGACCAACATGTGCCTTAAATGCCTGGCTCATTCAAGCCTGACCCGCCTTACACACGTTAGACCTAAGCCTCACATTTAATTTATCAATTCACTTGGGCCGGGCTGGGTTTCTATCACTCTTTTGGCTTTCTAATAATTTGTTTAGGAGAGAATTCAGTCACCAAACTACTTGGACCAGGCTAGGTCAGGCATCATGCATCAATAAACTTAATCCAAGCCCAACCCATATATTTAAAAAAATGATATATCAAACGGGTCAAAGATTTATATCCAAGCCCAACCCAATGACTAAAACCCAAGGCCGAAGTCCTGCCCAAAACGTTCTGCGCGCGGATTGGGCTCGGGTTGGGTTGGCCCTTGACCACCCCTAGGTGAAATATTGGAAAAAGCCATGGTGAGGCCCTCCATTGATATAGTGGGGCCACCCAAGGATGAAAAACATGGTGATTGTACCCCGCCCATGTATGGGAACAAGATTAGATCAATGCTAAGTGACTGATGAATTTATAATGGCTTCCACATAAATGTCCTAATCAAAGTAGGGCCCCTATTGATAGACCCCACAATTGACCAAGCTATATATACATTGATGGAAAACAATGTGGCATGCACAGAAATCACGGAACACCTTTGTGCCCAAATCACCACAACACAATGGCACCTTCATATTGATAGAAGGAAGATGTGATAAAACTGATGACAGTAATTGACGCACCGCACCTAGATGATGACAATCACATTGGGTCCATACTTAAATTAACGCAAGGGGCCCACCAAAATCTTGAAATGTATGGCTTAACTCATTATAGAAAAATAATCCTACTGGCATTCCTAATGACATAGTGGCCCTACTTTGTGAGCCAATGACAAGTTAGCTCTGCAAACAATCCAATGTGAGCAATGAGCCAATGAAAAATTTCACGGTAAGCTCTCTAGTGGATTCCGCTCGTTACATGATAATACTATCTTAAGTTAGAATTTTCATATCTTAAGAAACTTTCCGAGTTGAAATCTTCAATAAAGCAAATTTAGAAAGATTTTTTATTTTTCTGGAATTTATCTAGATTAATCAAAACAAAAATTAAGAAACTAATCTTAAAGTTGGAAAGTCAATATAGTAATGTAATATAAAAAATTCAAAGTCTGGAAAACTAGTATGCCGAGCTATTTTTATGCATGAATTCATCATCCTAATATAACTTAAAAATTTGTTTGGCCGGAATTAAAAATAGAATGATGTATGAATAAAAATTAAAAAAAAAGGAAGCGAGAAACGATTTAAAACAAATGATATATGAGTGTATGAGCATGACCTAAAAACAGAAACTGTGCAGCAATTCTGCAGACAGGTAGGTCCGACCAGCCATGTTTGAGCCACTAGTTCACCATCTAGCTAAAAAAAAAATAAATTTGCTTGAAATTCTGGGGTTTGAATGTACATTGATCAGAATTTACTTTCTCCAAGTTTCATAAAAAAATAACATGTTTTGATCAAGTTTCTAATCGCAAACGTGTTACTCAGAATCTGTCATTAAATTTCTGCAACAATGTGCGGAATTGTGCACTTTAATGTTGTGATCCGTATTTTTACAAAGTGTTTGGTAAAAATTGCTCATGCAAATCACTGATTTTTTTTTATCCTTTCAAGTCACAACTCTGATCCCAAATTTGACTTAAGTCAATCACAATCAAAATCATTAATGATAGTATTTCTTCAATCAAATCCCTGCCAATACATATATCATATGGTCGTCCCAAACACAACCATCATAACTGATATTTTTTCTTTTAAATTCAATTTTCAAAACTCAAATAACCAGCTACTTAAACATGTTAAACCTCAACCAATATGAATATGCATCCAATGCTAATTAGTTCTAACCATAAACTATGCAAAAATAAACATAAAATTGACTTGAACATAAAAATAAATAAAATTTCAGGAATTTAAATGTGTGGTAAACGCAAAGAAAAGTAAATGTGTGGTTTTAATAGAAATTTAAATGTGTGGAAGTGCGCATAAATTTAAATGTGTGGAAGTGTATTCTTCTCTTTCAAAATTCATTTCTAAGCGGGTTCATAATTTGAATAATGCTCTTAAGGCCTTTGGATAGTCAATTCAAACACCAACAAGAAAAGAAACATAAAATTAGCACCAATCACTCAAGGACAAGAAAAAAAGAAAGCTGAAAAGAGTAAGGAGCACTTTTTCTAATATATAATGTTTTTATGTAAAAAATAATAATGCATTAAATATAATTAACAATCACATACTAGGATGAAAGGACCCTTCTATTGGAGCTTCAAGTTGGGGAGAGAGAGAGAGAGAGAGAGAGAGAGAGAGAGAGAGAGAGAGAGAGAGTGGATGAGAATTGCTAGAGGGTGGTGTCCCCTTTCCAAGCCTCCCTCAAATAGGGTTTGGGTGACGCTAATTCTTTTTCATAGATCCTCTTTTGTAGTGATGCAACCACTATCTTTGGTAACACATCCCTTTTTTGTCTTAAATTTGGCAAAACTTTATCTTCCATTCTTGTAAATATCTCCTGTTTACTTGGAACTTTGAGAGAGATTTTCGAGATAAGATTTTCATAATTTTGAAGAGAAAATTCAACCCATATATTCCAAGATATGGGATGTCCTACACACATGTAAATCTTTTCATTTTTTGCAATTATTCCACATGTGCATGAGATTTTCTTCCTTAATTGTGACACCCATTTCATTAATTATTTGCAAAAAAAAAAATATATATTTGATGTAAAATAATAATTTTGATAAAAGGTCAGAAATGCATGATAGTGGGGCAATCTCTCATGAAATGACAGTGGAAATGCACATCATTCTTCATGATCTTATGTGAATGAACTAATGATGACGAAAACTTGATTTATTTCATGAGAAAAGTAATTTTCACAAAAATTTCCAAAAATACAGTTCTAAAAATGGAAGGTTTTAGGATTTTATGGAAAAACTATGAATTTTGAGAGAGATACGCATGAAAACCCTACAATGATTCCAAAATGTATAATATCACGATTTAACACTAAACGAGGCTTTTTTGAATGGATAGGTCCTTCAAAATGGTCTAAATTGTGTATAAAATATGCATTTTTAAGGACTTATCACCCACCTTAAGATTGAGCACATGATCATGATATACAAGGTTAATTAATATGATTAATATCTGTAAGATTGTATTAATAATGTTATTCATCATATGACCAATGTAATGATGGACTCAATTCCTTTCAGAGTTAAATTTAGAGATATCCCATGCATGAGGGTGCTCATCAATTTTAGTGGCTCCAATATTCAATAGTTGGGTTCCATTGTGAACTTCTACACATGTTTGTTTGCATGAGATGAGTGAAGTAAAATAAAAAGGGCAAATCAAGAGTAAAGAAAAGAGGAGAGGGTAGAGTGTAAATAAACTGTGTTGTAAAACAGTGGGGTGGAAGGGGGCATTTACATCACATTAACAATTTTATTTAGAGATGTCAAATGGGCCAAGCCGGCTTGGCACGATATGACCCACCACAAGAATCAACAGCCCATGGCCCAGCCCGGTCAATGACATGGCTATGAGGCACGAGCCGTGTTGGGCCAAGGTGCCTTGCACAGGTAGTCTAGTTGAGCACGGCCTGGCTCGTGTCCATCATGCTTCATAGGCCTGCATGACACTGCCCATCAAGCACTGTCCGTCAGCCCGACCAACTGTAAAAAATGATTACTTTTTTGAAAATTTACCATTTTACCCCCCCAACAACCATACAACAATCATATAAGGGGTATTTTGTGTCTTTTTGAATTTTACAAAGTATATAAATGTTATCACCCTCCCATTCTCATTTCTCACCAAAATTATACAACTCTCTCTACACTCTCTAGGCCTCTCTCGAAGCATTCAACTCTCACTCTCTTTAAAAAGTTCTTTGAGGGCCAAAGATCTAGTCGAAAGACAAGTTTAAAGGGGCCTTAGAAAATATAGAGGTATTTATATCATTTAAATTTTAGATTTCATATTTATAACTCTATAATATATTATATTAACTCTCATTTTCTCTCCTTTCTTATATTAATTATAAAAAAAAGAAGGCTATTACTATTATTATAAAACTTTTGCTTTCAAATTTCATTTTTGAGATATGGCTGGACGATCTTCTAGAAGAATTCTCACACAATCTTATTCTGTTAATTTAGGGGATGTAGATGATTTTGTTGAATTGGAAGAGGAAGTAGGTGAAGTCTCAGTACAACTCACTAGTTATCGTAGAGCATCCAAGAGAACTAAAACTTCTCTTTTTTGGCAAGCTTATGAAATTATTACGGTTATTGAAGATGGAAAAGAGGTCCCTAGAGCTAAATATAATTATTGTGGTAAGATTTATATTGCCGAATCAACTAGGGTACCAGCCATTTGTTAAGGTATAAGAAAAGATGTGACCCCAAACATATTGTGGGGACTCAAGGGAAAGGGGTCAAGGACACAATCCCAAATTTCTACTACTGGTGGCAGTAGTTTGTGGCTTTTTTCTTATAATATTATTCCTGCTAGACAATCCCTTGTTAAAATGATTGTCTTAGTTGAATTACGTACCATTTGTTTTTTCTGAAAATGAGTTTTTTGAAGAATATGTCTAAAATAGTCTTCAACCACAATTTAGAAAGATTTCTAGAAATACTGCTGGAAATTATGCTATTAGGCTTTGGCAAAGTGAGAAGGATAATATTAAAACTTACTTTGAGCATAACTAGATACAAAATGGGTTATTAATAAACGAATAATCAGTTTTGCCAAACTTTAATATCCATACAGTGGCAATAGAAAAAGTTCCCTTATTTTGGAAAAATTAGATGAATTTAATATTAAGGATAAAGTTATAGCTGTAACTTTTGATGATGCAATAAATAATATAGTGACTATTGAACTAATGAAATTGCAGATGTCACTTGCATCTTTGATAGATGGTTTTATCTTCCAAAACATATGTATATGTCATATCTTAAATCTCATTGCAGGAGTTTATTTAAAGCATATTTCTAGCGCTATTGAAAAAAATTAAAAAAATTGCTAAATATATTTTCTTCTCCTCACAAAATTGCTAAATATACTCCAAAATATGTGTGAGGCAATGTATCAGCTATAATATGATCCAAAGATGTTGAATATAGATGGAGTTCAATGTATGATTTGTTAAATAAGGCAATTGATAGAAATGTAGTTTTGAATGCATATTGTACGTGCTTTTAATGCACAAGCTTTGTTGATGAGTGAGCAACATTGGGAGTTGTGTTGGGCTGAAATCCCAGCCGGCACGGCACGTCCCGTTTGACATCTCTAGTTTCATTTTACATCACTTTTGATGGCTTTACTCACTTCTACACTTTGCATTCAAACACCCAAAGCCATGCCGAACTTGGCTTTAATAAGAAAATTATCAAATTGATGGCTTTATTCGATTTCTACCCTTCCCATTCAAACACCCAAACATTCCGGACTTGGTATCCGGAGGAGACCCATCGACATTGCAAGCAAACAGCGCCAATTCCCTAGATCTGGATTTCAGCCACACAAACCATTTGCCCCAAGTCCAATTCTAAAAGATGTCCCACCTCTAGGAAGCAAAATCAAATAGGGACTCCTTGGGTGGGCGTTATTAGAGACACTAGTTTTCCAACCCTCAATTTCATGTGGAACCCACCTATTACAATAAACTATGAAGAATACACGATATGATTTCTATACCTGTCAATTGAGCCCGGACCGAGCCGAGCCCGGTCTGGGCTTGGACAATGGCTTTAAAGCCTAGCCAAAATGGAACTGGGTAAAATAAGCCTGCCTTGTCCACCAGCGTTCAAAGCTCACTAGTTTTTAATAAATTTACCAAAATTTCTTGTGCCAATTAGTAATTACCCATGTAATCTGCCATTACTTTAGGTAATATATGGCACATGTCTATAATATGAACTCCATTTAATTTGCATATGTGCTTATTGATGTGGTTCTAGCATGGTTTAAAATCTTGGTCGATACCTGTTTATATAAGTCGATATGAACCGGTATCAACCCTACTACGATGATATTTTGCCGCGATACTGAGTCAGGCAACATATCCCCAAAATATTGGCAAATCTTGGCCGATATGGTCAAAAACCCTAATTTTTTGTAACCTTTTTTCTATTCTCTCATTTTCTTCTCCTCTCCCCTCATCTCCTTAGAGCAAACATGTCTCCATAGGTCATTCTCTTACATATTTCCAAATTCCAACACTTTTCCTTGAAGAAATCATTTTATTTAGTAAGAGAAAATCAACTTAATTCCCTTATTTTTACTATTTTGTGTTTTTTATTTTTTATTTTTAGATCAAGCATAGAAATGAATGAAGAGATCATTAGCATGTCATTTTTGGGTTTGCATCGTTTTCTTCAATTAGATCTACAAACTTTCATGCTAGATCTACTTTTAAACATGATTTTGGGTGTAGAAATTTGTTTTTTTTTTTTTTTAAATCTTCTACTTAAAAAAAAATTGTTGGAGTATTTATAATACTAAATAGTAAATACTAATAGCTTATTAATAGTGTATAGATAATTGTTATGTAATTTTTATTTTCTTATATTTTCTACTAATAAATTGACCATGAGCCAAAATAATAGTTGCATTATATAAAATACTGGAGAAGACAGCGAACTGTGACATAAATATGACTCATAACTTAAGATGACCGATATTTTATGTGCATCCATAAAATATCCCCATAGGGTGAGGGACATTTCCCCTTTTTGCACATGAAGACAAATGAGTGTACCTCACTTATGTACTTGAAAATTTACTTTTTGTACTTGAAAATCCCATTTATGGAAGTGTCCCTCACCCTATGGTGAGGGATAGATGCACATGAACACTCCCCTATTTTAATTTATTGTTGTTACTATTGAAGAAAATATTGTTTTCCAGCATTTTCTAATATTCTTGGTTTTTTGGATATTTTTACGAATTTTTCTTATTAAGAAAAACCTCACACTACGACGACCACGACAGACCGATAACTGCGACCGATGTTAATATCATATCGGTTGTTATCTCGACCGATACCGCGATTTTAAACCATGATGCCAAGAACAAAGAGCACCATTCTAAACCTCCTCGGGTTTCTTCCCATTTTGATACCGATCTCTTGCATGTATCTATAAGATTTAGGACATCCTAAAGCTGGCATCCTGAGATAGATCAACGACTCAAAATTGACCCATGGACTGTTATTTTTGTCTTATTGATTCTACAAGGGTTCGGATCATCATTTATTTAAGGTCTCAAATTTTTTTTCAAAAAAGAAACAACAGTGGTTGAAAAAGGTCCACCCGTTTTACTGTTCACGCTTGCGATGCTGATGTCCATTTCATTTCACCCGGGTTTTGGGGGGTTTGGTGTTGTCCAGTCAGACTTTTTTTTTTTTTTTTGTTTTTTTGGCTTTATGTGGTTTGAATCTGACATGACAAATGTGGTTTCCAAACACAATACATACGTTTTAAATCCATCTTGAGACAACAAGACGACGAAAATAAAATTGCCGAACCTCCTCAAAACCAATAATTTAGACCCCTCGTTAACTGCCTATAATTTATTTTTATTTTGATTTTGAAAAATCAACATAAAATTATTATATATACCATGTGACCATGACCTTGTATTGGAAAGGCTCCGATCCATGCAACAAACAACAAATCCATGATTTATTGAAAATCCATCCAACTACATCAATGCAATACAGACCGGAAGTTGAATGACTGTGGCAAAAAAATTATAAATCAGATAAACTTATGACCATGGGCAATGGAAAGTGCGCCATGTTCATCTATCACTAGCCCTGACTCTTAACGTACATGCATAGCGAACTCTTCCACTATCTTCATCTCTGGGTGATCTTTGTCCTCAAAGGCTTCTTCATAACAGTAGTAAATTCCAACTTCTCACTCAGATCAACCTCTTCTCCTTCCGCAGGCTTCCATTCAAACTCCCTCACCAGATTCGCAACGAAGTACTGGAGATGAAGCATAGCGAGATTAAGAGCAGGACATATACGTCTCCCTACCCCAAAAGGCATCATCTTGATCTCCCTGCTCCCTGTTATGTCTACATTCTCTCCACCGTCTGAGAACCTCTCTGGCCTAAACGCCATGGGGTTCTCCCACACCTTCTCGTTCCACCCCATCTCTGCCACCATGAAATTGATGGTTGCATCCTTTGGTATAACATACCCTTCCAATGTCATCTCCTCTGTAACCGTGTGGGGAATTACGAAGTGGGATGGAGGGTGTCGACGCAGACCCTCCAAGATCACTGCCTTCAAATAGTGCAGCCCTTTCAAGTCCTCCTCCTTCACCTCTTCTGCCTCTTCTCCTACTACTCTCTCCATCTCTTCCACCAGCTTCTCTTGCACCTCCTGGTGCTTCACCAGATTAGCCATGATCCACTGCAGCGAAGTCGTTGTGGTGTCTGTCCCCGCGGTCAGAAACTCAGAACAGAGACTAACCATCTCTCCCTCAGTGAGCTTCCTGCCTCCCTCGTCTGGAAGCTCCAGACCCAGAAGTGAGTCCACGTAGCTAAAGAGATAATTGCCGTTGCCATCTTGAAAATGTTTTTGGTCTTTGCGAGCTTTTATCAGTGGAATGAATAGTTCTTCTTTCTCGCGACGCATTTGTAGAAGCTTGTTCCACCGCCTACGAAATATTACCTTTCCTATCTTAGGGAACAGAGTCGAGATGTCAAAGCCAACAAGCATGCGTCGTTGAATATCTTCAATCTTTCTTACAGTACTCTGCTCGAGTTTTTGTCCGAAGCACATTTGCAGAAGTAAGCTGAACATGGCATATTGGATTTTCTCGAGAACGAAGACAGGCTCTCCCGTGTGGGCATGCTGTCTGAGTTCTCCAATCAGTTGATCAAGAACCCATTCCCGTCCTTGAGAGTATGACTTCACGCAGGAAGGGTGGAAGACTCCAGACACTAGGTTCCGGCGTAGGACACGCCAGAGCGAGCCATACCCAGCCGAGCTGATGGTGTGTTGATTGCTGGTAGTGATTCGGTTCATCCCTAGAGCAGGTGGGCGGTCCGAGAAGGTGGATCCCTTCTGGACGAGAACCTTGTGTGCAAGTGAGTGGTCAGATATGAAGATCATGGTGGAAGGGCCAACACGGAGGGTGAGGATGGGGCCATACTTGTAGTGGAGCTGGCGGAGGAAGGACTCAAGGTTCAAAACGGATTTATTGAGCAATTGGAGGTTACCCAAGAAGGGCATGATTGGGGGGCCTGGTGGAAGCTTTCTCTTCTTGCTGGTGTTGCGTGAGTTGAGTAGTAGCTTGATCGCAACAAACAAAGAAATGGAGAAGGAAATGAGTAGTAGAAACCATATCCGCTTCTTAGCTGGAAGCACACAAAAGGAAGGGGATATCAAGATAAGGAACCACAGCTTCATTGCTAGAAATAGTTGCAACCTTTCGTCTCTTTTTTAAAGTTTTTGAGGATGGTTGTGCTGTGTGGGTTTGATGGGTCAGAGATTTTGGGGTGCATTTAATAGATCTGAGGTGCTAGCCAGTCCCCGGGGACTTGACTGCGAAGCAGCATGGAAATTTACAGTACGAATGTGAAATGACAGAGACAATGGAAGACTATTGTTTTTTTGCGGGTGTCTCTTTCTTGGACTGCAATGATTTAGCAGTGGTGCGGCCATTTGAATTCGTACAGGGCACATAGGTTTCACATGATCTCGACTTTATTTAAAGTTAAATATACCCTACGCGCTTCACTTGGCTTTTTGACCCGTTTGGATGGACATCCTACATAAAAAGTTCTTTCGAAAAAAAAAAACACAACGTATGAGAAGCGTTATGTTAGATAATGGGATTTGATCCGGCATCCTCATGATCTTGAAATTTCTTATCTGAAAATAATGGGAGTCCATTATTAGTAGTTGATATAGTCCACTGCTGGTTATGATATGTAAAGGGATTTGATGAGAATGTGACACTTGGGGGATCCATGACCCATTCACAGTGGCGGACCCAGGATTTTAATTCGGGTGGTGCGGATAATGGGCAATTGAAAATATCAATATTTTTTTTTATATTTTTTTTTCACATTAACAATAGAAAAGGAGAAAAAGTATTGCGTTTAAATAGATTACCATTTTTTATCTTTTTGATATATATCTTTCCATATCTAGTTTAAAGATAAAGTCATTTGCGTTAAAATCATTGCCGACTACCTACAATCTCCATTTATATAATAGGTTAAAGACATGATTTTCAATTAGTTTTTCTTTTTGTGAGGAATCCTACTACTAACACCAAATTCATAAATAAGCATTTTCTACTACTCAAGAAATTAGCACATCAATTAGCAACCATATTACAACAATACTATAAAAAAAACTCTAGAGTACCTAAAAAAGTAATAATCATTATATTGTGAAAATTAGTATCTTCTTAGTCTTTATCATTTCCTTAAGCTCCTAATAGTTCATGTATCACATGAAACCTACCTATATTTGCTAATGAACAATATTAGAATAATCATAAAATCATATTATGGCTCAAGAAAAAATTTCAAAAATGAGAAACTAGGGAATTAGGGATTTAGGAGACTCTACGCGGGATTGGGGCTTACGAATAAAGGGAATTTAGGGAATTAGGGATTAGGGTTTGCATATAAGATTTGGTGATTTTGGGCTTAGGATTTCATTTAGGATTTGGGGATTTAGGTTTGGAATTATAATTTAGAGATTAAGAGTTCGGATTTAGCCCTAATTCTTTAAATTCCATTGATCCAAATCTAGAGTTCCATTAATATTCTTTGGAGAGAAAAAGAAGCTAAGACTTACTAGACACCTTTTGTTTCCTTGCATGCCTTTGTCTCAAGCAAATGAAGGTTAAACATTACTATATCTCTCATTTCTACCAAGAAACCCATCGCTCATATAAGGCAAGAAAGAAAAACCACATAATTGTTCTTTCAACCCCTTCTCCTGCGCCGCTGTCGTCGACTCCAAGTTCCACCATAGCTTCTCTCAATAGGTTCTACAATAGTAAATTTGGAGACGACCCTGATGATAAAACCAATAAAAAGATAGACAACATCTAAGAAAACAAGTCCAAAATCACATAAAAGACAAAAAAGAGCAAACAAGAGTCTTCATCTTCCTCCAGTCATATAATGGAGACGCGTTGCGTGATCTTACTCACCCACAGAGATTGAAGGAAAAGACGTTTTTTTTTTTTTTTTTTTTTTTTTTTTTTTGGGTTCCTTTCCACCAACGAAGAGAAGAAAAGAGTGATCAACGAGGTGGGGTGATTATTTTAATTTACATGGGGCATGAGCCAAGGCCCATTCAAGTCTTTAATGATTTTTTAATCATCAAATTAACATAGGTCCGCCCCTGCCCATTCATCTTACGCATATATGCATGTTTGATGGGCAAGTCCCCATACGACTCGTCTAAGACGAGTGAGGCCCAAACCATTGCCAGAAGTACAATGAAGATGATATTAAATTTTAAAAATATTCTAATCTTAAATAATTTAATAAAATTAAATATTGTTAAGATATTTTTTTATAAAGATTTGTCTGTTCTCACATTTTTTTTTTTATAAAAGATTTGTTGCTGTTTTCTTGCAATATTTTTATTTTCATACAATTTTTTTTTTTTTTTAGAATATGATGATGTTACTGGAAAGTTACTATTACAAATGTATTACTGCAATATCATTAAAATATCTCCTTCGCATTTTATTTTTCTTTCTTTTGGGCTAAATAGGAGAAGTTCATTTTATTTTGTCTCTCAAAATTTTTTTTGTTATTGTTAATAGAAATGATAATTTATGGCACCAATCACATGAGTGGCAGCCCATTTAGGGGGCTAATCAAACAAGTGGCCTTGGATGTGCTGACGTAGGGACTTGAACATCAGATGATTGGGGATTCATGTGTGAAACTTGGAATTGTGCATGATGTTAGATTTATTCCCTTCTCCCGCCAATCTGGAATTATGCTTTGAACCTCTTCAGAATCAGTGTGGACGGGTCTGCGCGCCAATTGTACTAGATCCAACAGGTATTCCTGAATTGGCTAAATATAAAAAATAAAGTTTATTTGTTGTTACCAACTGTGGACGAGTCATGTCCAGCATACTTTGAGTCGTGAACATAATGAGCTTAAATTTACCATTATCAACATTGGATGGACCTCGCTCTTTTAAAAGGCAAATCCTCTAACCTTACTAAATTTCATAGCTCCAATAATTTTTACAAACTATGTCATATGTCCTGTTTAGAGAAACAAATAACATAAAGCTCAAGCAATACGCAAGTTAAATTCGATACAATTTCAATAATAAATCTATATTAATATATAAATTAAGTACTAGTTTATCGAAAGTTTATTAACTGAACAAATGATAAGGTCATTTGTATAATCATTAGTAAATAAATTAATATTTTAAAATAATGAATAATAGTGAAATCCATGTATAATGAGAAAGGAATCACTCGAATGATTTTTGTAATGTTGAATGATCAATCAAAAACATAACATAAGAGATAAAAGAGCTACAAAACAAAAGACTTTTAGTTTCAGACAATCTTCTAGGGTTTTGGACAGTCCTCGTAGCTATGGAGAATCCTTTCAAGAGACCCTTTCCTATTATGAGTTGGAGTTGTAGCAACCCGATTCTTTTGCAAGCTTCTCAATGCTTTAATGATGTAACTTGTGAGTGATGGTGTTGGGGCCGGGCCGTGCCCACCCGACTTGATTCCTTCTCTATCACTCCCCCTCAAGCTAGAGAGGGGTGTCGTCACTCCGAGCTTGAACCGAAGAGACTAAAAGGTTGATTTTGCCAAAGCCTTATCAAATATATCCGGTAATTGGCTCAAAGAAGAAACATAGTACGACACAAGTGCCCAAGCCCGCCCATTTAATTAATCGGGCAGGGGCCAACCTTGCTATTTATTCACTTTTATGGGCATTTGAGGAATTATTTGGACTAATTAAATTAGATTACATGCATTCCTTTCACGGGTTGGGTAGGACCGGGCTTTGGGTTCTCTATCACTTAACTCAAGTCTGGTGTTGAGTTCATGAATTTTCACATGTACGCATCATTTTAGGATGAATTAGGGATTTAATTAGGTGAATTGCATCATTATTCATTTAATTCTATCATTTCATACATTATCACCTGGGAATCTGAATTTTCATACTTTTCATACATTTTCTGCATTAACTTAGAATGTTTTGTAAATTTTCTCCGAAGAGTCCCAGTTGGAGTAGAACTCTATCTAGGATGAGTCCCACTTCAATATGGGCTTTTCAGTATTTGACGTGTTGAATTAGAATGTGCAGAAAATGAGAATCGCAGACCTCTGTCATGGAACCCACTTTCAAGCACACATAGTCATCTTGGGCCTTGCATTGCTAAAATGAAGATTGAAGATAAGTAAATTGAAGAATTCACTATGTGGACCCCACACACAGGCCATATGCAAATCGATCAAAGGAGGGGTCCACTCATCATCTCAGTTGAAGAATCCTAACTACAGTAGAAAACTTCTCATAGGGCCCATTGTTCAAACAAATGAAATGTCCCACATGACAGGGTCCGCAGTAGTTGCAAATTTGAAATTGTTAATAGATAATTCAAAAGTACAATTCTGATTGGAACAAAAAAAGAAGACTTTGAATCATTCACATCTGATGTCCTTTCGAAAATGAAAGCTGTGCAGAGATAGAATCCATTGCAAATCAAATTTTAGAAATTAATTCCGTTTTTCACAGGACAACTCATCTTCAAATGACCATAACTTTCAATCCGACCGTCGGATCGATGAAATTTAGCTACTACTAGAAAGCTTCTTTAGAGTATATATTTGTGGAGCCCACAAACGTACAAATCAACAAATCAGAGCTATATTGACATAGTTTTGGGCCCAAAAATTTTCATATTCAATTTTAGACAGGAATGCAATTAAATTCACATCATTGATAATCAATTGCTGCACATCCCTTGTGGGACCCCATCTGAATATTAGCCAAGCCACCCAAAGGTTTCCAGAAGCTTCCACCTCATTCAAATTTAAAAGGATAAGAGATATACCTTATTAATGAAGATAAATCAAATCTGGAGAGAAGGTGTCTAGATTCAATGTATCTGTAAGCGGAGATATAAAAGGAATCAAAAGGTAGCATACGTGAGACACACTCCCCCTTGACGTCCATAATAATTCTCTATCCTCTTTCTCTTCTTTCCCTAATTAATAGAATTTAGAAGTTATTTTTAGGTATTCTGGGCCCTATTCTTATTCCAGAACTGGGTTAGAAGAGTGTGAGAGAAAATTGTAATTACCATGAAATTCTTAATGAAAATCACATATTTTGTAATGGATGAGTAGATCCCTGGATCAGAGTGTTAGATGAAGTTAAGTGTTTCTCATCGTTAATTTATGTGATAGTTTTTTTCTTTTGCATATTGATTATAATAATAAATCTGCCTTCTATCATTGACAACCTATGTTAGTCAAAAAAAATTTTTTTTTTGAGCAATGCTTTAATTATGTATGTTTTCTTAATAGATTATTCTTAGATTGAAATTATTTGATTAATATGTGATATTTAGTTAAGTTCATAATTTCATTAGGTGAAGGAGATTTTTGCCTTAAATAAATTGTGTAAAATTGTGCTCTTTGATAGACAAATTATCCGAATCAGAAACATTGATTTGTTTATGATTTGAAGAATTTTTTGGAAAAATTTATTTTATCTATTGCATAGAAAGATGATGGGACTACTTAATGGATTCATGATATTCTGATCTGCATTTTCTCATATTTTATTGCTACACTCTAGATCTAGCATTTTCTCAATCTTATTATTGTTTTTCTTTTCTTTATCTTTCTTGTCATCATCACTAATAAAAAAAATCAGATTTTGAATTTTAACTTAGTAGTGCTCTCTGTGGGATTCGACCTGTACTTGCCACTATCTCAAAAGGACAACTGTGCACTTATAGTATTAAAAAATTAAATTTAAATTTACATCATCTGGCCCAATTATTAAACGGACTCTAATTGCTTATCAAGCCTAGCCCATGAGCAAACCTTAAAAGGAAAGAATTTGTTCGACAGGAGTTGGATGAGAGATAGATAGATGCCGTTTGCGGCATGAGCTTACAAAATCAAACAGATTCTATATTTTGAAAAAATAAAAAACTTTTTTTTTCGCCAACCACCACCCCACGTTCGCACGTTGAATTGATTGACTCACATAAAATCTCGTGTAATACAAGGCTAGGTTAGGGGTGTAAAGTAGGGCGGGCCACGAAAACAAATCATGCATGGCCCGTGTCCGGCTCCTTGACTGCATTGACTGGGCCGGCCAGGCACGACACGGCCAAAAGGATGGGCCTGGGCGGTGGCATGTCACGGCGCGACCTGGGTCCTCAGTCGTGCTGTGTTGGGCTAGGGTGCCTGGGCCGAGGTACAGCATGGCCCGGCCTGTTGCACAACCCAACACGGCAATATATAAAAGAAACTTGGTTTTCTTATATAAATAAAATATAAAATTTAAAATAATTAAAACTTTATTTTTCATTTGTAAATTAGTATCAATGTTTGTGCATTTATTTTAATGTTTCAACCTTATTTCAAGTTGAGAACCCCTAAAAGCCCATGAAGTCTATTTCAATTTATATAAAAAAGATTTAAAGAAAAATTAGAAGTTGCATGTGGGCCAACCCGTGGGCAAAACAACCCAGCATGGCATGAACTAAGCCGTGTCGTGGTCGGCCCAGCCAACCTAAGCACGGCATGACACGGCCTATGAGTCTTCACGGGCCAGGCACGACTGGGCCAATGGCCCACTTTACACCCCTAGGCCAGGTGCAATTCCTATATCTCTGAATTTTATTTTTTTTACCATATTAGATTAAGTTCTTTTTCTAAAAAAAAAAGCCCCCTATATTTTCGCGCACCCTAAAAAAGGCCCTGTATTTCGTGCTTTTACTAAAACCTCTCTTCACTATTAATCAAAGTATATAAAGAGTAACTGACTCTTCAATCTTTTATTTTTTCCCATTTTCCCCAAATAGAAAAGATAAAATATTGAGTTAACCCCATGTGTAAAAGGATTAAAGGTCACTTTTGCCTCTTATATGGTGCGTTGAATTGATTGACTTACATAAAAATCAAGTAATTAATGCAAGGCTAGGTGCAATTCCCCTATGGATGGAAATTTATTTTGACCATATTACATTTTGTAGCTGGGTCGCATTGGTTGATTTACATGGACCGAGCTCCATACAATACTCTTGCCAGGAATATTATAGCCCTTTCTTTGAATAAGAAAGTAAAGAAGATCAGATATCCTTCTCATCAAGTGGTCCAAGTAGAACATCGTGGGCCATGATCTAAAAACCATTTATCAACGATAAACTTCCGTCAACCTTGTATCTCTTGAAGGTCTCTTCCTTTCTTGGAGCAGAGGAAGCTTGAGTTGAAGGAATGGAACTCCACAATGGATCCCACTATATGAAAACTCAAGCTGTTCAAAATAACCTCCCACTATATGAAGTATATCCAAATTTTACTTTAATAGAAGTTGACGCCACTCGAAGATTAACTGTTTGAGAAAAAAGTGATTAATACAATCTCATGCATTATTTATTATTCTATTTTTTTAATCAAACAATCTTAGGATGGGGCCAATTGCTTTAAGAGTGAAATTCGCTAATATCCCATTTTTAAGAGGTGTTTTATTTTGACCGACTTAAAATTTTAAGAGTAAATTAGCGAAAGGTCCCTAGAGTGGAATGTATCCAGCCTTTGGTCCACGCAAATTCTATTTAAGGGCTCTGGTCTACTCAGCTAGACAATTTGCAGCCAGAGATCCCTACGTTCACACGATCACATATTTCAGGACTAATTTGCCCTTTCAATCGTTTTAGGCATATAATTTTGAAATTTAAAATTTCAAATCTTGTATCCTCCCTTTGTTATTTCTATGCACAAAACTCAACACCACCGTCCTATGATCGTCTTCTTCGGTCCGATCTTAAACAACAACCAGATCAGGTTGCCGAAGAGGACATTCTCTTCTCCGACTAGGTTTATGTTCTTTGCTACAGAACAAAGACTCTGCTACAGGACTTCTTCTCCTCCCTTTCTCCGACGCAAGCGACGGGCAGCGGAAGGCTGTAGTGGCAATTAGCTCCGGCTGCGGTGGGACGGCTTCGGTCTTCTTCTCCACGACCGTGCGATCCCAAGAACCCAAGTCTGTTTCATTGCAATGATCCGGATTTCCCTGTCTCTGCTTTCCCTACGGTTGTCTTTTCTGACAACGTTGAAACACTTCCGACGAGAGGCGACGACGACGGTGGAGAGAGTCTCCGGCGACTTGTAGCGTGGCACGATGGCAACACAAAACCTACGGCGATTCCCTTCTCCGGTTCCAGCGACGATGGGCATAACAGTTCGGCGCCACTTGTTGGGATCGTAACAGAACCTTCTTCTCTGTTTGAAATTCTTTTTGAAAACATCATATCAATCCCTGCCTCTGCCTGCCTATTTCTGTTATAGAAACCATAAACGAAGAGGAAGAAGAGGTCTGGTTGCTAGGCTAGGCCAGGTTCAGGTTCAGGTCAGTTCAGCCTGACCCGTGAATCAAAAAGCCCAGCCAGTAACACGTTGATGTTCTGGTTTATGAAATTTATTTGAGTTTTTGTTAAATTTATCTAAATTTCTATCAAATTTATCTGAGTTTTTGACAAATTTATATGAGTTTCTGTCAAATTTATCTGAGTTTTTTATTTTTTTTATCAAATTTATTTGAGTTTTGTGCAAATTTATCCGAGTTCTGAAACACATTTATATGAGTTATGTACAAATCTATCTGAGTTTTTGGCAAATCTATCCGATTTTTTGGCAAATTTATTTGAGTTTTTGAAAAATATAGCTGAGTTTCTGAAAAATTTATCTCCATTTTGAAGTTTTTAACTGAGTTTTTGAACGAATATATCTGAGTTTTTAGCAAATTTATTTGCATATTTTTAGATCTATTTGTGCATTTGGATTTTATTTGTGTCTTTTGAGATTTATTTGCATTTTTTGAAATAAATTTAACTGTGTTTTGGTTAGCAATTTTTGAGAAAAATTTTGGATTTTTTGAAATTTATTTGCATCTGTTTTAATTTATCTCCGTTATTTTGAAATTTATTACCTTTTTAAAAAAAAAATTTATTGCTTTTTTGGAAATTTATTTGCATTATTTTGAAATTTATTTGTGCGTTTGTAGAATTTATTTGAAAATTTCATCAATGAGATTTTATTAATCGTGGCCAATTGCAGGGTAGTTCACCATTATTAATGGGATATCCCACCAATCATGGGATATGATTTAAAGAAGGGTTAAATTATACAGGTATGAGAATGCGTGAGAGGGACCTTTGGCTGCAAGAATTTAGATTGTGGACTGTTTGTCATAAAGTCAAGCGTTGAGAGACTTCTAACCCAACACCCAAATTTTAATAAATAGGCCACATTGGAGTTTCACTTTTTCAACTTAGAATTTTTTTAAATTAAAGCCAATCCAGACTCCAATCCAGATGCCACCTGCACAGAAAATTACAACCAAGGAAAAAAAGTAAAACTTTCCTCCAGTTTTTTGAAAGGTAACTTTCCTTCTTTTACCAGCTGAGAACGATGCCGTCAATTATATACGCGCGGCGCGGCTTTGACCATGTATGTCTGGCTCATCATTCCATTCAAATAAGATGGAGGTTGGGTCTGAGTCAACATCCAATTATTTTTTGGTCTTATAGTGGAACAAACTCAGACACTAAAAGCTTAGGCCGGTCCAAAGGAAGTCAATCATTTAACTCGGCTTTAAAAGGTCTCTGGTTGATTCAAACATCGTATGAATATATAAGCAAAAAATTTGATTTTTCCTTTTTAGCTTAAGAAATAAATCATTTTGAGTTTTTCTCTAGGGAAAAACAGATAAAAAATAAACGAAGGGCAACAATTTGCGTTTGGTGCAACTTGACTGTTAGTGAAGGGAGGTTTTTAGAAAAAATATAAAATATAGACGCCTTTTTTAGGTTGCGTGAATTATAGGACCTTTTGTAAAAAAAAAAAAAAAAATACTATTTTTTATAAATGCCATGTTAGATTACCCAATAAGGCATTATTTTCTTCGATTTAGGTTTCCTTCTCTCATTTTCACTGTTCAGTAAATGATAAACAAATTTTCTAGCCAAACAGTGGTCAATAGAGTTCTCTCCTTCATACCCCCTATCGCGCAATTCGCTTTTATTTTTGGTGTTGGTATATAAAAGGGTGTGTATCAATAGATCATATATTATTCAACAAGGATAGTTATAGTTATTCATAAATGAATAAAGAACAATAATCTTGTTTTTTTCCCAAAAGAAGGAATACTAACCTAATCATATTATGAATTAAATTTATTAATCATAAAATAATGCCAAGAATCTAATCTAATCAAACACTCTTAACATAAAATACTAGCAAAACATGCCCGAGCTTCGCACGGGCAATATAATTTATAATATTACAAAGAATATAGTTTTTAAATAATATCTTGTCTTAATTATATTAACATGGTAAAAACTACAATCAAGATTAAAATCTAGGCTCAAGGGGCTTAGTGAGTAAGTATATTGTATTCTCTTTTATCACAAATCACATTCATGTATTCTGGCTACACTTGACAGTCAGTAAGGTGTACCTTAGATTGCAGTGTGCCCGGTCGACGTCGTGCATGGTCGGTTGACCGGGTACATTAGGGTTCCAAAAATACAAACCGGACAAGCAGGTTGCAAACCTTGGAATTTTGTAGTGTGGCCGGTCGACCCGTTACCGGTCGACCCGTTACACTGAATTCCCTAAAATTGCCTGACAAAGCTGCTCCCAATTAATCTGAAGTTCGCAGTGTCCCGGTTCGACATCCTATATGGCCGGTCAATCGTGTACACACGAATTCCAAAATTTTCAAAGTTCCGCAACTTTGTCATTTCATCCAATTTTCCATCCAAATCATCACAACACATGAAAATCCCAAAATCCATCATAACCTCATCATCCATGGGCCATTGATATTCCAAATGAGAGATCACATCCATCAATAGCCATCAAACCATACATACAAGGCTTCAATGATAGATCTGAGTTTAATTTCATCCAGAAGAAATATATTTTACAGAATTCAAGGAAGTTAACATGCATTCTATACTAAATGGGTATATTGCACTTGCCTTTGGTCTCCAAAAGAGGTCTCCTTGAAGATCAAGCTCAAATTCCCAATTCCATGCTCATAAGCTCCTCACAATAGTCTTCACAAACTCAGATCTCTACATATCCAAGACTCCTACACCCAATTCCCATCATGAAGAAAATGCATAAGAAGAGAGAATTCTAAGAAAAGAAGCTATACTTTAAGAAATTTGATCTAAGGAAGGGGAATCACCTTGTATTGTAGGGAAGAAGAAGATCTAGGAGAAGAGAGGTGAGCTCTTACTTGAAGATGGTTGTAGCTTGGAGAGATCCTTACTCTCTTGATGGTAGAAATCCTAGATCTAGGAATTCTTTGATGGAGGGAAGAGAATTTTTGGAGGAAAAGGGAATAAGAGCGAAATGGGAGGGAAAATGAGTGAGAAAGATGGAAATGGCATGGGATGAGGCTTGGGGTCTTATTTATAGATTTTGGGTTAGGTCAATTAACTAAATTGCCGTTCTTGGTTAGTTTTGATTAGAGATAAGGCAGGGTATTTAGGGTATTTTAGGTTTTAATTTAAAATTCTTCTAGAGAAACCCTTCCTATTCCTATAAATTTGTTATAGGGGCCTCTAGCTAACTAACTAACTCTAAAGAGTCCATCTAACACTCTAGCAAACCATAAAATCTCAAAAAGACTCTAATTCCTAAAAAATAGGCATAATCTTTCGTAAAACTATCCTTACTAACCCTTATAATTAGCATAAATAGATATAATTAGCATATAATTAGGCCAACAAAGGGACGGAGCCTCATACTTAACATTGGCTAAAGTTCCAAATCAAATTTCTTTATGAATTTCAATTAATCCAATTAACCTAACGTAGCAGACAACCAATCAACGATACAAAAGAAAAAAGAGAGATTTTTTATATGGAAAACCCTACTCGGGAAAAACCACAGGTCTAATCATAGAGACCAACGGAAATTAAATACTATGTAAACAAAGTTACAATGACTCACAGAATCTTTTCCAGTTGCAACTCAACCTAAGGACTGCGATGGTCTTGTCGCTGACTTGCCGTTCACCTTCACCGTACTTGAACAAACCACACTTTGATGCTTCCCAAAGTACTGCAATCAGCAATGTAGAATAGAAGAAATCTTCTTCTTGAACAATTAGCCCAAATACCCTTATTGCAGAACTCTCAAAAATCTCTTAAAGAATTCTCAATCTTAGGATGGGAGAAAGGTGAATTCTAAGGTAGTAATAGAGTCCTTTAAATTGGCTTAGGGATGTGCTTATAATGGATGTGCTTAGGGTTTCCAAAGATAATTAGAACTCAAACAGACAGGTTGATAGGAAATAGGAATTTTTTTTCAATTCTCGCAGGAGAATTTCGCGATGGTCGCTCGAGCGAAAGAATGGTTTGCTCGAGCGAGTGTGTTCACTGTTTGAGACTCGACAGGGCCACAGAGCTCTTCAGAACTCGCTCGAGCGAAGAGTAAATCTCGCTCGAGCGAGACAATATTTTATCTCTAGCTTGTCCGTGCTACTGAAACGTTCGACGATTGTCTTCAATTTTCTTCATCTAATCTTCATGATAATCCATACTACAGTCTAATTCTAAAAAGTGTACGATCACAACTCAGTTTCAACTCAAGTTTTGTTCAAAACCCATTGATTGCCAACTAAAAGTCCTAACAAAGAGGATCCGCCAAAGGAGTATAGGAAGCGGACTGCTGACGACATAGTTTGAGTCGTCATGCCCCGGCACCAAAGGCAAAGAGCCTTCATGATAACATTTTGGAAACAATCTATGATTTTTTCTTTTTCTTTTTCTTTTTTTTTTAAGTTCTTTTGTTTTGGGCATATATTTTTTTTGTTAGCCCTTGTAATTAAACTATTTTTATATTTTGTCTCAACTCTAATTATAGTAATGGAATCTATGAATGACTTTAGTTTAATTGTTTATGCTATTATCATCTGTTACCTTATTTAATATCGAACCTTTCTGCAGCAAATTCTTATGTGAATTAGAAATTTTATGGAAACTCGTTGCCGACTTCGATCCACACAATTGGGGCCACAATCATATTAATGTTGATTGACCACCTAGTTTCGTGCATTTAGATGTGGTTTATGTCTAATCGGATGGAGGAGCATGACAGGACCGATCCAAATGTGATATAGTCAAGTGGGCCATACCAAAACCATTGGTCCAGCATTTCATCCTAAAACAAATAAAGTAATCTAAGTCCGTCTTTTTTTTTTTTTTTCTTTTCTAGGTCAGAATAGTGGTAGGGAAGTGAATACTCTTGACCAGGGGACAGGTGATAACAAGATGCCTTGCAAGCATCAATGGTTTGGCTAAATTATTGTGTTTAAGAATCTGCCTTATATGTAAAAATGAAAATCACCATCATCGTAACTTTGACCTTAAAGGGAAATATTCAAGCGAGAACTAGTTCTCACCAATTATATGATATTTTTTTTGCGGGGCCCAATTAGCAATACATCCAAACCTAGCAATCAATAGGGAACCACCTGATGGTCACTAATCCCAAGGATTAGCACACATCAGAATGGACTAAACCGTTGGATCAAGAATTGAATATTATTTTGAATATGAAACCTTTAAACTTGTGAGCCACGGATGAAGGGGTTAGGAGCATGGATTTGTGGTCAAACTTGATACTTGAAGTGGTCCCACATAGATCTATTCATCCCCCCGATCCCATCCCCAAATGGAGCCCACAAATGGGCCCTACAAAAAAGTTCTCACATAATATGTGAGAACAGTTCCCACCAGAATATTACCCCATTTTAAATTCATAAAAACAGATAAGATATATTTATACACTTTATATACTGTAAGTTATTGGTAATGAGTCGCTTGTTTTCGTTCATTAACATATGTCAATGATTTACAGCGATAACATTATACATGTGTCACATTTGTTTGCGAGGTTTGCAAATGTGGTGTGTAAATGAGGTGTGCAAATGAGGCCATTTAATAATCATCATTTTCAACCTTTACCTATAAAAATGTTACATGCCCCCTTATTGCGAATAGCACTGGTACAAATGTTTACACAGTGACTTTTTCTCAAGTGGGGTCAGTTAATGGCCTTTATTTTTGTCACTCATGTAGGCCCTATTTTTGTAATTCAAATCATTCAATTTGTTTATTGAATTAATTAGCCCCATGACTTTGAAGGTAGTTATCTTAAATCTCCATAGCTTTTTAGCAATTTGTGAAAAGTCCCAAACCTAATATTGATCTAATTTTTGGGACTCTTATGGGCCTCGGTTCATCATCCAACCCGTTAAATATTTATAAATTAATGGCAAACATCAAGAAGTAAAGTGTTATATCTTAATTCTTAGGGTAAATTAGCGATAGATCCCTGATTATTGGGCTATGAAGTCTCCAGTACAGAGCATAATTGTTTAAAGCCTAAGGTCCTTGCGCATGAGATTAATTTGGGCGGTGGTCCTTGCGTGACACGTCATACTTTTTTATGAATGATTTGCCCTTCTAACTGTTTGTATAGTTGTCATAGCTCGAGTTCATCATCTTTCCCTGACTACTAACGGATTTAAATGTGGTAAGATGAGTTTTGGATCAAATTTCAAATTTTGAATTGGAGGGATTTACGATTGATGGAAGTTGGCATAGAATGTATCAGTTTCTAGAGCAAGTCGTTTGTAGTGCATGAGGATTCATTTTCTCTTCTTCTTCTTCTTCTTCTTGTTCTGACGTTGCTACAAAGCATAGTTTTTCTTAATATGAGTTTATAGATCTGATTCACATTAGAAGATACATGTTAGGTTGTCTGGTGACAGATAAATTTAACAGAAACTCTGATAAACCCGACGAAAACTCAGATAAATTTGCCAAAACTCAGATAAATTTATCTGAGTTTTGGCAAACTTACCTGACGAAAACTCAAATAAATTTCCAAAACTCAAATAAATTTATCCGAGTTTTCAGCAAACTTACCTGAACATCTGGCAAAACTCAGATAATCTTATCTGAGTTTTGAACAGCTATTCTGAGTTTTCGAACAAATTTATCTAACTCTCACTTGCTTTTTTTCTTTTTAATTGAGGTTTGTTATAGCCATTGTCCACATAGAGTTGAGCATAAAAAATAGATAAAATCAGAGAAGAACGAAATCAAATTAGGTTTTTAGTTTTTTTTTTAGAAGAAATTTATCTTATACATCTTATTTTTAGGAATGGAAGAAGTACTTTTTATAACCAAGTGAAGACGATTTAGATGATGGATGTATTCGATGAGTTGAGTTTTGCTTTTAGGTTTTGCAGTTTCTTTCACCTTCGCCTTTTGCTTCTGCGATTAAGAAAAGTCTGGTTTTTTTCCTTCTTTGAAATGGTTTGAAGCGGACCATTTTTGCTGACGTGTAGAAGGGCTTTTTTGTTTTTTTCACTGAGTCATTTTCATTAGAGGACTGCTGCCGGTACGATAAAATGTTGTGGAGCTTACGCTATAAAAGCAAATGACGAGGGACCTGTGGCCAAAAGCCCCTAATTCTTAATGGACCTTGAGAAATTTGTGAAAAATCCAATTACATCTAGAATTGTTGGACTTACTTATTTTAATCATGAAGATGGTGATTTTGCAAACATGACAATGCTGCACATGTAACTATGCATATATAGCATTTATATATGTAACATTACATACGCAAAGGTCAAATGGCCTAAATATTCTCCTACTTCTCCAATGGGCATATAGTTTATATGTGGTTTGGCTCGTGAGGCCCATTTAATGTGTAAGTTATCAATAGGAGGAGGGTAGATAGAAAGGTCTTTTCATGGACAAATAAGAACCAAAAAATCAACTCCACCAAATTATCATAGCCTTCGATTTAACAGCTTTAAAATTTAATTAAAATTTCTTTGTAGATTTTCTTGAAATTCAATCCAACGGCGAATGAAGGTCCAATGAGAGTAAAATTAAGCTTGATGGCAGTTCATGGATGGCAGTTCATGGTCATCAAAGGGGGCTGCATTGAAGAAATGTGTAAGTGGGCCCTACAGTGCCTCACCGCACTTAGGTTGCTAGTAGGTAAACATTTTCCCTGTAACAATACGTTGTCTACTTTTTCAAAGGCATATACTTGAAAAATGAAACCTTATATTGCTTAATACGAGTTTCTTCGAAGAAAACTAGAAAAAAAAGCTCACTTTAGAAACTTTTGTTTGAAAAAGAAGCAGAGAGAGAAAAAAAAAAAAAAAGAAGTCAAATTTTTTTTTTATTGATCAACATCCCATTCATCTTCCAAAGCTCCTTGTGCATACCGACCCTGTATTTCATCTGATAGAGAACAGAGGCCGCTTTCTGCCTAGTTGGCTATTGCCCTTCTCTAACCCAATTTTGAAATTTTCATCTGTTCCACTCAAATTGAAGTTCAACTTGGTGCATCCAAACATATTTATTGTCTCTTAATAGAAGATTTAGCATATTCAAGCATCTATTAACATAGAAACTGAAGACATAAGTAAGTAGTAGTAATCACTTCCTCTCCACCTCACCTTCTTCTCTGGGTAATCTTCACCTTCAAGGGCTTCTTCATCACTACTGTAACCTCCTGCTTCTCAGTCAAATCCACCTCTTCCCCTTCCACAGTCTTCCATTCAAACTCCCTCATCATATTCGCCACAAAGTACTCGAGATGAAGCATTGCAAGATTAAGCCCTGGGCACATCCGTCTCCCAGCCCGAAAGGCATCATCTTGATCTCCCTACTCCCTGTTATATCCACATTCTCTCCACAATCCAAGAATCTCTCTGGCCTAAACGCCATCGGCTCCTCCCACACCTTCTCGTCCATCCCTATATCCGCCACCGTGAAATTTACTATCGTATCCTTGGGTATTACGTACCCCTCAAAAGTCACCTCCTCTGACACTGCATGAGGTAGCACAAAGTGGCCCGGTGGGTGCCGCCGTAACCCCTCCAAGATCACTGCCTTCAGATATATCAATCTATTCAAATCCTCCTCTCCCACCTCCTCCGCCTCCTTCCCCACCACTCTCACTATCTCCTCCACCAGCTTCTGTTGCAGGTCTTGGTTCTTCACCAGATTAGCCATGATCCACTGAAACGAAGTGGATGTGGACTCGATTCCTGCGGTCAGAAACTCTGAACACAGGCTAACCATTTCTCCCTCTGTCAGTTTTCTCCCCCTTCTTCTAGAAGCTCCAGACCTAGCAGCGAGTCTACGTAACAGAAGACAAAGGTCTTGTTAACGTCTTCATGACCTTGGTTTCGATCCTCGCACGCTCTTATGAATGGGACTAAAATCTCCGCTTGCTCACGTCGCATCCGCACAAGATCATTCCACCGTTTACGGAATATGATCTTTCCAATCTTGGGCAAGAAGGGGTAGAAGTTGGACTTCATGATGCTTACAAGCATACGCTTATGAGCGGTCTCGATCTTCTTCACGGTATTTTCATCGAACTTCTGTCCGAAGCACATGAGTAAAAGCAAGCGGAACATGGAGTGCTCAAAGTTCTTGATGATGCAGACTGACTCACCTGAATTGGCATTCTCTTTGAGCTTTTCGATTAGGTGGTCGAGAACCCACTTCCGGCCTTGAGAGTAGGACTTAATGCGAGAAGGGTGAAGGATCTCCGACATGAGGTTACGACGAAGGAGGCGCCAGAGAGGGCCGTAGTTGGCGGAGCTGATGTTGTTCTGGTTTTTAGAGAGGATGAGGCCGGCGGCTAAGGCAGGTGGGCGGTCGGAGAAGGTGGGAGCCGTTCTGGACGAGGGCTTTGTGGGCGAGGACGCGTCAGAGATGAAGACGAGGGTGTGGGAGCCGACGCGGATGGAGATGATGGGGCCGTACTTGAGGCGGAGCTGAGAGAGGACGGACTCGATGTTGGAGAAGGTGTTGGTTAGCCATAAGAGGTTGCCCAGTATGGGTACTGTTGGGGGGCCTGGCGGGAGCTGTCTCTTCTTCTTGTTGGTGTTATTGGTTGTGGTGAGGAGTTGATTGAGAGCTACAGCCAAACAAAGGGAGAAGGAGAAGATGAAGATGAGGAACCACAGCTCCATTGAAGGGAAATGGGGAGAGATTGTTATCGATCTTTTGTTGCTTGTGGATGATGCGAGTTTTAACCCTTTTGTTGCATGTAAGAGAAAGTAGTCCAGATGCTTCCACAGCATTCATCCTACCATCTCTCGTAGAAATGAAGGGATCAATCGTTGCTTCACAAATCTAATTTTGCCCATTTTCTTCGTCACTCTATAATTTTCTGAATCCACGGAGCGCTGTTTTCTGCTTCTGAATTGGTTTTTCTGTACTTGGTGGGAGGGCCGTTCTGGAATTTGAAGGTATTAAAGAGAGCACTGAAACTTGAATTCCTGCGGGGGGCCCCCACTTGGGTCCACATTTGATAAGTGCATGTCCTTTAACACTCTTACCCCATGACTGTTACAACTATGAAATCAAGGGAAACGGATCCCTTCTCTGTTTGTACGAATCAGGAGATTTGGATTCTCAAATCAAATGCTAGGATGGTATGACTTAGACTGATTTTATTTTTTCACCCTCATCCACTGAGGACTTTCCATACACCCTACCCCACCACTTTGAAGGCTTTTAAGTGAGCCCCATGAACAACCACAGTATATAAGCAATTTGCAATCTGCTCTTACAAGAACAAGAACATTGCCCCATGATTGTACTGCCTTGAAAATATTTTAAGGAGAGCCTTTCGTTTTTTTTTGGTTGTCGTTCTCTATTTGGAGAGAGGGTTATGACATCGAGGAAGAGATCAGAGGAAAGATTATTTTAACCTCTCGATAGGAGCTTTTTTGTGTGTCATTTTGTATTTGGAGAGAGGATTTATGACATTGAGAGACATCGAAGGAGGACTCAAATATATTGCCTTAAAAAAAAATTTAGGAAAAATTATTTTAATGTTTTCATGTGGCTGATGGAGTGATGTGGAAAGTATATGGAGGGGACGGCTGATGGCGTTCGTGATTGGGACTTTCGGTCGATCCGGACTTTTTAGTGGCATGAGGCAAAGCTCGCCTTCTGGCGGCTGCAATGATGACACGTGTCGACCTTGTCGTCAGTGTCCATCCCCCTATTACTCTTTTCATCCGGCCGGTGCTCATCATTAGGACTAAGCATGCACTCACTGAACCTTCACTTATCCTGATTTGAATCTAAAAAAATATCATTACTAATATGTCATTAAAATTTACGATTGTTAACCAAGAGTGAGGATAATTTGATGGGGTTGAAGTTTTGGATCCCCTCCGCCATAAGGAGGTAACCTTTCTATCTACCGCCATTAGGCCACATGATGTGGATTAAATATAAACTATATGCAGTCTGTAATTTGGAGAAGTTAGATTAGGTAATTGATATTATGATGCAATTAAGAATAAATTAAATTAAACTCATAATATGATTCCATTAGGGCTTTGATGATGATAGTAGTGGTCAGTAGTGGACCCATAATTTTTATTTGGGTTGGACGGATTATGATAAATTGAAAATGTCAAAATTAACACCGAGTAACAATAATCTCCACTGATTGCATGGTTTAAACACATGATTTTTTTTTTTAAAAAAATTAAATATAAATAACTCATATCCTAGGATAGGGTGGCGACTTTACTATAATGGACCAAGCGCCATGGGCCATTTTGGATCAGACGTGGGGCGATCGCCCAATTTTCTATCATGCAGGTCCACCCCGGTCTCCAATCTCCATCTAATGGTCAAAAGTAGAAAGCAGAATAAGGCATGGGCCATAGGCCATTTTTGTATCATATAGGTCCGCCCATGATGGTGGTGGTTATTATATTAGTATTCCTTCTTTTTTGATAAAAAGATTAATGTTCTTTATTGTTTTATAAATAACCAAACTATCTTCATTGAATGAAATATATATATATATATATTTTTATGAATAAGAGTAAAATTATATTGAAGAAAGAAAAAACAGTAGTGGGAGAGCTCAATAGAAATAGATCTTGGTACAAAAGCCTTATACCTAAGTTAACCAACAGGAGCTATTTAGGGGAGAACTCTATAAATTCCTTGTATGGCTAGAGACCTGCTCCACCATTTGCCAATCAACGAAAATGAGAAGAAATAGACATATAAATCGAAGAAACATGTAGCCACATTGAATAATATAACACTGAATTTATAAAAATATAGTCCTTGATGCATTTATTCTTGGTATTAAAGCTGGATTTTCTCCGACCATCCACTTGATACAGTCCAACTACTTGATCGTGGGCCTCCTTCCCCTGACGCAACTCAATTCAACACCCTCAAAACAAAAACAAAAGAACTTTCTTCCTACTCTTGCATTGCCGTCCTTAACCCAAATTTAAGTCACTTCTTCGGTTCTCACTGAAATTGAAGTTCCACCTGGTACATCCAAACACTCTATGTATGACAGTGTAACACATTCTTTCTCTTAAAAGCTCAATAATGGTTGTTGAGGTTTAGATACGTTTCTAAATTTATATCGATCCACATTAAACCACGTCTGCATATTTAAAACAAAAAAACTATCTCAACTAATTTGATCCGACTCTTTGTTACGCTTTTATTCCTATTCTTTCCATCCTCTCTCCAACGCCCCTCTCTCTCTCTCTCCCCTTCCTCTCCCTCTAATCTCTTCTTCACTTCTCTCCCCCTCCTCTTTCTTTCTCTCCTTTTCTCTCCTTCTCTAATAATCTTCACTTCCTCTCTCACATAGTTGGTACTGCATATGAACACTCTCGTATCAACAAGCAACTAAACAACAACAAAGGTATGTGGGATTTAGATTAACCAGGTTCAGATCGATAAAGATCTGATTTTTGTTTTTCAATTTTATGTTTTTATTTGAATTGGTTTTCCACACTGCCATGGTGCATATTAGAGTTCTTTTTTCTGGAGAGTTTTCTTTCTCAGTATCAAGTTCTAGAGAGTTGAATTTGGTCCATTTAATTCAACAGATCTTCTTTTCTATGGTGGAGAGGGTGGTGGGTTCTGTAAGAGGGGAGGGGTCATGTGATCAACCGGATTAACCTGGTTTTTTTTTTTTTTTTATATGTAAAATATCATTTTTTTAAGTTAATCGTATAATTGTGTATGAATTTATATTACTAAGGGAATGTATCTTCCCTTCGTTTCACCACAGGGCTCCAAGTGTCAGTATCTCCTCTCCCTCTCCACTCTCCTCTCTTTCCACTCTCACTAACCAACCCACATAACTTCCTTAAAAAGAAAACCACTACGTAACTTATTTACAACTCCAAATACAGAAAAAAAAGAAAAAAAAAGACCGATAGACATACTAATTTTCTTGCGTTGAGGCCGGGACCCAGGTGGGCCACCCGATGACCCATTTGATCCGCGGATCAGGAGGACCCACGGGCGACCCAGTAGGTGATGGACCCATGCGAAGTGGGCCCAACGACGTCTGATTAGAGAGGGGAGAGGACGTGTTTTAGATGACCTAGAATTCCAAACATTATAGTGTTTCACAAAATTCATTTTCTTGCGTTGAGGCCAGGACCCAGGTGGGTCACCCGATGACCCATCTGATTCGTGGATATGAAGGAGGACCCATGGGCGACCCAGTAGTTAGTTGACCCGTGCGAGGTGGGCCCAACAACGTCTGATTAGAGAGGGGAGAGGACGTGTTTTAGATGACTTAAAAATCGAAACAATATAGTGTTTTCCAAAACTTCATTTTCTTGCATTGAAGCCGGGACCTAGGTGGGCCACCCGATGACCCATCAGATCCGTGAATCTGAAGGAGGACCCACGGGCGACCTAATAGGTGGTTAACCCGTACGAGGTGGGCACTGTTTGGCCCACCATCTACCGTTTGATCAGAGAGAGTGAGAGGACGTGTTTTTAGAAAGATGAAGTGTTTTTAGCAAGATACAATATGCTAATAGAAAAATATTGCTTTCCTAGGTAAGATTGATTACATCTAAGGTAAATTATAATATATTAAACCAAGGGCTTTAGATTCAATTTTTTACGGATTTCCTTTTAATTTTAACTTCTTTAAATTGTGCTTTGGTTAAAATTTAAAAATATATAGGTAATGAGATTCAAACTCACGACCTTTTGCCTTGACTAACTTCTACCACACCACACAAAACCAATATGTGATTGTTTAACAAAAAAATATGTCAAAAGTAGTAAGATGGAGTGGGTACCCTAGCCATGTGGCCATACCCGTGCTTAGCACGGGTTATTGTGCTAGTGTTCACAAGAAGATAGTTTCACAAAACCTCTGTTTCAGTTAACAAGAAGATAGTTTCACAGAACCTCTGTTTGAGTTACGCTACCACACTGGGGCCATATGAGGGGATTTACCCGGCTCCCAATGGGCCCTAAGGGATTAGTCCGGCCTAAAGGGCTGGGACACCCTCCATTAAAAAAAAAAAAAAAAAAAAAAAAAGAGGAAAAAGGAAAAAAGGTCTTTGTTAAGGATTTTTATTTTTATTTTTTTTATAAAAAACCAAAACAAAACCAAACACCCCCTCCACCCCCACTAGCCCATACTTCTTCGGCTATCCATTTCAAAGCCTGTGCGATGCCTCAAAAGAAATGGAAAGACATTGAATAATTGTGGTAACTTCTTATTATTTAATAATTAATTAGAATATTAATTCTAAATACCCATTCAACCTACATGAGATTAAACCGTGCATCCCATGGGCTTTGAATGCTAGTATACCATATAATTGTACATCCATCTCTCGTAGAAGAAGATTAGAACATTCAAGCACCTAATAACATAAAAACCTTTGACATGAATAAGGAGCACTAATCACTTCCACTCCACATCACCTTCTTCTCTGGGTAATCTTTGCCTTCAAAGGCTTCTTCATCACTATAGTAACCTCCTGCTTTTCAGTCAAATGTACCTCTTCTCCTTCCACTGTCTTCCATTCGAACTCTCTCATCATATTCGCCACAAAATACTCAAGATGAAGCATTGCAAGATTAAGCCCTGGGCACATCCGTCTCCCAGCCCCGAAAGGCATCATCTTGATCTCCCTACTCCCAGTTATATCGACATTCTCTCCACAATCTAAGAATCTCTCTGGCCTAAACGCCATCGGCTCCTCCCATACCTTCTCTTCCCTCCCTATATCCGCCACCGTGAAATTGACCATCGTACCTTTGGGTATTACATACCCCTCAAAAGTCACATCTTCCGACACCGCATGGGGCAGCACGAAGTGGCCAGGCGGGTGCCGCCGCAGACCCTCCATGATCACTGCCTTCAAATATAGCAACTCATTCAAGTCCTCCTCTTCAACCTTCTCCGCCTCTTCCCCTACCACTCCCACTAACTCCTCCACCAGCTTCTGTTGCATGTCTTGGTGCTTCACCAGATTAGCTATGATCCACTCCAGCGAAGTGGATGTCGTGTCGGCTCCTGCGCTCAAAAACTCTGAACATAGGCTAACCATTTCTCCCTCTGTGAGTTTTCTTCCCCCTTCGTCTGGGAACTCCAGACCCAGAAGCGAGTCTACGTAACAGAAGACAGAGGTCTTGTTGTCCTCTTCAAGACCTTGTTTCCGATCCTTGCGTGCTCTAATCAATGGGATGAAAAACTTCGCTTGGTCACGTCGCATTCGTACAAGATCATTCCACCGCTTGCGGAATATGAGCTTCCCAATCTTGGGCAAGAAGGGATAAAAGTTGAATTTCATGATGCTTACAAGCACACGCCTATGAATGGTCTCCATCTTCTTCACGGTATTTTCATCGAGCTTCTGTCCGAAGCACATGAGTAAAAGCAACCGAAACATGAAGTAATGAAAGAACTCGACGACGTAGACTGGCTCACTTGAATCTGCATGTCTTCTGAGCTTTTCGGTCATGAGCTCAAGAGCCCACTTCCGGTCTTGAGAGTAGGACTGGACCCGAGAAGGGTGGAGGATCTCCGACATGAGGTTCCGGCGGAGGAGGCGCCAGAAAGGGCCGTAGTTGGCGGCGCTGATGTTGTTCTGGTTGCTAGAGAGGATGAGGCCGGTAGCTAAAGCAGGTGGGCGGTCGGAGAAGGTGGAGCCGTTCTGGACTAGGGCTTTGTGGCGAGGGAGGCGTCGGAGATGAAGATGAGGGTGTGGGAGCAGATGCGGAGGGAGATGATGGGGCCGTACTTGGGGCGGAGCTGGCGGAGGATGGACTCGAGGTCGAAGAAGGACTGAGTTAGCCATAAGAGGTTGCCCAAGATGGGTATTGATGGGGGTCCTGGTGGGAGCTCTCTCTTTTTCTTCTTGTTGGTGCTGTTGGGTGTGGTGAGGATCAGGTGATTGAGAGCTACAGCCAAACAAATTAGGAAGAGGAAGAAGGTGAAGATGAAGAACCATGAATCCATTGATGGGAAATCTGGAGAGATTGTTATTCCATGCATATGGCTTCTGGGTTCAGCCAGGCGTGGATGATAAGAGTCTTAGCCTAATAGGCCTCTGTTTCATCTTAACAAAGGCAGTCCAGACTCCTAATTCCAGATGGTTCTGGCATAAAAAAATAAAATGAGTAGCCCAGATGTAGATTTTTCCTAATAATGCAGTTGTCGGGTGTTTATCTGCCACAGTGGGAATTAAAGAAAGATCTTTAGAGTGACCATCAATTTGGAAAACAAATGACAAAGAAAGAGAAATATCTGGTTGATTGGGTCTTTTTTTAAGAAGAAACTCAGAAGTTATAAATTAATTGGAAATTAAAAGGATATTTTTATTTTCAATTGTTCATTTTATGTAGTTAGATTGAAAGTATAAAAGTGCTTCGATTTTGAACTTTGGAAATAATTAATCAGGAAGCGGATCCCCTGTTTGGTCAAAATAGGGTTCCCACCACAAGGGAACAGAAAATTTTCTCTTTTTTATTGGAGATGGGATGTCATTGATTTGACATCCTCTCCCCCATGTGGCACCCCCTGTTTGGTCGAAACAAGGGATTCGGATCCGATTAATCAACAAGATCTAGGTCATCTTTGATATCTAGTGGGCCAACCAAACATTATAGATGTCTTTTGGGGTGATTTTAGGCACTCCCACACTCTGCAGGGGTGCGGGAATTTGGGTTGAGGTCTTTGACGCAGGGTTGCTTTCATGGGCGTTTGGAGACCAATTTTCCTCAAAGTATCTTACCTACATATATGGTTTTGGGTGCAGTCATCCCCATTGGACCCTGGTTGGCTTCCAAAATACATATGAAAGTCATGGGTCCACTTCCAAAACCCACTAGATCATGGGTCTATCCCAAAACGCATATGAGAATCTTGTGCAGGGGAGTCATCTGGGCAAAAATACCGGATGTCCCCACTGATTATAAAGGCAGGGTTCGTCGTAAGTACTCGGTTGCAATTTGAAAAACCCTATGGATAAGTCGTTGAAGGATTCAATTTTCTTATTTAACCTTTTCACTGGATCATATACCATGAAAATTCTGAATCCGCCGTTGCAAACCCGCCACCTTACATACAAAATAGAAGGGCAAATTTCACTACGGGCGTCCAACGGATGCCGCGGGAGAAACTCTCGTATTTTAACTAGTTTTGTTTAGGAATTAGGCTAGACATAGTCACTCCCAAGGTGTCTTTGCATTTTATATGTATTCTCCTCCTAAGTCATTTTCAGGCCGTCCCTATTTATACCTGTTTATAGAACGGACAGGCCCATGGGGCCCACTCCTAAAGGATGACTATCACAGAAGGCCGGGTGTTTTGGAAGGTTTCCCCTGTTTTACTTACATGGGCAAAAGATGACAGCCATTTGCATACCATTGGTATAGTAAGGTGGGAAATTTACATGATTGACCCAAAGAGCCTCCATTATTCAGACAAGATAAGATAATGGGTCATATTAAAAGTGCATAATTTCAAAATTCCCTTCATCTTTTTTATAAAAGTAAAAAAAAAAAAAAAAACCTCTTTTCTCCACTAAAAGACAAAAAAGCTCTACTTTTCTATACAAAAAGTTAAAAATATTTCATACCAAACAACTAAAAACAAAACACCATCATAACACCATATATTTTATTATCTCTTGATTTGATGCTTCACCTCACCATACTTCAATTCACCGTACATCCAAATAGAGCATAAAGAAATTCGGTGAGTGCTAGTTTGAGGGGCTAGACACAAAGAGGGATTAAGATTGGTCTTAATGAGGCCCACCTGGCCCTCTATAATACAAGTTCCGTTTGCCATGTCAAAAAATGCGTATCAATTTTTGGGTCAACGAAACCCAAGAATACAAGAAGAACGTGTAGATTAGTATTTAACTGAAAAATTATTGAGCATGATTTGACATGATCATTTGCGATTTTATTCGAAGGACGTGTACATGGGCTAGGTTTAAACGGGGGACTTGCTGCCCGAATTAGGGATGGAGTTTTGGCAATGGGTTGGCCGGATTGAAAGTGGGTAAGTGTATCTAAATTCTTACTTAGAGTTGGTTGTTGGGAATTTTTAAAAACAAGAAATCTAAGGTTTTGATTTTATTTTCTTCGAAAGCACTTTTTATATTCATGCATTTTCATGTAGAAAAAAACATATTGAAATCCCATTAAATAACTCTTTTGAGAATCCATTTCTTATTTGGAAATTCGAATTATTTTATACGTAGCCCAAATCTCACATTGGATATATTCTGAAGAAAAAAGTCATTTATAAGATATTCCTCAACTTACTATGTTTGTCTATTATAGACTTGGACCATAACCGTTGGCTCAAGCTTGTTGGGCCTAATCCAGGATGATCCAGTCCTTTAACGGGCTAAGTTGGATTGTCGTTGGGCTGGGTTTATCCAATTCTTAATTGGGTTGAGCCAATTTGATTATGGGCCAGGTTGAACTTGATAACAAATAAGGTGGTTATGGTTGTTTTAACTAGCACAGTTAATTATGTCCCAATGTCCCTTCTCCTAATAAACATAGCCTTTCCCAAAGCAATACTTCTGATAGTTTCCGGAAATAATTTTCTTATCTCCAGCGGCTCTGGTCACATGCCCTCCAAACCGTCAAAGTAACTATTTGGCTTCTATATATATTGAAATCAGTAAAAAAAACTTCAAGGCATCATCATTATGTGGGTCTCATCTATCATATATTATGTTTGTTTGAAAACCATCACCACGGGTCAGATGATTCTGCTGTTGAGTCCTTTAAGGGCCAATGAGTTCGAGGTTGATATTCGGGCTAACAAATGCAGATCAACATCGGTTTTAGTTTGGGATTCATTATATACCTTAGAGACAGCCCACCTGTTAACACATTACTAACTCGGTCATTCCAAGGGAGTAGTGGAAAACGTCTTAAAGAGAGCGATTATGCGCCATGAGGGATTCATTTTTCCTCTCTTTTCATAGATCCAGTTCAACCAACACCAACAATCTTAAGATGTTTTATTCTTAATTGTTGGATCTAGATCATATGAGACAGTATATCTGATGGATGGATCATCTCACATTTGCTATACCAATGGTCGGATCTTCTCAATTGACATTACAAATTGAAATTTAAGACGTCATACGTCTTGATCGCTTCAATGGATTCAATTCATGATGGATCTTCTTGATCCATATGCTTGACTTGAAGTGGAGATGTCAAGATTAGATCACTTTGTAAGTGATCGTGGTGAGGTAACCCGGAACCCCTCTTCTATATTATTTATATATTTATTGATGGATCTACGGTTATATCTGAAGAATCACCCAAGATTCTAGGGTGAGATTTTGAGACAATAGATCCTCATTGTTTCTGAGAGATCTTAAATAAAAAAAAAGTGCTTTCACCTCATTTTTCTTATATATGCAATCTTATGAGTAGTCTTTGCATGATCTGAATCGTACATTATGCCAGATACATGCCATTTTTTTTCCACCTATGAGCTTCAAATATGCTGAGGTAGGTGAAGAAGTATTGGGATTGTTATAACCATGTTATGATCATTTCATATGATGGCTTGTGTGTAAATTTCTTCTCACTCTATGTTAGACATTACATTTTTATTTGATTGTCTAGTTATTTTGTTCAACAAAATCAAAATCTTACATATACATGAGCCTTTTAAGGCTTCCTTTTCTTATTAGCCATGCATAATAATGGTATCATATATCCATTTATTTAGAGTTTTACTCTTTGGCTATGATATCATGATAAAATCTATGATTGTTATTAAACACAATTCTCATTATATAGTAGGCCATTTTAAGTTGATTACACAAATTTTGGATGGCCCATCATTTTCTTTATTCATATGCATAAATCATGGTTTTTGGTTGTTCATAACCATAGCATATTTGTTTTATCATCAATATTTTTTTCTATATGACTCGATGATGATGATGATGGTGATGTGGTCTACTAATATATTTTTATTTGGATTATGACTATTATCATAAAAATCTTTTCGAGTTTAAGGAGCTATCCTATGTGGTGAGGCCGTTTTGACTCTCAATTATAACCTGACTCATCTCATTATAGTGAGAAAAAGATGCATTTATGTTCAATCAATTTTTCAGTTTAGATATTTCTATTCATATGATCTAAATGTGAGATTGACCTAACTTGAGGAAAGATTGTGCCACAAGAGGAATATGCAAGAATTATGATAGCCATATTACATATATATAGATTATTGGTAAACTGGGTGGATTTTTCAGTGATCCTAATTTAATGCATTGAAATATTATTTTTGAAATTCTTAAATTTCTTGACATATTTATGCACTATGGACTGGACTTTTTTGAGTATCTTCCTGTCTGGAAGGGTGTTGTGATGTTAGTTGGAATGTTGGTTTAGACAATATATGCTCCTTTGGGCGCTACAAGATTCTTGGGGGTCTAAAGGACAAACCTCCACCTCCCACTCTACTCTGGAGTCTGGAGTGTGCATTTGTGATAGCTTGCAGCAGAAGACAGAGGTGGTGTAGCTGAAAATTTACATTTCAAATTTCAATTTGGTGTTTAATCAAGCCACCAATTTTTTTACAAATTCCACTAAAAGGCAAAGGAGTTGGGATTTCTGAATTTCAAAAGGTCATATGAGACATTTCATATGACTAGAATTTTAAAATGCTTGTGAAGAAACATGTCATTTGTAAATATCCGTGGACAAAACGTCACATCATGTCCAAAAATCTCAAACATGGTGAATTCCTTTAAAGGAATTCTGGTAAAGAAACGGGCCCTAAAGAATTAGGTGGAATCCAAGGCACTTTGTAATTCTAAATCCCGAAAGGAGCCGCCCATAACCCAAACATATCTCAAAATAAGCTCATGTCATATATCCAAATTTTGGTCTCATCAGAGTTGGGCCCACTTTGTGATTGATCATATGTTGAACACTTGAACAAATAGATTATTCAAGCAATCCTATGGTAGCCATTATTCAAGTAAATACCTCTTCTGACAAGGTTCAACACCTCTTTTATAAAACTATTATTATATTATATTATATATGAAAGTTACTGCATCTAATTGAGAAATCAGCTCCAATTAATTTTGACCCTCACTCATTTATTTTGACTCATAAGCCACGTCATCACAATGGGCTCTTTAGTCTTTATTCCACCTCCACTAGATTTCCTCCTCAAACGTAAGTTCCTCTTCCAAAACGCTCGACGCATCTCATGCACTAAGATCATCAAAGCCCCACTCTCTCTTTCTCTAACGTGTAACTCCTCTCCAACAGTTTTTGCAGGCTACTACTGTTAGTCATATTGTCTTTATTTCCCTATCTTAACTCTTCTCATCTTCCTTTCTCAAATATGTAAAAACCCTAGAAGTTTGATTTCAGATGCTTCATCCACGGCTTTGCTGTAACGCTGCAAAATCTGAAGACCATTTTCATGGATTGTCATTTTGCATCCATCAAAGCCGAAAAAGAGCACAATGCATGGTACAATAATGAAGAGAATCAAGTAATTTAAAAAGTGGATGGACTTATGTTTGGATTAGGATTTGGAGGGAAAGAGATTTCCAACATTCCGAGCAACTATTTTGAGTGAGAAAATTGGTTTATATTTTCTAACTTCTAATTTGATATTAGAGATTCAAAGGTATAAGATGATTATTTTATTTTTCTAATTTTTAGAAACTAATTAATATTTTTGTCTTCATGTTTGTGTAGAGCTATTTCCACAAAAAAATGTTCAATTTTTGCAAGAAAAAATCATAAGCCGCTGATTTCTACGAGCAAAGATATTTAACATTATATATGATGAAAATGTTATCAACTAATTGACTATACAAATGTCATTGGTTTCTTGTTCGTACTTAGCACGAGCATATTTTTCTAGTTATCAATTATAATAATTTGATCTAACTATGATTTATTATTATTGTTAGCAAACTATGATTTATTATTATTGTTAGAATTGGTTAAGGCTCGCCCCTACCCGCTCTAGCTTTGGTAGTGATTTTTCTGGGATCTGGCGGTATGAATTTTTATATTTTGATCCAATGGCGTTTTGGAAGGGTTCAGGTTTGGCATGTGAGTGCTGGTTAAAAGATTACCAAAACTACTTTCTACACACCCCATATTTCTTAAACTATTCTTTCCTCTACTCTCTCAATTTCTTTCTAAACTCTCTCTCCCTCCCTCTCTTTCCCTGTCCATCTCCGCCCACCGCCGACTCTCCCACTCCTTCTCCATGTCTCTCTCCCTCCCTCTCTCCGCCCGCCGCCTTCCTGTCCACCTCTCTGGCAATCTCCTTCTCTTTGCCCGCTTTCGCCCTCTCTCCCTCTCCTTGTCCCTCTCCCTATCTCTCTCTCCCCCTCCCCGTCTCTTTCGCCCTCCTAGTCCCTCTCTTCGTCCCTGCCCCTGTGCCTCTCCCACTCCCTGCCTCTCCCTCCCTCTCTCGCTCCCTCTCTCTCTAGCCGGAGGGGGCGGTGGAGGTGGGGCTAGGGGTGGGGCTGGGGTTAGTTTAAGGTATGTGAGGTTGGATGAGGGTAGATAGAAGTTGGGCGAGGTAGAGACTTTGATACGCGTCCTTTTAGGTAATTTAAGACATGGGTATATTAGTCATAAAAGACTACAATGTGTGGAAAGAAAAATTCAGTGTACATTTAGAAGCTCTCTTAGCATGTACTGCACAGTATTTACAAGTACTTTAGATTTCTTTCTAAGAATTTTAATATGGAAGAAGGAAAAACTAATGAGATGAATGAGTAGAGTGTACCTTAAGAAACTTTTGTTCATAATATTTTACATCTGTAATGATTACTCACGTAAAAAAATTACACAGGAGTATATTCGCTTAATTCATGGAATTTAGTTTTGAAAAAGAAATAGTGTCTAAATTAAGGGTCCATTTACATGTAAAAATCTTCGAACTTGTGCCTTTTACTAACAAAAATAAAAAAAAAAATTCAAACTTGTGCACCGAGACTTCCATATGCACCTTCTTGTGGGTCCCACCACTACAAGAAATCTAGGCTGTTGTGACGAAATTTGATGACGAAAATTTTTTTTGTCTTAAAAGAACACCCAAAGAGGACGAAATATAAATTTTGTCGTTTGTTTTCATTTTTTTCAAAAGTATAGGAGACGGAAAAAAAATTTCGTTTGCAAAAATAAGGCGCCAACTTCATTTGCGTTGGCGCCAATTATTTTAGCTCATTGGAGACGAACATTGTTGTCACAAAATATAATTTTTTTTTGCGACGAACGTAATTCGTCACCAATAAGGATAAGTTATGGAAGACGAACATATTTCGTCACCAAAATAAGGCGCCAATTTCATTTGCTTTGGCGCGAATTATTTTAGCTCATTGGAGACGAATATTTTTGTCACAAAATATAATTTGTTTTTGTGACGAACGTAATTCGTCACTAATAAGGATAAGTTATAAAAGACGAAAATATTTGGTCACAAAAATAAGGCGCCAATTTCATTTGCTGGCGCGAATTATTTTAGCTCATTGGAGACGAACATTTTTGTCACAAAATATAATTTGTTTTTGCGACGAACGTAATTCGTCACTAATAAGGATAAGTTATGGAAGACGAAAATATTTCGGCCAACAAAATAAGGCGCCAATTTCATTCGCACTTGAGCCTATTCCTCTCTCACAAGTATTGCTTTGGAAAAGCCTTTAAAATGACTAAAATGCGCCCCCCCCCCCACTACAACAAACTGCATATTTCCCGACAATATTTGCCGACGCATTGAAAATTAGAGTTGGTAAAAAGTCTTATTTCCAACGCATATTTGGACTGCGTTGGCAAAAGTTACAAAAATTGCTACTTTTGCCGACGCAAGTAAGACTATGTTTTTCTAATGGCGACGCAATAATGCGTTGTCAATTATCTTAACTATTGGCGACGCACATGTGTGCGTTGGGAAAGCTCTGAGTTTCTGCCAATGTAGTTGTTGCGTCCGCAAAGCCTCATCTATGACAAATTTACCTTTCCTAACAGAGAGGGAAAGTTTTGCCAACGCGTGTTTTTTCTAATAGCGACGCAATAATGCGTTGGCAATTATCTTGCCTACTGGCGACGCACAAGTGTGCGCTGGGAAAGTTCTGAGTTTTTATTCGCACCATTGCCAATGCATGAGTTGCGTCCATAAAGCCCCATCTATGACAAACTTATCTTTCTCGACACTATTTTCCGATGCAATGAAAATTTGCGTTGGCAAAAGTTATAGGGAATTGCTACTTTCACTACAAGAATTTGCACTTTTACCGGTGTTTTTTCGCCGGAAAAGGTAATACTTTTCCCGGCATTTTTTATTTTTGCCGGCAAATGTTAGATTTTCTCCGGTGATTTTTACTTTTCGCCGGCAAAAGTCTATGTTTTATCGGCGATCTGATTAGTTCGCCGGCAAATTTCACCCCGCAAGCTCCGCTAAATATTAGCGCCTCTATATTTTCAAAAATTACTTTTGCCGGTGCACTATTCTTGCTGGGATTGTTATTACTAATGCCCCACCCCGAAAAAATCTTCTCAATCGACCCATCTCCAACACGCGCGCAGTAAACCCTCATATCGCCCTTGCCCTCTGCATCTCCCTTTCTCTCGGTCCCTCATGATTCTCTCTCTCAACGCACGCAGCGCCAACTCTGTCTCGTCCAGCGCCAGCCCATCTCGCCTCCATCCCTCATCTCTCTCGATCCCTCTGTCTCCCCTGCGCAGTTGATAATGGACAAGGCTCTCTCGATCCCTCCATCTCTCTCACCTCTGCGTCTCGCCCGTCTCCCAGAGAAGAACGAGGGCCTGGACTGCTGTCGACCTGATCCTCGCCCCCTTCTGGAATCCGCAGAGTAAGTCTCTAGTCCAAGCCCTTTCCGATCTCATTTCCCCCTTTCCCCTCCTTCGATTTCATCGGATTTTGCTGTTGAGGCATCATGACAAATTGGATCATCATGACAGATTGGATCATCATGACAGATTGGACCATTCTTTCTTTTTAGGCATCAGAATATAATCTGGTTTTTGTACTATTTTTCGATTTGGTTGTCATTAAAAAAACATGGTTGTATATGCAACAATTCCCTTTACCACCATTCCTCGCAAGTTACTTGCATCAGTACTATATCTACAATCAAAAGTATAGATATAAATAATGGATGTGGTAATTAGAAAGAAAAGAAGAAAGATGGGTCCATTTATCAATTCCCATAGAAAATGTAAGAGATTTTTGCATGATTAAGAACAGGTGTCAGAGATTCTCTTCCAATTTTTTCTTTTTTAAAATCTGTTTTCTGCTTTTAAATCTGGGTAATTTTGTTTTACCTTCCAGACAAGTATACTGATACCGTATTGGGAACCTCTGTAACCAGAGACAGGTGAAATGCTGGCCCCCATTGCTATTTCACTACTTACTTGAATGAAACCAGAGCAGAGAAGATTGTAGCAGCCTGTGGCTTGATAGGCATCGCTCTGTTGTCATCCATGGAAAAAGGGGAAAAGAACAAGAAGAAAAACCAATGTCATGAGAAGAAACCAAAAAGACCAGGAAATAAGGGGACATAAAAAGAAGAAATCTAAATAAAATTCATAGTATATGTCACCCTATTCTTTTTAAAGAATGCAACAACCATATATGACAAGGTAACACAAAAAGTATAGAACCCCCAAACCAACCCCATGTCATTTATCCATATCTTGCATTCAATAAAGAGTAAGAGGCTTACTGTCCAATAAGTTAACAGCCTCGTATTGTTATCCCTACAGATCTGGGCTAACCTGTTATCCCCGTAAAGATTATGATTTATGTGTCAGCATTGGAGCTTCTTAGAGCTTATGGAGGTCACTTTGCTGCGAAGGTATGGTGTTTCAGAGATCTCTGTTTCAATATTTGTTTCCTGGAGCATAGAATTGTTTCTCATTGAATCTGTCTTCCAAGCTTTTTGATTGCTACACTGGAGATCTTTTAGATAAATAGTTGTTATCTTTTTTGTTTCGATGTTCTCAATATTTTGTACCAAAAAATACAATAGGATTAGTATGTTTAATCTTTGAATCTTTTCCTCTCAGTTGTTTATTATCATGGTAATGGCTGCTGAAAGAGAGGGAAAAAAAAGTAAAGAAAAAAGAACTTGAAAGGATCAAAGTAATTTCCTCTAGGAGGGGCATGAAATTAATATATGGAGGATCTGAGAGAGAATATGGTTCTTCCCAGCCAAGGGATTGCAGAGGTTTGGAAAAGAAAGAAGAATGCCATGGAGAAACATCATCAAAATTAATTCAAAACTTAATCATAGCATATCCTGAGTATCCTTTTCAGATCACACTACTCAAACCATTTCATCACTTATCCTAGCCTAGTAATGATAGATCATGTATGGTTGGTTAGGGGATGTGTAGTTTTACTTCTTATCTTAAGTAACTTTGATTATGTCATATTTGCCTGGAGCATGGATACAAGGTGCCAGGTGTGAGGAGCTGTGGAAAACACAAGAAGCTGCCATGTCCATAAAAATCAGTAATTTATAGGAAGTTATAAGTATATTTTGTTATACAGCTTTTAGTTTCTGAAGTTACTTTCGTGAATTAATAAAATACAATGAAAGAATTCTCTAAATGACATAGGCACATAGCTATTCATGTGAAGGCAGTAGGTTGTTGATACAGAAGGGCCAATAAAGTGATGGGCACAAAACTAGCATAAAACTAACTTCAAAGTGTTTACAAAATTAAATTGCCTTGCAATACCTGGCTTGGGAAAGAAAGTCTAGACCGAGTTACGATTGGAATGGCATTGGGAAAGAAAGTCTAGCTGTAGTTTATGGTGTTCAGGAACTGGCTATTTGGAGCTGGCAGGGTATTTCCGGAATGGAAGGTGGATGACCCACTACACAGATGCTGAAAAGGTAGATAGCTTGAAGGTTGGGCAGCATGTCTGCTATGGGTGTATGCAAGGCATGGGAAATGGAGAAGGTGAGAGCATTCAAGGTGGGAGACAAGGTGAGGATCAGAGGAGGATTGGTGACACCTAGGTGGGGATGGGGTATGGAGACACCTGCAAGCAGGGGTGGATGGTAGGTGTGGATGGGAATGGGAAGCTAAGGATCAGATTCTGATGAAATCTGGTCGGATCTTGCTTTCTATGGAGTGGGATTTTGGTGGGGCTATTTCCTATGGGTTCTTCTCCTTCTATAAACACTGATTCTCTTCTTCTTCTTTCTCTTTCTATTGCAAATTCTCCTCCTGTGTAACTACCAAGACCAAGTACGAATTTGGAATCTTAGTGTTCTGATTGCATCACTGATCCGTTTTCCATATGCGCATCTAAGTTCAATCCTCTGAAGGGCAAAAATATAAATGAGATTCAAAGCAAGAAAAATCTACAACAAAGAATTTTGTAGGTCAGTATAGATTAACCCAGATTATAAGCACCTTGATTATTAAGCAGAATAAATTATTAATCATCTCTCTATGCGATTTGTTTGGCGAAGAAATTGGGAACATTAGCCAACAAAACAGATATGGGCCTCCTGTGCCCCAGTTTGTTAAAAACCCAGGCCACTATGACCAAATTGGGGTATCAATGACAGGTACAAGCACTAGTTTTCCAAGCCATACCAAATGCTCAAAGGTATAGATAACCATTCATTTTGCCAAAACTATTCTGACAGCTGCAATTTAGGGGTACAAAGAAATGCGCCACTAAAGAGGGAAAGGAACTGTACCTCTCTGCTGCTTCTTTTCTCATTTCTTCCATATGATTCTCAATCTGGGCACATGCAGCTTGGATCTCTATGCAGTTGATCACAGAGCTCCTTAAACCCCAAATTTGTCCCAAACCCCAAATTGTCACAGAGCTCCTTAAACCCCAGACAAAAGAAAGAACGGTTTCACCTGCACTATTCCGAATCACCCCTCCCATTCCAGCTAAACCTAGGTTATCATTTGCATCAAAGTTGAGCTTGCAAACACCTAAAGGCAGTGGACATCATAAGACTTTGTGGTATGTGCAGCACTAGTCTTACATTTTCATTGGATGAGAGACTTCAAACTTCCATGTATGTGCAGCAAAACACAGCAGTGGAACTTAATGCCTTGTCTGCACAATGGAAGGAGCTCTTTTGTCTGGCCCAGTTGATCATTTGCTCAGTTAATTAAGCAGAGGTGGAAGTCATTCAGTTTGTGCAGAGAGAAGCTAGCAGATTAAAGCTCCAAAGTTCAGTAGTGGAAGGTAAATCTCTTTGTGCACTTAGATGGGCTTCAGGTTTGTGCAGGTAGAAACATTACTACTTTCCCATGAGTTTATTACGTTTGATTGTTTACTCAGCATTGGATGAAGTGGAGAAGGCTGCTTTTGATGAAGTGGAGAAAAAGAAAGAAGTGTCTAATTTGTGACTTTTGATTGAAGAATACATGTGGGTTCAGATGGGCTGGAGGTAATTATGGTTTTCATCCTTTCCATATGCAACTTATCTCTTTTCAATGTAATTGAAAAAATATATTCATACATGGAGACCAAGGCAACCAAGTACACATACATCTTATTTTGCATTCATACAAGTAATTAAGTACATAATGCATACATATGGTTGCTTAGATATAGACAATCCAGAGGTAATTCTTTTTAATCTCAGCTAAGACATGCTTCTACAAGCAAAATAATTAGCCAAACTATGATTAATAATTAGCAAACGAATACATCAATTAACAATATGAGGAACAATTAAATGTATCTAGTTTCCTCCCTCTTGTGGCACCCATCAAGTGTATTGTTTTCCCACTGGTTCAGAATCAACAATATGAGGAAGTGGCCATGGGTTTTCTTGTGGCACACTGTTTCAATGTTTCTCATGCTGAATGCATTGATGAAAATCACATTAGCCATTGTTACTTTTAGTTATTAAAACTATAAAAAGGTCATAACTCTACCTAACTATGACCAAACCCCACTAATCTACTTAAGCCTATCACTATTTAAACATGTTGTGATTTAATGTTGCAATTTAATAGCCATGTAATAGCTCCATCCTATATTGCATAAGCATTTAGGAACTTCTCTTTACTCATATTGTTCATGGCAATGCAATGGCTACAATTAAACTGAGCATAGTTATAGGTTGTGTCATGTTACTTTTGAGTCAATTAAAAAGGTTGAGATGAAAGCTTTTCATTTGATAGCAATAAAAATCTTGCAGTTGCATGTTAAGTAATTGTTACAAAGCATAACAAAAGCTAATAAGAAACTACATATAGACTAGAGTCCATGGCACGGTGATAACAGAGGATTAATCATAACCAAACTTTGCATAGGCTTAAAAACACAAAAAAATTGATGGTCCTGTTTGTACTTGTGATATGGGTTTTTTTTTTTTTTTTTATTTGGAAGCCTTCCTTAGTGGAATTTTTTCTTCTACATTTTGGAATCTTTCTAATACTTTTGAGTAATCTGGATTATTTTTCAGATATCTCATATTTTGTAATTATGGTATTTTGATATAGAGCCATATGCATGATTAGAGATGTGGGTGATTGTATTCTTTATTAGGAGAGATGAATAAAGAGAATTGATCCTAGGCTTGAATCAGGCCCTGACATGTATATAATTGCATGATACATACAAATTCATCTCAATAATCTATATCCATATCCATATTAAAAATATGGAGTTTCTCCTCAATAATTGATGCAACAAGGCTTTGTTGTTTTGGATGAAGAGGTGTTGTTGTTATTAATGACAATGATGATGAAAATCACATTAGCCATTGTTACTTTTAGTTATTATTCTTGCAAAAGTTAGAAATATGTCCCTTCCATGGCATCTAAATAGACTTCATCGAATCATGTATACAGCTGCGTGCACAAATCAAAGGTGTCAGTCAGATTTTTGTAAAAAAAACTTATATAATTTTCATATATGACTATGAAGCTGACAACTGGAGCAAAAGGATCAAAAGAAAATACCATATATGCCAAACCAAATTTTCAAACCATTGGTGAAGTAGGTTTCACATGAGGTCACTGACATACACAAAACATTCATCATTAACTGGGGCTGTGAACAGGCTTATAAAATTACAATTTCAAAGAGGCACACACCAACCATTTCAAAATCTGAATCTCAGTTGGTTTGTATATGACTACTCTTTTTAAGTTGCAGGGTTGGCCATTTTTGGGAAATGATGACTGAATATGATTTGGTTTTTATGATGCCTTCATGGGGGTTTTTTGGACTACATGATATGTGCAGTATTTTAATATCTGATGTTATATATGTATATATCTTTGGGTTTGGGTTTTGGCTAATTGGGTTATAATAGTAAGGCTTCTTCCTTCTTCTAAATGATGCAAGATTAAAGACATAGTCCTTAAGAATTGAGTTTGAAATGGGCTTTTTCTTTAGTAATTGAGCCTTGGGAGCTATCCCTTTTAGTGATGGAGATTAGAGACATAGTCCTCAAGTTCTTTGTAGAGAGAGATTAGAGTCATAGTGAGATTGGAGACATAGTTCCCTTCTTTCCCTTACACAAACCCTAGCCCTAGCCCATTCTTATAACACCCATCCCCCTGCTCTCCCTTTTATTTAGTTTTTTTCATTAAATGGGTTTAAATGTGTAAATGTTGGAATGATTTAAATGCTGCTCGTGGTAGGTAAAATTGTGTTATTTCATCTCCACTCTTAGTGAAGTGGGTTGAAGGGTATACATATTTTTGAAAAGGAAGTTAGAGTTGTAGTTATAAAAGGAAGCTAGGTTTTATGTACATGAATGGAAATGGAAGTTGGATGTGTAATGGTTTTGTAATTTTACATGAGTTTTTAGTTGGTAATTTTAACTTAATTTTGAATTTTGTACGTGTTGCTAAATTTAGTTCAATTGAATCATGGAATGGACATGGATTTTTTGGTCTATACTTAGATTGTTGTGACCTTCAGGTTTGGAATGGTGGTACAAGTTGAAAATACATGTACAGGTTTTGGAATATGTGTACAGGTTGCTAAAGTGCATGTTTAGGTTATTTGATTATATGAACAGAGGTTGAAAGTTGTGGAGTGGAATTAGATGTTACAATTTAATTTATTCATATGACAGATGTTGAAAATTGTAATGAACTGATAGAATGTTGGATTTGAACTGAAGTTGCAGTCATTTTCTAAAAGTTATTAAGGGTGGAGTTTGCTGCAGGTGGGGTCAGTAGCATTTGGAGGGAGTACATGTTATAGTTGGACAGGAGAGAGAGAGAGAGAGAGAGAGAGTCGATAAGTTTGAATATTTTTATTTGTTGGTATTACAAAATCTTCCATGTCTGTTTGTGTACAGCTTTAACATCAATTTCTCTGATTTTTTTTTTACAAAATGTTAACATGCAATGAGTTTGTATTTGTGATGTTTTATCTAAATGTTAACATGCAATCTGTTTGAATTTTTTTTTTTTTTTTTACAAGGATGATTTATTCTATAGTTTCACTAAGGGGTGCATATGACATTCTTAATCATATGTTAATCTTCCTCTTTTTTTATGCAGATTGAATGAAAATTGAAAAACAACTTTTGTTGAAAAAGTCCATGCAGCTAGCTAGGATGCAGCCAACTTAAAGGCCAAGTATGCAAAGTAGAATGTTTGGCATTTGAATGTTAGTACAGAGTAGAATCCCTTTGTGGTGAATGACCACTTCTCTTATCCAGTGATTCTCCCCTATATATTAGAAGATAAATCTGATTGGTTGATAGACCATTATGTACTAGATATATGCTTTCTTCTTGTGTATGTTGGCTGCCCACCACTTTAGAAATCCTACTGTGACTCCTCTTATCATGCAACAGTACTATGAGTTGTAAATTGCATATGAGGTGGATGTGTGATGTATGGATATTCAAATATTATAAATTTAATATTTGAGTTCATGATAGTCTATTGATTTCAATTTTAGATTTTGTGAACCATTTGGTGATTGTTTTCTATGAATGTGTATAGGTGTGAATGCTACAGTTTATTAACAAAATTATTTCGTCTCTATTTCTTATATTTATGACAAAATATATTTTACTCTAATTTCTTCCTTTATTGACAAAATATTTTGTCGTTAATTACTTATAAGTATGTTACCACAGAGTCGATTGGATACAAAAAAAATCGTCATCTACTGGTACTTTCTTTGACAAATTTTTATCGTCTTCCTTTATATTAAACGCGACAAAATTATTTCGTCTCTATTTCTTATGACAAAATATTTTTGACTCTAATTTCTTCCTTTAATGACAAAATATTTTGTCATTAATTAGTTACAAGTACGTTCCCACAGAGTCAATTGGAGACAAAAAAAAATCGTCATCCACTAGTAGCTTCTTTGACAAATTTTTTTCGTCTTCCTTTATATTAAACGCGACAAAATTATTTCGTCTCTATTTCTTATATTTATGACAAAATATTTTTGACTCTAATTTCTTCCTTTAATGACAAAATATTTTGTCATTAATTAGTTACAAGTATGTTCTTGTAGAGTTGATTGGAGACAAAAAATATCGTCATCTACTGGTACTTTTTTTGACAAATTTTTTTCGTCTTCCTTTATATTAAATGCGACAAAATTATTTCGTCTCTATTTCTTATATTTATGACGAAATATTTTTGTCTCTAATTGCTTCCTTTAATGACAAAATATTTTGTCACTAACTACTTACAAGTATGTTCCCAACAGAGTGTATTGGAGACAAAAAAAATCGTCACAAATTTATCTTTTTCAATGACGAATTTTTCTTTTCGTCACCAAGACCTTTTAGCGACAAGGCTTTGGCGACAAAACGGGTGACGAAAAATTTTCGTCTTAATTAGTTTCGGTGATGAAATATGTACATTTTGGGACAAATTTGTGTCGTCCTTAAACCCCAAACTTCTTGTAATGCACCCGCCGTCCTACTTGGAAATGGGACCAGAGGATCAATTCGACTGAGTGAGCCCTAATAGGTGTATGGTGGCAGGGCCCAAGTGATCTTCCGCCTTGATCTACTACCCACTAACACCCTATTTCTTTGCTGGAATTCTAGGAATTTTTGTCTGGGGAATTCTTGAATTCCCGGGTAAAGTGGAATTCCTGGATTTCCTTTTGGACTTGAGCATTCAGGAATTCCACCAAAATGCATAGGGAGTGGAATTCCTGGATTCCCAAATGTCAGAAGAGACCTTTTATGTGGTTAGAATTCATAAATGCTAGTAAAGAAACATGAGATTTAGAAATTCTAGGGTGAGCCCCACCGCAAGGTACACATGAAAGGCTCCATGCACTCCCTGTACGCACGTGATAAGTACTCTCTCTTTTCGTGCAATGGGAGGTTCCACTCTGTCCTTTTTGTTTGCATTTATTTTCTCAAACCACTCAAAGTGGAAACGGTTCCTCTATGGGATGCGAACAAATTTTATACCAACAAAAATTATCAAAAAATCAATATTTTAATCATTATAAATAATATACAAAATCTTTTAGTGAGAGCAACTTAGTAATGGTAGAAGAAGGGTTTCTACTGTTGTGTTTGTTAGGAAATTGTATGTTGGCTAATTCATGGGGTGGACAAAACTATATGTCCATTGAAGATTGGGCTTCACATTGAAGATTGAAGGAAGGACAGTGTGTTGAATTTCCTAGATCTAGAACCTTGGTCTACTCAAGCAGACCTTCCTCTTCTCGAGCGAGCCGTACCGCAGCCTCGAGACAGAATATTCACCCACTCGAGAGAACCTCCCTCTCCGCTCGAGCGAGCAACGCGATACAGTTCTGCACAAATTATGACTTCTGTTTCTATTTTCTCTCAACTTGCTTGTTTGAGTCCTAATTATCCTAGGAAACCCTAAGCACGTCCCTAAGCCTATTTAAAGGACTTTATGGCTACCCTAAAGACACACCGCTCTCATTGTTCTGAGTTAGAAACCCTAATTGAGAGAATTCTTCATCTCTGGAGATTCCAATGAAGAGTTGTGCTACAGAGCTCATCTAGAGAACAGTTTTTTCTAAATCTGTTGTAGAAGATCATCTTCTTTTTTAGAAGATCCGAGGAGTCAAGCAGTGTTAAATCTGTTGCGGTCAATGGTGCGAAGTCGTTGAAGCATGAAGCTACATAAAAGGTAACTAAAGTCTTTAGGTAGTGATTATCTAGGGAATGATCTATGAGTGTCTCTTAACTGTGAGATTCATAGTGTTTGATTTTTTATCCAGTTTGGATCCGTGGTTTTTCACCCAATTCGGGTTTTTCACGTTATATTTGGTGTCTCTTGTGATGTGTGTTTCTATTTTAATTCCACTGCGTGTTATATTATTTTGCACACATTGTTTGGACTGTTGAGTTGACCAATCCAGAGATCCACAAAACAAAATAATAACCTTCACGTGGTATTTGAGAGAGTTACACAAATTTGCTATGTTTGATCATTTTAGATTTCTAAAATGATGCTCAATCAAGAAGGTACATCAACTACAAAGCCTCCTTTTCTTGATGAGTCGATTTATGCATATTGGAAGTAAATAATGATTGGGTTCCTTAAGTCCATTGATGATGATGTATGAGATATTGTTGAGGTCAGGTACTCCAAACCACCACCTGTGGCTAATGGGCAAATTGTCCCTAAACCAAAAGCCAAATGGATTATGGATGAGAAGTATGTCACCAATTGCAATAACAAGGCCATGAATGGTATCTATAATAGAGTGACTGCTAAAGAGTTCCGTAGGATTTTCACATGCAAAACTACAAAAGAAGCATGGGATGTCTTACAGACTGTATGTGAGGGTAGAAATACTGCGAAGCAATCTAAATTGAAGAGGTTGAATAAAGAATTCGAAACCATTGTGATGGAAGAAGATAAGACCTTTGATCAATTTTATGCTAAGATAAATGATATTGTCAAATCTATTTTCAACTTGAGTGAGGAAATGCCTGAAAAAAGATTGTCGAGAAAATTCTTAAGTCTCTACCTTCGATGTTTGATTCAAAGGTTGATACAATTGAAGAGAACAAGAATTTAAACAACGTCGAGGTAAATCAGCTAGTTGAAAACCTTCAAACTTTCAAAACAAACTGTTGGGATAAGGAAAAATCTAAAGATAAAGGTATTGCTTTGAAAGCCATTAAAGAATCAACAAAGAAAATCTGAAAAAGAAGATTGAGACTGATTCTAATACTAAGCCTAAAGATGATATAATTGAGCTTATGAAGTATTTCAAGAAGTACATGAAGTCATGAGTGTCAAGCCAAGTGGAAGAATTCTAAATGTGAGAAAAAGGATTCTCTAAAAGGGACCTGTTTCTTTGCTGGAATTCCTGGATTTCCAAACATACTGGAATTCCTGGATGCTCCTTAGGGCTTAAGCATCTAAGAATTCCACCAAAATGCAAAGGGAGTGGAATTGCCAGATTCCCAAAGGTCAAAAGATATATTTCATATAGCTGGAATCCAGAAATTTCTGTGAAGAAATATTGAATACAGAGATTCCAGGGGACAACATGTCTCATCTTGTCCAAGAATTCTAGGAATTCTTGGCATAGATTCCACTAAAGAAACAGAGCTTAAGTGTTATGAGTGCCAAAGTTATGATCACTTTGCGAATGAGTGTGCCGATAAGAAACTCCAAGAATACGATATGGGATAATGAATCTCTAAAGAAGAGAAAGAAGAGGAAAACGGACCTAATCCTGATCCATCTCAAATTATGAATGACAAATTTATGGCTTTCATGGCTAGATCTATGTCTGGTAATGATTCTGATGAAGATAATGATGATGATGAAGTGTCAGATCAAGAAAATGATTAGTAGGAGAACTACCACCCTGCATCTAATGATTGTGTGAGGATGACCAAATATGAGAATAAGGTCACAATCAAATTGAAAGTTGTTCAAGAGGAGAGCTCTACATTAAGCAAGCAATTGAAAATGTTCATCTCTTGGAAAGTTAGAAAAACTGAATGGCTGAAAATTTGAGTACTGAGAGTCAGAAACTTGTGAAGGTTGAACAAGATATTAAACAATCTAGATGCAGAATTGCAGATATTGAAAATAGAGAGAGAAGACTTGAAAGCCAGACTAAAAATCACTTTGTCTGAGTTAGAGGTTAAAAAGGCATATCTAAAGAAGATGAATACTGGCTCGAAAATTCTTAAAAGACAACTTGTGCAGTTAGAAGTCCCTTTTTGACTGAAGCGGTCTCAGTTATAATCATAGTACATCCACTTCGACAAGTAAAGGTAAAACTGAGTTTGCTTCAAGTGTTGCATACACTTCTTCAAAAACTGTACAACATGTGTTAAGTAATTTCAAGAAAAAGAATGTGTCACGCACTGCATGCACATCCACTTGTCATTATTGGGGAATGAAAGGAAACATTAGTCCCCATTGCATGAAGCTGCAAAGTCTACCAAAGACCAACCAAAGGCGGAAGAATTTCTCCTCAATCAAGATAACTCCAATTTGGATAAGAAGATCTGACTTACCTAAGGAAGTTACTCACACTGTACGTGCTGAAAGATTAAACTACACGAGTGTAGGTGGCTACATACAAAAAGCCCTGATTAAGAAGATCAGGCTCCCACCCCGAGTGCTGCTACGAAGATACAATTCAGAGGGAGATATTACATCCTAATTGACAAGTATACTCCATGTTGACATCATTTGATTTGTCAATTATGGACAAAAGGGGGAGAGTTGGAAGATCTTAAATCAAGGGGGGAAAACAAGAAATTCAGATGGAGTCAAAAACAATATGTAAAACCGGCCTTAACACATGCTGAGGTCCCAATAACCAGATATTCTCTAGTAGATTTCAAGCAACACGTGATTAATCTAATAATTAATCCTAAGTCAGATTAAAAGCAATCAATTAACACAATGAGGACACACAATGTATACGTGGAAAACCTTACTCGAAAAAAAACCACGGGACTTGCTGTCTAGGCCAACAGACAACCAAGCACTAAATAAATTGAAAGTTATAAGAAAAACTCACAACCATTTCCCAATTGCAACTCAATCTAGGGACTGCACTATCTTGCCGACTGCTCGCCATACACATTCACCGTGCTTGAACCAACCACCTTGAATGCCTCTTCAAGATGAATCTACTTCAGAAAAGTAGCAAAAATAACCTCGAAAAACTTGAACTTAAGCGTAGCAACTTGAAACTTTGGAGAGGAGAACAATCTCTCAATAGATCTCTAGATTTTTGGATAGGAGAGTGGTGCCCTAGAGTTGAGAGAGGAATGCCATATATAGGCTTTAATTCTTACCTCAATACTTGTAGAGCAAGTAGGACTCAAAATAAGTATGCTGAGGGCTTATTTGGATGTATGGTGAATTGAAGTATGGTGAGGTGAAGCATCAAATCACGAGAAAATAAAATATAAGGTGTTATGATGGTGTTTAATTTTTAGTTGTTTTGTATGGAATCTTTTTTATTTTTTGTATAGAAAAGTAGATTTTTTTTATTTTTTATTTTTTGTCTTTTAGTGGAGAAATGTGATTTTTTGACTTTTTTTGAAAAATTTAGAGGGAGTTTTGAAATTGTGTACTTTTGATATGACCCCTTGTCATTTCTTATCTGGATTCACTTTACTTTAATTAATTAATTGCCAAACATGCCCAGGGAATTTAGGAAGTTAAATCCAAGCAGGAAAGAAAATCTGCGCACTGGCTGCTCGAGTGCATTAGTGTGTGCTCGAGCGGATGGCTTACTACTTCTCATGCGCCCGAGCTCCCATCGTTTCAGGTAGCTTTGCATGCCATCCAAATTGTCTGAGCCTCTCCCTCCTTCCTTTCTTTTTTAATTTTTTTATTTCCCATGTGATGTCATCAAGCCAAAAGTCCTTATGAGATGACACAGTCCGTATGAGATGACCCATGTGATGATTCCTCCTTTCTTGTTTAGTATTTACTTTACCTCTTGTGATGTCACCATAAAACACCATGAAAGAAATAGTTCTCATATGATGGCAAGAGTCCACCACGTGTGATTGCATGGAAAAAATACTCATGTGATGTCATCATGATAAATTCGCATGTGATAGTCCTCATGTGATGACAATAGGGAACTCCACATCACAAAATCCTGTAGCTATCTTCCTTGGGTAGTCACACTAAAATCATAATTGTGAATAAATCCTAGGTTTTGTCTAATACCCAATGAATTTGTTAATTATAATATATTAAGTTAGGAGGTTTTGGCTTCAATTTTGACCGTCGATTATGATTTTGACAGACGGTTTTGTAACTACTCATGCAACCACCCACTCATTTTTCCATCATATCACTCATGTTTCAGATGTTGCTATGTAACTATACCCTTTTTCAATTATTCATATGTAACTATATCCTTTTTGCTCAAATTTTTCTATTTCTATTTTATCCAACTTGTCCTATGGAAAGAGATAATTTTTTTTAATATATGATCATTTATTTTACAGTGCAGGGAGATGCCGTGATGAACACGGGTTATTGGACTAGTACTAATTATAATAGGATTATAATCCTTACACAATACATATCTACAGGTGCTGATTGCTAGAGAAAATCCATGGCCCCTCGAATTAAAACGTCCTTTTCCTCTATTTCGATGTCCTCGGCCTCGCTGGCCAACAGAGGCTAAATTTTGATCAACAATATGTGTTTCATCATGACTCATGAGCCATATTTTGGATATGCAGGTCATGGCTACTAAGAGGAGTAACAAATTGGGAAAAATGTTGCAAATGGAGGCTTTGTTAGCATTGAAGTAACAAAATGTGCATACTTAGATCCCAATCCTGTCGATACAGAAGAGACCTTATCTTCATCAGAAACAGGTTTTTTAATGGTAGCAAGATTATCACAAATACTCTTAGAAACTTTTAACATATATAGTCTTCAACTGAGCGATTGCCTTTGCGATGTTGTTGTAATTGTGTTGACGAAGTTGAACTTTACCATATTTGTTTGCTGCAACGAAACTTTCTTCAAAGGCAAACCAAATTTGACAAGTTGTTTCTAACCCAACAAGAAGGGTCAATACTTCTTCAGTCATTGTTCTTGTCAACCAGCTTATCACAAGCCCATCATTCTGTATATTTTGGATTAGGAACATCTTTTCCTTCATCATTGGTAATGTATTCAAAGGGTGGATCGGAGCTTATACGTTCACAAACACCTAACCTTTTGAATAGTAGCAGCGCCTGCATCCGCCGTAGGAGGTAATTATTGTTATTCAGTTTCAGTTGATTCATGTATTGAGTTGATAAAAGAGAATTAGAGGAAGAGGATTCTGCTATGACTTTGAAGGAAAAATAAATTTCTGGACTCTGCTTGAGTTCTCTATCATTTACTCATTAAAAATTCTCTAAATCACTGTCAAGAAAAGAATCAACTTAAACTGTGCTCAACCAAACCTAATTGGAAACCCACGCATCCCTTGTAAATGAAGAAACAACATCTGATTGGGGACCAGTACTTGCCAAACCTGAGATAAATAGCCAGCAGGTGCAGATCTTGCCCAAATCGCAGAGCAACGAGGAGTTGCCGAAATCTACTTGGTGATGGCATGAGAAAGTGGAGCAGCAGTAGAAAACTTATTGTAAAGAAGGAGCGACAGCATAGGATGGAATGCAGAGAAGGATATCAAGTTTCTACTGAGTTTGAGTCGGGTTACAAAATAGGGAAAGAGCAGCAACACACCTAACAGCTTTTAACCACCTTGTTTGTCACGACCCGAGCCCAAATTTAAGATTAGATATAAAATAATCTCGAGTCGTAGCGCATACTTACTCCCATGAACTTCAATCATATAAACTTCACAAGGGATATTGATTACACATTATGCGGAATATAAACAAATATACATTGCTTATATATATAAAAACAAAAATTCATTTACACTATGAACAACCAATCACTTGCATATTTAAATACAATGCAAGGATCAAAAGTGTGAAACGTTTTTCAAAACAAATTTTAACTCAAAGTTTTCATTTCGATTTTCATTTCAATATCATAATCATATGATATTTCTTCATTTCCACTCAACTAGTCATCCTGGAGGAACCGGATTGGTCGTTTCCGCTGGCGCTGTGGCCTTAGAAGGACCGGTATGGGCAGCTGTGCCTGTAATGCCATCAATAATACTATGAATTTGACAATTCAGTAATGTATAAACAGGTACATTATTTAACATGCTAATTACATATTAAATTTGTCTAATTCAATGTTAGACCAATATCAATACAATTCATATTCACTAAGAATCTTATTATTTGGCAAACTATAATAGCATTTCATTTCAATTCAATTTTCATCTTCCTAACAAGGAAGGATTACCATCTTCTAGACGGAAGGATTTATATAATGTGGGATTTATCAGTGTCCGGGCCAGGGACAACAGATATCACCACGGAGTTCCGGAACACTCCCAAATAATCTGCTGCAGCAGTAACAGCTCTAAAGAGTTTATAGAAATCATCATGTAGTGCCAGACTCAATGAATAACACATTAATTCCGTTAAATTACAAATTAGCGGATACAATTTAATAACAGTTCTTTTCAATTATGATTCATGTCGAATACCTTACAATATACAATTCAATTTACAATTTCAATTAAATAATACCAACCATTCAGGTGAAATCCTCAGTTGTTTAATGTACATGTTATTCTCGATGGCATCACAATTAATATGTATTTTGTACATTAAAGTCCCCTTAATTCACACCCATGGAGGTAAGACAACATTCAAAGTTATCAATAATTCTCCTTTTTATTGTCTATTAAGCTTAATAACTCTCAATTACTTTATAATTAGTTTCAAGACTAATTTACAGACCTATTTAAACACATAGGAAAAGTTTTTGATTCAAATAGAAGCACCTTAGTTCGGACTCATTTTGAATCATGCAATCAATTGAAAATGTAGACCATTAGATTCTACATTCCAAGAGCTTTCCATCGATATATAGAACTCCAAAATCCGACATACGGTTAAAAAGTTATGGCCGATTGAAAATCTGCCAAAATTAATGGTTTGCAAAGAGTTCGAACGTTACTGTACAGAGTTCAAACGTTCCTGTGCAGTACGTTCCAAGCCAAAAACCAGCAATGACAAGAGTTCGAACGTTCCTGTACAGAGTTCGAATGTTCAAACAAGAGTTCGAACGTTCGAGTGCAGAATTTTCAGAACAAAACCTTTAAATTTTTATTTTGCACTGGATTTTTTTTTTAACCTTTTCTACTCATTTATAGGTCTTTTCAAAGACCATTTAGACATAATTTGAGTCTCTAATATTTCATAAATAATTTATCCATCATTTATAACCAATGAAAATTGTTCATAAAAATTAAATTTAATGAACCATACAAGTCTACATACACATGAACTGATTTTCCCTGCAATAAAATTCTAGAACCTCTTGTTCCTTTCCTCAAACATCACTTATATACCTCCACAACACTTCTATTCCAATCAATTAATATTTAACCCATCTTCTTCTCCAATCAATCAATCATATATACAAATTAATCATATATGAGGCTAAAATCTTATCACACAACATAAACAAGAGAAAAATCATAACAACTAGCATTTAATCACAACAATTGTTTATACTTGCTTTTAGCAGTGATTTAACACAAAAACCCCTCTCTTTTCCAAGCTCCACTTGATACAAAACCACTCAATTCAAACCCTATCATCATCAAATCACTCAAATCCAAACTCAATGAGCTTTTGAGTTGGAAAAGGGTTTAAAGAACTCATTTACAACTAAATTTACTCTTAACACTTACTTGATAACTTGTGAAAAGAAAATTTTACTCCAAAAAATCCAATCAGTTTAGAGAGGAAGATGAAGAAAACAAATTTCTCTCCAAAATCACTTACAAGATCTCTTTTCCAACACTTTGTAGAGAAGAAATGAAGAAGAAAACAAGGAAAGGAAGAAAATGTAATCGTCTCAAGTCTTCTGGACTATTTCACCGACTGAAGATGGGTTTTGCATTCATCTCAACCTTTATAAATTGCACTTTGCACATAAACCCATATTTTACACATATTTCAAGTTTGAGTCAAGCTAAGACTCACTTGCTTTATTTGAGATCAAATGAATATGAGTATGTTATGAAAGTTATTGTACTCATTGAGATACACACGATGGTATCAAATTTCACCACATTCGATGAAATACGTTAAAACCCGTATTTACGAAAAAGTCCTCAACTTCACTAATTTGGGTCTAAAATCAACTCTATTGAGTTAATCTCTCTCAAATTTGTTCATTATGCTGTAATTCATTCAAATGAGACTAATTCAATTCATTTTGCTTATTAATCACGCTTATCTTGATTAATTACACTTAATTCACATTAATCTCGATTAATTAGAGTTAATTTTGATTAACTCGGAATGAGGTGTAACATTCTTGGAGATGGGGCAGAGTTGTGATTTGGTGGTTCTGGTTGTAGATTGCAAATACATATTCTGTGGGTCCTGATGCAGATTTTAAAAATTTTGAGAAGGAAACTCATTGAAGTTGCAGAGATTTTTCCTCGCAAGAGGGCTTTGGTGTTTGGTCAAAGAGGATGAAAGTGGGCAATGATTTATCACAGATCGATCACTGCTCTAATAGCACGAGGAGACCATAGATTTGGCAAGATCAATATGAAATAGATGAATTTGGTTTCCTCCCATCTTGAGTGAAAGCCCGACAGAAAAAGATATTTATATATGACCATATTACAAAGAAAGGAGAAGAGGAGAACATACATATAGAGGACTCTAGACATGAAAGAATTACGAAAAAACCCCTATGAACATTAAGTAATAATCCCAGCCATTGGGGTTTTTTGGAAAGTGTCTGAACATTAATCTTAATCACTGGGTACAGGGATACAGTACCATGCAACAAACACAATCCATCATGCAACTACATCGATACATACAGATTGGAAAGTGATCTGTCGACAACATGGGAAATGAAAGTGGGCCATGTTCATGCATCAGTGACCCTGACAGGGTAATACATGCATAACGAAACCTACTATTTGCCACCCCGCCATTATCTTCTTCTCTCGATGATCTTTGCCTTTAAAGGGTTCTTCATAACATTAGTAAATTCCAGCTTCTCACTCAGATCAACCTCTTCTCCTTTCACAGGTTTCCAGTCGAACTCCCTCACTAAATTCGCCACAAAGTACTGCAAATGAAGCATAGCGAGATTAAGCGCAGGGCATATCCGCCTTCCAACCCCAAAAGGCATCATCTTGATCTCCCTGCTCCCTGTTATGTCAACATTGGCTCCATCATCTAAGAACCTTTCTGGCCTAAAGGCCATGGGGTCATCCCACACATTCTCGTCCCACCCCATCTCTGCTACCATAAAATTGATGCTGGCATCCTTTGGTATAACATACCCTTCAAACATCAGCTCCTCTGAAACCGTGTGGGGAATTACGAAATGGGTAGGAGGGTGCCGGCGCAGACCCTCCATGATCACGGCCTTCAGATACTGCAATTTATTTAAGTCCTCCTCCCTCACTTCTTCTGCTTCCTTCCCCACCACTCCCTCTATCTCTTCCACCAGTTTAGCTTGCACATCTGGGTGCTTCACCAGATTAGCCATGATCCACTGCAGTGAAGTCGTCGTGGTGTCGGTGCCGGCTGTTAGAAACTCAGAACATAGGCTAACCATCTCTCCATCAGTGAGCTTCCTGCCTCCCTCATCTGGAAGCTCCAGACCAAGAAGCGAATCCACATAGCTATAGACATAAGTGCCATTGCTATTCTGAAAATGTTTTTGGTCTTTGCGAGCTTTAATCAGTGGGGTGAAGAGCTCGTGTTTCTCACGTCGCATCTGTAAAAGCTCATTCCACCTCTTACGGAATATTATCTTTCCCGATCTTAGGGAAGAGAGAGGAGATGTCAAAGCCAACGAGCATGCGTCGTTGAATGTCCTCAATCTTCCTTACAGTACTCTGCTCGAGCTTTTGTCCAAAACACATTTGCAAAAGTAAACAGAACATGGCATACTGAATTCTCTCCAGGACTAAGACAGGCTCCCCCGTGTTGGAATCCTGTCTGAGCTCTCCAATCAGTTGGCTGAGAACCCATTCCCGTCCTTGAGAGTAGGACTTCACGCACGAAGGGTGGAAGACTCCAGACACTAGGTTCCGGCGTAGACGCGCCAGACCGAGCCATACCCAGCCGAGCTGATGGTGTGTTGATTGCTGGTAGTGATTCGCTTATTCCTTGAGAGGGTGGCGGTCTGAGAAGATAGATCTTTTCTGTATGAGGGCTTGGTGTGCGAGTGAGTGGTCAAGATATGAGATCATGGTGGAGGATCCGAGACGGAGGGTGAGGATGGGGCCGTACTTGGCGTGGAGCTGTCGGAGGAAGTACTCAAGGTCCAAAAGGGTTTTGTTCTTGAGCAATTGGAGGTTGCCAAAGAAGGGTATGGTTGGGGGTCCTGGAGGAAGCTCTCTCTTCTTGCTAGTGGTGTTTTTGTTGGGTGAGTTGAGTAGTAGCTTGATTGCTACACACAGAGAAATGGAGAAGGAAACCAAGAAGATGAGCCATATTTTCTTTTGCTGGAAGTATACCCAAACAAAGGGAAGGGGCAATCAAGATAAGGAACCAAAGCTTCATTGTTGAAAAATAGGGAGATAAAGCAATTGCACCCTTGCTTCTTTTCTTTAGTATTGCTAGAGGAGTGTTGGTTTGACGGGTTATTGGAGCTTTTCGGGTGCATTTTATAGATGTGAGTTGTTGGCCCGATGACTTGACTACCGAGCACTCATCAATATGAAATAGCAAAGAGACTGGTTTTTGTTTTATTTTATAAAACAAAGAAACTCGGATGATGATGGAAGACTATTAATGTTTATTTCTCAATTGCCTACTGGATTTGTGCAGGGCAGAGGTTTCTCATGACTTTGACTGTATTTAATTTCTCCCTACGCGGTTCTGCTGGCCTTTGGGCACCTGTGAAATGTAAATTTAATATATAATTCCTTCGGGTATGTTTGGATGTACGGTAAATTAAAATATGGTGAGATGAAGCATCAAACTAAATTAAGAGAGAATAAAATATAAGGTATTATGGTGATATTTTATTTTTAATTATTTGATATGTATTTTTTTGACTTTTTATATAAAAAAGTAGAGTTTTTTTTTTTTTTTTTTGTCTTTTAGTGGAGATAAGAGATTGTTTTTTTTATTAATTTTTAAAAAATTTAAAGAAAATTTAAAAATTATATATTTATAATTTGATCCCTACTCACTTTTTGTCTGTATTCACTTAACTTTATTTTAACTAATTAATTGCCAAACATACCCTTCTTGGAGAGCAAAGCAACCTCTGGATCTGCCGTCCTTATTTACAATCAAGAAATCTGCAATCGAGATTGGGTTATTTATTTTAGTAGCATCTGTCACGGTACTTCCATTTCCTAAGTCAAAATAGAGAGAGACAATTACGTCACATTCATATCATGCACAAGAGCTCCAAATATTTTTTTCACTGGATCTAGTAAGTGTGAGAGAGACGATCAAGGAATCTGCACTCGAGATTGGGTTATTTATTTTACGTTTTTTTTTTTATAGGAAAAAAATCCCCAGACTAGTAAAGCGGTTAGGTAATTTAGATTTTGTAAATAAATTAATTCTAAATAATTAAATAAGATCAAGTACTTTTTGATCATTAATAAGATTAAATACTGTTAAGATAATCTTTATAGATATTTTTCTGTTTTCATGTTTTATACTTGGGACAATTTTATTTTCTTTGCTGGAAGTGTACGTGGACAAAGCGAGGGGAGGCACGAAGATGAGGAACCACTCCATTACAGGAGAGTAGAAATTACACTGGTTTCTCTAACCGGAGGGGGTCGGGGGTGGCTGTAACCAAAGAGAGCTAATATAAATGTGAAGAGGAAGACCACACATAACATGTCGTGGAAAGGAGTGTTGACAGCCACTCACTCTTAAAGCTTAAGCTGATGGAGAGCCGTGTACCTAATACATGATTTGAGAAGAGTGCGGCTTCATGTGGTTGCCATTGATTGACTGGAGGGTCATAGCCCTCAGAGCTAGTGTCTCTTTGTATTGAGCTTTTTTTAAGGGGAGGGTCATTGCCATTGACTCGTGTGGGTTGAATGTTTTCACCAAGAGGGGCACCACTATTCATTTAAAGTAGCATGAAGTCCCTGTGCGATGCACAAGTGAAGTCTCGTATGACCTGAATAATATATTAAAACTCATATCCCTTTCATACAAATCCATTTATAACAAAATAATTAAAAAATTCAAATCAACCAAAAATCTATAAAAATCAAACATTTCTTCCTTTAATCCACGTCAGCATACACATTTATTCTTAAAAGTAAAGGATTCGTTTGCATCTTTGCTCATTTTGAATTCTTTCTCTTTAAAAACATTGAAAATAATCTTGATTTATAGAGTTGGAATGCATTTCTTTAAATTGGGTCACATGCACACAAATGAGTGAAAGAGACACGTTTTATTGAAAATGCATATATGTATTTTTAAAAAGACACGTTCACAAATGGGCCCCAAAAAAGAGTACATTTTATTAGAAAGGCACATGTGTTATTGGAAAGACACATTCAAAATACACAATTACAAATGGACTCCAAGAAGGTGACTTGGCTTCTCTTAAGATTTGAATTATTATTATTTTTTCTCAACCACTATATAGGTTTAAAAAGATCAAAGAATAAAAAAGACCATTCACTTAACTACAAAGCATGGTGTGAATATCAGTTAATGTGAAATGAGACTGCTATTAGCGTTTTAAAATGTCCATTTCTCATTAGTCAAGAAACGATGGCACTAAATGAGAGTTGTTGTGACTTTGAATATGCATGTGATTTGACCTTTGGTTTTGGGCACGTGTTAATTCACAACCAATATATAATTCTTTCAGAAAAAGAAAAAGAAATTGCACAGGAAGCGCCCTCTAGATCCGGCCCTTAAAAACCCACAAGCATCTGTCGTTATCTTGCCGTTACCTAATATGAAAATAGATTAGGGAGACATTCATAAGAAGTATAATATATGAAAAATCTTCTCCTGGCCATCACCAAAGGTGGGACTCCCATGGGATTTTAATCAGGTCTTATGTGACAAAAGACACCGATGCAAAGTGCGTAGTGCCGAAGAGATATATGGGCGATGTTCTCCAACCAACAAACCAACAAACCGCTTATTCCCGTAGGACCACTTAAGATACCTTTTTATAAGTGGGGTGGGATACATGGAAAGTTCTTCTTCTGTATTACTCCTAATAAAAAAATTAAACCTATAAAATAATCTTAGCTCTTGATTTAATTGCCTTAATGTTTAGATGTCTTTTTAATTGAGGTATAGTGAAAAATTCCCCTTAAGGTACTACTAGAATGGATTACTAGTTCTTACTTTAACCAAACAATGCAGCGGAAATAAATCAATCAGGCAATATAAAACTAGTTATCTACCAATCACACACCACAAGAAGGAGACACAATATTTAACGTAGAAACCCTATCTAGGGAGAAAAACCATGAACAAGAAATCAAGAGTTCATGAACAGTTACAAGATATACTCACAAGCTCCTTTACCTCAGTCTATGCCTTGACCTAAGGACTGTAGTTATTCTTGCAAAGAATCAACTGATACGACTTCCACCATGCCCCGTTCTTTCTACTTTGATCTCCAGCACATTAACAATCAAGATAATCAATCTTCTACAAGAAAGGTAGAGCAGCAATGACCTTCTAGAGCAAACCCTTCAGAACACTCTCTCTCAAAAGCTCTAGAGAATAAACTCTCTCTAAGATATCTCTGACAACAGATTAATGAGAGTAGTGGTCTTTGTAGTTCCTCTAGGGTTGAAGAGAAACACCCTATATATAGCCCCAAATTCGGGTAAGACCTTAGTGCATCTCAGTAAGACTTAAATTGAAACATAGTCTCAAAGGAAACACTACTAAAGGTATCATGATTAGATGCAGACTTTCCAAAAACTGCGCACGCAGTTCACTGAAGCGAACTCCTCATCATTGATCCGCTCGAAGAAGGAATTCGTTTGGCCTCGAGAGTTCTCTACGCGCATATCTTCACTGTCTATGTCAGTTGCCGCTTGGGTTTCTGCTCATGTCACTTCTCGCCCTCGACGGCCTCGAGGTGTGAAATTATCTAGTCGCTCGAGCGAACCAGTCTGGACTTGATCCGGGAATTTCATCACCGCATGTTTCCTTCAGCTTTTTGGTCTTTCCATCTCTATCTCAGAGACATGTTTTCTAAGAAAAATTACAACTCAACAGCCTAGAGTTTTTAAATCCACAATGAATTTAGGCAAACAACTAAAAAACCTATGACGGATTGGATCTCAATAGTTGAGATCGATCTCTTTTTTATTTTTTTCAGAGAACGAGATTGGGGTTTTCCAGAGAAGTAGCATCGCCAAACGCTGCTGCTTCCTTAGCCCACATGCCGTTGTCGGAGTGGAAGAAGAAGACCCCTGCAACCTTGCCCACGTTATGTTGCAGACTTGCAGAACATGAAACGAAGAAGAAGATGATCTTCTGCACCATCTCCGAATTTCCTGAGCCACCGTTGTTCCTGCGTGTCGCCGGAGAAGAAGGATCGTCACTGGACGCCGCGCCATGCTATCGCCAGAATCGAGGAAGAAGGCGAACGGAAGATGGCTTTTGTGTTTCTGATTCCAAAACGAAGAAGAAGAAGAAGAAAGTGGGCCCGGGCTCCTGCAGCAGTTCCGACTTGGTTCCAGGTCAGGTTCGACTTGATCTGTTCCAGAAGTCCATTCCCATTCCAGTCAAAGTCAAATTTATCTGAGTTCTATATTTTTTTAAAAAATTTATTTGAGTTTTGGACAAATCTATATGAGTTTTTTGCTATTTATCTGACTCTGGACAAATTTATCTAAGTTCTGGACAAATCTATCTGAGTTTTTGGCTATTTATCTGACTTCTGGAACAAATTTATTAGAGTTCTAGAAAAATTTATCTTAGTTCTGGACAAATCTATCTTTGTTTTTGGCTATTTATCTGAGTTCTGAAACAAATCTATCTAAGTTATAAACAAATCTATCTGAGTTTTTAGAAAATTTATTTGAGTTTTTGAAAACTATAGGTGAGTTTCTAACAAATTTATCTCCATATAAAAAAATTTAACTGAGTTTTTGAATGAATCTTTCTGTGTTTTTGAAAAATTTATTTGTATTTTCTTAGATCTATTTTGTGTTTTTGAAATTTTTTTTGTGTCTTTTGAAATTTATTTTATATTTTGAAATAATTTTAACTGAGTTTTTGACAAAACACTTGAGTTTTTTTGGGCACATTGTTCGCTAATTTGAAAATTTGGGTTATCTCAGTTTTTGACATGTATTTGCATTTTTTAAATTATTTACATTTTTTTAATTTTATTTACGTCTTTTGAAATTTATTTGAGTCTTTTGAAATTTATTTATATTTTTTTGAAATTTATTTGGATCTTTTGAAATTGATTTTCATCTTTTAAAATTTATTTATATTTTTTAAATTTATTTGTGTCTTTTGAAATTTTCTTTTGCGTTTTTGAAATTTATTATTTGCATTTTTTGAAATTTATTTGTGTGTTTTTAAAATTTATTTGAAAATCTCATTAATGAGATTCCATTAATCGTGGCCCATTAAATGGTAGTTGACTATTATTAATGGGATATCCCACCAACCATGGGGACTGTTTTTACAAAAAAGTCATACTTTGAGGGACCTCTCTCCGAATGCCCTTTCTTTATATTATATATGGGATTTGTTGAGAAACAGAGATACTCAGGAATCCTAGACTCAATATTGGGATATTCATTTTAGTTGTCTTTGTGTAATAATTAAGTCCCCAAATGAGGAAAACGGCCCTTTACCCGAGTGGTAAGGAATGACAGTTCTCACCAAGCTGCACAGGATTTGAACCTAATCTTGGGTTTGCTACATCTTCCTACCTGTGCGGGCTTCCATTTGCACTTGTCTGGGCTTTAGTCAAACGTGCGCGGGCTTCTTTCCCACTTGAGTCGGCTGTCACTTGGGTTCCAGCTCCCTTGGTTGGGGTTACGGTAAAAAAAAAAAAAAAAAATTGTCCCTAGATGAGGTAGGCGAACCCATTGCAAAGAAATGCAGTTAAAGGCGATGGAATTTTATGGAAAAAAAGTAAGATTAAGCTAATTATAATCCATGACGTAGAAACGAAATTTTAGAAATTATCGGGATAGAGCTTCCTACATAATGTCAAATTTTTTTGGGGTTAAAAAAGGTGGTCATTATTGACAAGGTTAAGAAAGATTGAGTCGGTTGGACTCTGTGGGTGTATTAGAGAACCCAACATATATAGGTCAATCAAGCTAGCCCGACAAACATATGGATCTTCAAATGGGTCGTGGAGTTCAGCCAAACAAACAAGCAATGATTGGGTCTTATGCAACCACCAAATCACCCAAGCAAGAGAGCACATTCAAATATATAGAATCTACTGACTTGCAATAAATGAAAATAGTGTCACATATAAAGATTTTCGAGAATCACTTCTTTTCCATAATTTCACCTGAAATGGCTACATTTCAATTAACTTATCCTAAGAGAAAGTCTACTTGTCCCGGTCCTGGGATCCAACGCCCCATATGGGGAGTTTGTCCCGGGTTTTCGGTCCAGAACCCGGGACAAGTAGCAGGGCTCTTATCCTAAAGATAACTTTATCCCAATGATAAGGATAATCTATTAAATCCTAATAATATATTATGTTTCTCCAACATTCTCCCAACATTCACCTTCAATCACATGACCTTTTTAAAGAAAAGATTTGTGATCGGTAACAAGAAAATAAACTGATATTTAAAATAAATAAAAATTGGTAAATATCTTCCAAAACCGATTATCATGTCTTTTTGCTGATCGTCGTCTGTTCCTGAATCCATCACTGTCGCAACCCGCTCCTATTTGAGTCTGTCGATACCGGTGGCCCACTGGATTAGATCTGTCGCGATTTTTTCATGCAATTTTAATGAAGATAGTGAAATCGTATGACTTAGATGAATGGGTGGGTAGGAGAAGATGATAATTTCTTTATTGAAATAGAAAAATTTACTTTGATTATTTGTGGAAGATAGGACCGTGCCCTTACCATCAAGTAAGATCATCACTGGGCTCAGCTTTGGTACAGACACTTTTGATAACCACTTCTTTCCCATAATTTCACCATAGGTTCCATTAAATGAAAATTACTACATTTATAATGAAAGAACTAAACTTTATCCTAAGATAACATTATCCCAAGAATAAGGATAATCTACTAAATCCTAACAATATTCCGTTCTCAAAATGCCTTACTTTCCCTAACAATATTTCCCCGTTTCCTCCATAAGCATAAACCAAAAACCAGTGGGAATCCACTTACTTCTCAATTAATTTCTTCTCTTTCTATGAGGGTATCAAGCAGCTCGACATTAGCCAATCAGCACTTCAGTTAATGTCAGCTGACCTGTTTGGCTTCTCTCTTTGCGTGTTTTGCCTCTGTCCTTTTTCTTTTATTAATAATATTTGCCTTTTTAGCAAAAAATAATAAAACAATAAAAATAAAAATAAAAATCACAAAAATATTTACGCTCCAATGAGGATATACTCGTTTCATTATCTTTGAAAAAAGTAGAATATATCATTTCTGAATACTAATATCCACGTAGAGTAGTTAGAGTATGGTGGCCAACGAAGAAGACCTAGTTGGGCTGGGCTGCCATTTCTCTCTTCCCTTGACTGATTGATCAATTGTGGTACTTCAAAGACCAAACCGGATTTTGGTGTCCCCTCCACCCCCAAATCTGGTTCTTGTATTTGGCGTTTAAAAATCAGGAAAAGTGCCTCATTTAACCTCCAAGCAAGGCAGTAATAGGGAAATTGGCAAATGGCGGTCTGCTGATTTTGTTTGATGCTTGGGCTGAAGACTTCCAGATTGCCCTCCAAATTCCCATGAACTTTCTCCTTCCCTCCCAATCAAAAGTAGCATCCTTAAGACTTTGGATTCTTCTGGTACGATCCACCTGATATCCCTCCCTCTGTTAAACTGCCTTCCCACCATGGATTCAGAATCTCTCTCTCAATCTTCAGAGAGCGACAAGAGTTTTTGAAAAACTACCCCACCAAGCCTATCTCTCAAGAGGACCTCGCAGTCTGTTAGATCAAGGATACTGCAGCTGATTGGGCTTCCTCCTAGTTGGCACCATCTGCTGCAGCCAAGGGTGGCGTTTTTCTTGGAGGATTGATGCACAAAAAACACCTACCTCTCTTGCGTTCATCCTTATTCGCAATCAGCCTGGCTCCTATGGCTTCATGGCGTACCTCTGAATCCACACCTAACCAACCTTTTCTCTACTGTGCTTTGCTTCCTCATGGTTGATCCTTAACGCTGCTGAAGCAGGTCTCTCATATCATTATCCCCCTCGCAGATATGGGATGCTCTCGCTTCCAACAGTGACAAGCTCGCATGCAAAGGAGATTCCTCCATCTTCTTTACTACAGCTTTTGTGCAATTGGAAATGCAGGACTGCACCATATCTTTAGGATGTAAGAGCCTCCGCAGATGAAGGCAAACTCTATCTGTCTAAGCTTCTTCCTTCTCTCTTAGTCAGATAAACAAGCCTTTCTGGTAAGCCTCTTCAATCCTTTTTGCAATTCTATGGGCATTTCCTCTACAACGGATGGTTAGGTAACTGTGTAGCTAGTCTGCTCGTTTTGGTCCCGTCCCCTTTTATTATTTTTCTTTGTTTCCGCTGTATGTTGTTTCTTATGTCTTGGGCCTTTTTGCCCTCTGTTTCTTTCCCCTTCTTAATACAATTTTCCTGTTAGCAAAAAAAAAAACAGGAGAAAGACCTAGTTTGGTTCATGAAAGTTGCATTACAGCTTGCTGGGCGGGATCATGCGTAAGGAGCGTGGGTTTATGATGAAGTTGCGGGAAGCAATACAATTTCTACAGGACAGAGAAGTGTGATTAAAACATCTGCCAATAGATTACCCCACCCTACCCCTACATAATAAAACCCTCCCAAGGATAGCTTCTCTCCACCCCTTGATTGGCTAAATCATCAGCCATACTATTAACTATTCTAAGCTCATTACAGAAGACAACATTAATTATAGTAGTAAAAGATCGAATTTCGTTAAAGATTAATTGAAATTTCCAAGAAAAAGGCTTCTTATTAAACACCCAAGCAATCGCATTGGAGCAATCACTCTCCACATAAGATCACCTTGGTGGCATCTAGAAAAGCATTGGAGGACT
>QPKB01000006.1:40510992-40801274 GCA_003546025.1 Camphora micrantha | reverse complement strand
CTTTAACACTCTTACCCCATGACTATTACAACTATAAAATCAAGGGAAACGGATCCCTTCCCTCTTTGGACTAATTAGGGGATTTGGATCTTCAAATCAAATACTAGGATGGTATGACTTGGACTGATTTTATTTTTTTCACCCTCATCCACTGAGGACTTTCCATACACCCCACCCCCACTTAAGCAAAAGCGTCTAAATGAGCCGTCTAAGTGAGCCCTATGAGCAACCACAGTATATAAGCAATTTGCAATCTGCTCTTACAAGAGCATAGCCCCTTGATTGTACTGCCTTGAAAATATTTTAAGGAGAGCCTTTCTTTTTTTTGGTTGTCGTTCTGTATTTGGAGAGAGGGTTATAACATGGAGGAAGAGATCAAAGGAAAGATTATTTTAACCTCTCGATCGGAGCTTTTTTGTGTGTCATTTTGTATTTGGAGAGAGGATTTATGACATTGAGAGACATCGAAGGAGGACTCAAATATATTGCCTTAAAAATCTTTAGGAAAAATTATTTTAATGTTTTCATGTGGCTGATGGAGTGATGTGGAAAGCATATGGAGGGGACGGCTGATGGCGTTCGTGATTGGGACTTTCGGTCGATCCGGACTTTTTAGTGGCATGAGGCAAAGCTCGCCTACTGGCGGCTGCAATGATGACACGTGTCGGCCTTGTCGTCAGTCCATCTCCCGTTTACTCTTTTCATCCGGCCGGTGCTCATCATTAGGACTGAGCATGCACTCACTGAGCCTTCACTTATCCTGATTTGAATCTAAAAAGATATCATTACTAATATGTCATTAAAATTTACGATTGTTAACCAAGATTGAGGATAATTTGATGGGGTTGAAGTTTTGAATCCCCTCCGCCATAAGGAGGTAACCTTTCTATCTATCGCCAATAGGCCATATGAGGTGGATTAAATATAAACTATATGCAGTCTGTAATTTGGAGAAGTTAGATTAGGTAATTGATATTATGATGCAATTAAGAATAAATTAAATTAAACTCATAATATGATTCCGTTAGGGCTTTGATGATGATGGTAGTGGTCAGCAGTGGACCCACAATTTTTGTTTGGGTTGGACGGATTATGGTAAATTGAAAATGTCAAAATCAACACCAAGTAACAATAATCTCCACTTATTGCATGATTTAAACACATGATTTTTTTATTTTTTTTTGAAAAATTAAGTATAAATAACTCATATCCTAGCATAGGGTGGCGCCTTTACTAAAATGGACCATGCGCCATGGGCCATTTTGGATCAGACCTGGGGCGATCGCCCAATTTTCTATCATGCAGGTCCACCCCGGTCTCCAATCTCCATCTAATGGTCAAAAGTAGAAAGCAGAATAGGGCATGGGCCATAGGCCATTTTTGTATCATAGAGGTCCGGCCATGATGGTGGTGGTGGTTATATTAGCTAGTATTCCTTCTTTTTTGATAAAAAGATTAATGTTCTTTATTGTTTTATAAATAACCAAACTATCTTCATTGAATGAAATATATATATATATATAAATATTTTATGAATAAGAGTAAAATTATATTGAAGAAAGAAAAAAACAGTAGTGGGAGAGCTCAATAGAAATAGCTCTTGGTACAAAAGCCTTATACCTAAGTTAACCAACAGGAGCTATTTAGGGGAGAACTCTATGAACTCCTAGTATGGCTAGAGACCTGCTCCACCATTTGCCAATCAACGAAAATGAGAAGAAATAGACATGTAAATCGAAGAAAGATGTAGCCACATTGAATAATATAACACTGAATTTATAAAAATATAGTCCTTGATGCATTTATTCTTGGTATTAAAGCTGGATTTTCTCCGACCATCCACTTGATACAGTCCAACTACTTGATCGTGGGCCTCCTTCCCCTGACGCAACTCAATTCAACACCCTCAAAACAAAAACAAAAGAACTTTCTTCCTACTCTTGCATGGGGTCCGCTAGACGTATCTCCATTGCCGTCCTTAACCCAATTTAAGTCACTTCTTCGGTTCTCACTGAAATTGAAGTTCCACCTGGTACATCCAAACACTCTATGTATGACAGTGTAACACATTCTTTCTCTTAAAAGCTCAATAATGGTTGTTGAGGTTTAGATACGTTTTTAAGTTTATATCGATCCACATTAAACCATGTCTGCATATTTAAAACAAAAAACTATCTCAACTAATTTGAACCAACTCTATATTACGCTTTTATTCCTATTCTCTCCATCCTCTCTCCAACGCCCCTCTCCCCTTCCTCTCCCTCTAATCTCTTCTTTGTCTCTCTCCCCCTCCTCTTTCTTTCTCTCCTTTTCTCTCCTCTAATCTTCACTTCCTCTCTCACGTAGTTGGTACTGCATATGAACACTCTCATATCAACAAGCAACAAAACAACAACAAAGGTATGTAGGATTTAGATTAACCAGGTTCAGATAGATAAAGATCTGATTTTTTTTTTTCAATTTTATGTTTTTATTTGAATTGGTTTTCCACACTGCCATGGTGCATATAAGAATTCTTTTTTCTGGAGAGTTTTCTTTCTCAATATCAAGTTTTAGAGAGTTGAATTTGGTCCATTTAATCCAGCAGTTCTTCTTTTCTATGATTGAGAGGGTGGTGGAGAGGGTGGTGGGTTCTGTAAGAGGGGAGGGGTCATCTGATCAACCGGATTAACTTGATTTTTTTAATGTAAAATATCTGTTTTTTTTTTTTTTAGTTAATCATATAATTGTGTATGAATGTTAACAAGAAGATAGTTTCACAAAACCTCTGTTTGAGTCACGCTACCACACTGGGGCCATATGAGGGGATTTACCAGGCTCCCATTGGGCCCAAAGGGGAAAACCCCCCCCCCCCCCCCCCCCCCCAACACGTAGCCCATACTTCTTCTGCTATCCATTTCAAAGCCTGTGCGATATAATTGTGGTAACTTATTATTATTTAATAATTATTTAGATATTAATGAGATTAAACCGTGCATCCCACGGGCTATGAATGCTAGTATAGCATATAATTGTACATTCATCTCTCGCAGAAGAAGATTAGAACATTCAAGCACCTAATAACATAAAAACCTTTGACATGAATAAGGAGCACTGATCACTTCCACTCCACATCACCTTCTTCTGTGGGTAATCTTTGCCTTCAAAGGCTTCTTCATCACTATAGTAACCTCCTGCTTTTCAGTCAAATATACCTCTTCTCCTTCCACTGTCTTCCATTCGAACTCTCTCATCATATTCGCCACAAAATACTCAAGATGAAGCATTGCAAGATTAAGCCCTGGGCACATCCGTCTCCCAGCCCCGAAAGGCATCATCTTGATCTCCCTACTCCCAGTTATATCCACATTCTCTCCACTATCTAAGAATCTCTCTGGCCTAAACGCCATCGGCTCCTCCCACACCTTCTCGTCCCTCCCTATATCCGCCACCGTGAAATTGACCATCGTACCTTTGGGTATTACATACCCCTCAAAAGTCACATCTTCCGACACCGCATGGGGCAGCACGAAGTGGCCAGGCGGGTGCCGCCGCAGACCCTCCATGATCACTGCCTTCAAATATAGCAACTCATTCAAGTCCTCCTCTTCAACCTTCTCTGCCTCTTCCCCTACCACTCCCACTAACTCCTCCACCAGCTTCTGTTGCATGTCTTGGTGCTTCACCAGATTAGCTATGATCCACTCCAGCGAAGTGGATGTGGTGTCGGCTCCTGCGCTCAAAAACTCTGAACACAGGCTAACCATTTCTCCCTCTGTGAGTTTTCTTCCCCCTTCGTCTGGGAACTCCAGACCCAGAAGCGAGTCTACGTAACAGAAGACAGAGGTCCTGTTGTCCTCTTCAAGACCTTGTTTCCGATCCTTGCGTGCTCTAATCAATGGGATGAAAAACTTCGCTTGGTCACGTCGCATCCGTACAAGATCATTCCACCGCTTGCGGAATATGAGCTTCCCAATCTTGGGCAAGAAGGGATAAAAGTTGAATTTCATGATGCTTACAAGCACACGCCTATGAATGGTCTCCATCTTCTTTACGGTATTTTCATCGAGCTTCTGTCCGAAGCACATGAGTAAAAGCAACCGAAACATGAAGTAATGAAAGAACTCGACGACGCAGACTGGCTCACTTGAATCTGCATGTCTTCTGAGCTTTTCGGTCATGAGCTCAAGAGCCCACTTCCGGTCTTGAGAGTAGGACTTGACCCGAGAAGGGTGGAGGATCTCCGACATGAGGTTCCGGCGGAGGAGGCGCCAGAAAGGGCCGTAGTTGGCGGCGCTGATGTTGTTCTGGTTGCTAGAGAGGATGAGGCCGGCAGCTAAAGCAGGTGGGCGGTCGGAGAAGGTGGAGCCGTTCTGGACGAGGGCTTTGTGGGCGAGGGAGGCGTCGGAGATGAAGATGAGGGTGTGGGAGCAGATGCGGAGGGAGATGATGGGGCCGTACTTGGGGCGGAGCTGGCGGAGGATGGACTCGAGGTCGAAGAAGGACTGAGTTAGCCATAAGAGGTTGCCCAAGATAGGTATTGATGGGGGTCCTGGCGGGAGCTCTCTCTTTTTCTTCTTGTTGGTGCTGTTGGGTGTGGTGAGGATCAGGCGATTGAGAGCTACAGCCAAACAAATTAGGAAGAGGAAGAAGGTAAAGATGAAGAACCATGAGTCCATTGATGGGAAATCTGGAGAGAATGTTATTCCATGCATATGGCTTGTGGGTTCAGTCAGGCGTGGATGATAAGAGTCTTAGCCTAATAGGCCTCTGTTTCATCTTAACAAAGGTAGTCCAGACTCCTAATTCCAGATGGTTCTGGCATAAAAAAATAAAATGAGTAGCCCAGATGTAGATTTTTCCTAATAATGCAGTTGTCGGGTGTTTATCTGCCACAGTGGGAATTAAAGAAAGATCTTTAGAGTGACCATCAATTAGGAAAACAAATGACAAAGAAAGAGAAATATCTGGTTGATTGGGTCTTTTTTTAAGAAGAAACTCAGAAGTTATAAATTAATTGGAAATTAAAAGGATATTTTTATTTTCAATTGTTCATTTTATGTAGTTAGATTGAAAATATAAAAGTCATTCGATTTTGAACTTTGGAAATAATTAATCAGGAAGCGGATCCTTGTTTGGTCAAAATAGGGTTTCCACCACAAGGGAACAGAAAATTTTCTCTTTTTTATTGGAGATGGGATGTCATTGATTTGACACCCTCTCCCCCATGTGGCACCCCCTGTTTGGTCGAAACAAGGGATTCGGATCCGATTAATCAACAAGATCTAGGTCATCTTTGATATCTAGTGGGCCAACCAAACATTATAGATGTCTTTTGGGGTGATTTTAGGCACTCCCGCACTCTGCAGGGGTGCGGGAATTTGGGTTGAGGTCTTTGACGCAGGGTTGCTTTCATGGACGTTTGGAGACCAATTTTCCTCAAAGTCTCGGATCTACATATATGGTTTTGGGTGCAGTCATCCCCATTGGACCCTGGTTGGCTTCCAAAATACACATGAATGTCATGGGTCCACTTCCAGAACCCGCAAGATCATGGGGCTGTCCCAAAAGGCATATGAGAATCTTGTGCCCTAAAATCCAACTACTTATTTTGAATCCGCCCCTCTCAAAAGAAAATCAAGGATCTACCATTTTTTTTTTTTGCAGGGGAGTCATCTGGGCAAAAATACCGGATGTCCCCACTTATTACTAAGGCAGGGTTGGTCGTAAGTACTCGGTTGCAATTTGAAAAACCCTATGGATAAGCCGTTGAAGGATTCAATTTTATTATTTAACCTTTTCACTTGATCACATACCATGAAAATTCTGAATCCGCATTTACAAACGATCCACCTTAGATACAAAATAAAAGGGCATATTTCACTACGGCCGTCCAACGGAGGCCGCGGGAGAAACTCCCGTATTTTAACTAGTTTTGTTTAGGAATTAGGCTAGACCTAGTCACTCCCAAGGTGTCTCTGCATTTTATATGTATTCTCCGCCTGAGTCATTTTCAGGCCGTCCCTATTTATACCTGTTTATAGAACGGACAGGCCCATGGGGCCCACTCCTAAAGGATGACTATCACAGAAGGCCGGGTGTTTTGGAAGGTTTCCCCTGTTTTACTTACATGTGCAAAAGAAGACAACCATTTGAATACCATAGGTAAAGTAAGGTGGGAAATTTGCATCATTGACCCAAAGAGCCTCTGTTATCCAAGCAAGACAAGATAATGGAAACATCTTTTCTCCACTAAAAGACAAAAAAAGCTTCACCTTTCTATACAAAAAGTCAAAAAGATTTCATACTAAATAACTAAAAACAACTTCATCATAACACCTTATATTTTATTCTCTCCTGATTTGATGCTTCACCTCAACATACTTCAATTCACCATACATCCAAACATGCCCTAAAGAAGTTCGGTGAGTGCTAGTTTGAGAGGCTAGACACAGAGAAGGATTAAGATCGATCTTAATGAGGCCCACCTGGGCCTCTATAATACAAGCTCGGTTTGCTATGTCAAAAAATGCATATCAATTTTTGGGTCAACGAAACCCAAGAATACAAGAAGAACGTGTAGATTAGTATTTAACTGAAAAATTATTGAGCATGATTTGACATGATCATTTGTGATTTTATTCGAAGGACGTGTACATGGGCTAGGTTTAAACGGGGGACTTGCTGCCCGAATTAGGGATCGAGTTTTGGCAATGGGTTGGCCGGATTGAAAGTGGGTAAGTGTATCTATATTCTTACTTAGAGTTGGTTGTTGGGAATTTTTAAAAACAAGAAATCTAAGGTTTTGGTTTTATTTCCTTCGAAAGCACTTTTTATATTCATGCATTTTCATGTAGAAAAAAACATATTGAAATCCCATTAAATAACTCTTTTGAGAATCCATTTCTTATTTGGAAATTTGGATTATTTTATACGTAGCCCAAATCTCACATTGAATATATTTTGAAGAAAAAAGTCATTTATAAGAGATCCTTCAACTTACTATGTTTGTCTATTATAGACTTGGACCATAACCGCTTGCTCAAGCTTGTTGGGCCCAATCCAGGAGATCCAGTCCTTTAACGGGCTAAGTTGGATTGTCGTTGGGCTGGGTTTATCCAATTCTTAATTGGGTTGAGCCAATTTAATTATGGGCCAGGTTGAACTTGATAACAAATAAGGTGGTTATGGTTGTTTTAACCAGCACAGTTAATTATGTCCCAATGTCCCTTCTCCTAATAAACATAGCCTTTTCCAAAGCAATACTTCCGATAGTTTCCGGAAATAATTTTCTTATCTCCAGCGGCTCTGGTCACATGCCCTCCAAACCGTCGAAGTAACTATTTGGCTTCTATATATATTGAAATCAGTAAAAACAACTTCAAGGCATCATCATTATGTGGGTCTCATCTATCATATATTATGTTTGTTTGAAAACCATCACCACGGGTCAGATGATTCTGCTGTTGAGTCCTTAAAGGGCTAATGAGTTCGAGTTCGAGGTTGATATTCAGGCCAACAAATGCAGATCAACATCGGTTTTAGTTTGAGCTTCATTATACCTTAGAGGCGGCCCACATGTTAACACATTACTGACTCGGTCATTCCAAGGGAGTAGTGGAAAACGTCTCAAAGAAAGCGCTTATGTGCCATGAGGGATTCATTTTTCCTCTCTTTTCATAGATCCAGTTCAACCAACACCAACAATCTTAAGACGTTTTATTCTCAATTGTTGGATCTAGATCACATGAGACAGTGTATCTGATGGATGGATCATCTCACATTTGCTATACCAATGGTCGGATCTTCTCAATTGACATTACAAATTGAAATTTATGACATCATACGTCTTAATCGTTCAATGGATTCAATTCATGATGGATCTTCTTGATCCATATGCTTGACTTAAAGTGGAGATGTCAATATTAGATCACTTTGTAAGTGATCGTGGTGAGGTAACCCGGAACCCCTCTTATATATTATTTATATATTTCTTGATGGGTCTACGGTTATATATGAAGAATCACCCAAGATTCTAGGGTGAGAATTTTGAGACAATAGATCCTCATTGTTTCTGAGAGATCTTAAATAAATAAAAAAAGTGTTGTCACCTCATTTTTCTTAGGGAATTTAACGGGAAAAACCCTCCTATACAGGCATTTCTTTAATTTGGCCCCAATAAAAATGGGCAGACAGAATAGGCCCTAAATGTACATTTCTCTTTCTTTTTTTGTCTTTTAGCGCTATAGTCGATATCGACCGTCCCTGCATATCTATTAAAGACCGAAACCCCTTTATTCGTCATCCGTCTTCTTCCTTTTTTTCCCGCTTTTTCCCTTTCGATTCTCCATTGTCGTTGTCTACACCTCCCTCACCTCATCCCCATTCAGTGTTGGTTGGAATTCAATGGGGACATTCTTTTCACAAATGAGTAAAAAGAAGCCAAATCTTGAATTTTTCAGATTCGAAGAAGAAGATGATTGCTTTTGAAAATGGAGATTGGGTTCCAGGAGAAGAGCTGTTGTTTTGGAAGGGGCGTTGAGGAAGATGGGATTGGAATTGCAACATGGGGTTTTGGGGGGTGAATGGAAGTCGAAAAGAGGGGATTTTGTTGGGTTTGAATAGAAGAAGGGTCAAAGATAAGGATTTTTACAAGCATTATTTAGAAAGTTGGGATTTGGGGAGATAAGTTCTCATCTTTTGGGTTGTAGCTGAGTTTGGGCTACTAGTATTTTAAGCTGGCAACATTTTTCATGGATATAGTTATGGAAAATGAAAGGCTCTTATTTTCTTTCATAGGCTCGTGGAGATGCGTTTTTCCCATTACAAAGAGATGTAAGGAATCAAGTAGAAAAAGGAATGGAATGCAAGTTCCGAGTCCTTAAACCGATCATTTAACTATATCCATATCCATATCAAGATGGAGGGTTTTTTTTAAAATAAAGCTCTTGAGAGAGAGAAGTAAGAAATTTAGAGAAGATCTAGAAGAGAAATACAGTGGAATATTGTAAGAAATTTGGAGAAACAATGAGCCACACATCTGTATTAGGGTAGTTTCCATGAAGGTGTTCAATGAAATGACAAAGAGAAAGGATAATGAAATTTCACACTCATTTCTCTTATTTTTCTCATGGGAAAGAAGTCTGCTGCTATTGTGGGGTTTGTCTTTTCTTGATTTTACTCACTAGGAGATATTCGAGGAGAGGAATTAGAGAACATGGGTGGGGTTTTCATTTCTTGATTTTTGTAATTTTCAAACATATTTCATGTATATATATTTTGAAATGTAAGGTCGAGACACAATGAACTTGTAATGTTGTGAATTGTTTCCCTTATCTGAGATGTTTGAAATGTGTTTGAAATGTCCGAACTCTTGAACTTTTGAAATGTCTGAGTGAATGGTCGAAACCTCCCCACCAAAACTCTCTTCTATGACATCCAATGATGAAATTGGTATTGGTTGAATTGGTGGAAGCATTTTTTTGAAAGGGTGATGCAAGAGTCGATGTGAACTCCTTTTTTGTTGGTGTTAATATTAAGTGTTAATGTGATAGAAGATGCAGCCGTTCTGGACAGTGTACAATCTACTGAAGCATTTTTTGGAAGGGGGATGCAAGAGTTAATGTGAACTACTCTTTGGTTGGTGTTAGTATTTGGTGTTAATGTGATAGAAGATGTAGGTGTCTGGACAATGTAATCTCCACATGAAAGAGATTTTTCAGAAAGGGGATGCACGTGTTAATGTCATCATGTCCATTTTTATTGGTGTTAATATTTGGTGTTAATGTGATTGATAGAAGATGTAATCATGATGGGCTTGCACATTTTGTTGAAACATTTTTTTGAATGGCACAAGTGTTAAACATACTTTTCCCTTTTGTAAAGATCACCCTTTTTTGGGGTTATATATTGTTGAGAACTTATCTATAATAATATAATAGTTGTTTGTATTGTCCCGTTAATGATTTTTTTATTTTTTTTCCACTTTTGTTATTGAAAATGATTAGCAAACCCCATCTAGAGCTACACGTAGTAAGTTATAGTATTATAACATAATCGATATCGACTATGACTGTGTTTTTTATGTTTCAGCTAAATAGTCGATATCGACAATGACAATAGTCGATATCGACTGTGACTATGTTTTTTATGTTTCAGCTAAATAGTCGATATCGACAATGACAATAGTCGATATCGACTGTAACTGTGTTTTTTATGTTTCAGCTAAATAGTCGATATCGACTATGACTGTGTTTTTTAGACTTCAACTAAATAGTCGATATCGACTATTGGTCATGTTAAACAAACCAGAAAATGATACATTTCATTGTACTAAACATTGTTGTGAATACATTGGTACATTCCATTCACACATTCAATTAACAACATACATTAACAAACCATTCAATTTCAAATAATGGTATATGAAGTTCCACAACATAAATCCAACTGCCCAAAACCATAGAAGCACCACAACCACTGCCCACAAGTTCTACAATTTCAATTATGAAGTAAAGAAAGTAAGTATCTATGTTTGGCCTTAATTTCCTTCTACCGCCCAAAAAACCTTCCCAAAACTTCTTCTAACCAGCTAAGAAAATTACATCAAACTAGTAGGTTCAACAACTCAGGAAGATTCAACCTACTAGCATTCACTTGTCAACTTCTTTTGAATAACTCAATGACAATTCTGCTACGGAAGTAAGGGATGTCAGACTGTGTAAGTGTGATAGGACGGCGGTGAACACAATGCTCCGTGAATGTCACAGTGAAAACTCCGCAGTCATTACAATTGTCTTAATGAGGAATGTCTTCCTTGAACAGGATAGTCCATAAAAATGGATTCGTCCAGTGCTTTATTTAAATCGTTGCTGGATACCATGGTACAAATACTGGCTAGTTCATCCTCTCTACATGAAAGAGATGTTTGTTAATAAAATACAATGCTACAGATATTAATGAAGATGGGTATTATATGAAAGTAATGGGGAAAACATTAGTATAGAGTTTTAGTGGGGAAGGTTTCATCCGACTCATTTCGCAACTTCCACCGATTTAGTCAATACCAATTTCATCCTTGAACGTCATAGTTGAGAGTTTTGTTGGGGAATGTTTCAGTCCTTCACTTAGATATTTCAAAAGCTCAAGAGCTCGGACATCTCAAACACATTTCAAATATCTCAAATAGAGGGAAACCAATTTCAACATTACAAGTTCATTGTGTCTTGACCTTACATTTCAAAATATATATACATTAAATCTGTTTAAAAATTATAAAAATCAAGGAATGAAAACCCCACCCATGTTCTCTAATTCATCTCCTCCAGTATCTGTTAGTTAGCAAAATCAAGGAATGACAAACCCCACAACAGCAGCATATTAATTTCCCATGAGAAAAATAAGAGAAAGGAGTATGAAATTTCATTATCCTTTCTCTTCGTCATTTCATCAAACACCTTCATTGAAACTACCCCAACACAGATTTGTGACTCATTGCTTCTCCAAAGTTCTTACAAGATTCCACTGTATTTCTCCTCTAGGTCTTCTCCAAATTTCTTACTTCTATCTCTCAAGGGTTTTATTTTGAAAACCCCTTCAGCTTGATATGGATATAGTTAAATGATTGGTTTAAGGGCTCCAAACTTGCATTCCATTTCTCTTTCCACTTGATTCCTTACATCTCTTTGCAATGGAAAAAATGCATCTCCACGAGCCTCTGAAAGAAAACAAGAGCCTAAATACTAATAGCCAAAACTCAGCTACAGTCCAAAAGATGAAAACCCATCTCCCAAAATCCCAACTTTCTAAGTAATGTATGTAAAAATCATTACCTTTTACCCTTCTTTGATTCAAACCCAACAAAATCCCCCCCTTTTGACTTCCATGCACCCCCCAAAACCCCATGTCGCAATTCCAATCCCATCTTCCTCAACGCCCATTTCAAAACAGCAGCTCTTCTCCTAGAACCCAATCTCCATTTTCAAAAGCAATCATTTTCTTCTTCGAATCTGAAAAATTCAAGATTTGACTTCTTTTAACTCATTTGTGAAAAGAAAGTCCCCATTGAGTTCCAACCAACATTGAATGGGGATGAGGGGGTGTAGATAACGACAATGGAAAATAGAAAGGGAGAAAGGGGGAAAAAAGGAGGAAGACAGATGGCGAATAAATGGGTTTCGGTCTTTAATAGATATGCAGGGATGGTCGATATCGACTATAGCGCTAAAAGACAAAAAAAGAAAGAAAAATGTACATTTAGGGCTCATTCTGTATGCTCATTTTTATTGGGGCCAAAATAAAGAAATGCCCGTATAGGAGGGCTTTTCCTGTTAAATCCCCTTTTCTTATGCACTCTTATGAGTAGTCTTTGCATGATCTGAATCGTACATTATGCTAGATACATGCCATTTTTTTCCACCTATGAGCTTCAAATATGCTGAGGTAGCTGAAGAAGTATTGGGATTGTTATAACCATGTTATGATCATTTCTTATGATGGCTTGTGTGTAAATTTCTTCTCACTCTATGTTAGACATTACATATTTATTTGATTGTCTAGTTATTTTGTTCAACAAAATCAAAATCTTACATATACATGAGCCTTTTAAGGCTTCCTTTTCTTATTAGCCATGCGTAATAATGGTATCATATATCCATTTATTTAGAGTTTTACTCTTTGGCTATGATATCATGATAAAATCTATGATTGTTATTAAACACAATTCTCATTATATAGTAGGCCATTTTAAGTTGATTACACAAATTTTGGATGGCCCATCATTTTCTTTATTCATATGCATAAATCATGGTTTTTGGTTGTTCATAACCATAGCATATTTGTTTTATCATCAATATTTTTTTGGGAAGAAAGCACTATACCTACCTAAACTTTGGGCGTTTTGCAGAGTGCCCCCTGAACTTTGGTATTTTGGACTAAACATACCTGTAGTTTTAGTTGACATGCAAAATGGACGGATTCTGTTAGTATTAACAGTGTAGGTCGTATAAAATGTGTTTGGTGGATACTGGCGCCAAATAACTCCCTCTAAAAGACCTATTTGCCCCTGAGCCAGCCTATAAAACACTTGAAATGCACCAGACACATTCCTAGTCATTTTTTTTCCTTTCCAGCCATGGCTTCCTCTCAAAACTCTCAAAAATCCTGTGCCCATTGTTCTCATGGCCAATACTCTCAACTTGACGGTGAAATTCGTTATTGTCACTGCGGGCATAGGGCTGCTTTGAGAACTTCTCGAACACAGCGCAACATGGGGAGAAGGTTTCTTGGCTGTGCTCTATATGGGGTTATGCTGTCAACTATCTGATTATTCTTCTTGATGTATGGTCAACCATGCTAGTATTAATGTTATTTTGTTTCAAAATTTTTTCAGATCCAGGCAGCGTGTGGATTTTTTGAATGGGTTGATGCAGAAACTGATCAAGTACAGAAGCTATTGGATAAGATTGATGTGTTGGAGAGGGAACTGAAGACAGCTTGTCGAAGGGAAAAATGTTATCTACGTGTATTGCTGTGGACTTGGGCTGGAATTGTGTTTTTTTTGTTCATGTGCTACCTAGTTGTGGCTTGGTTCCCTGTAGATGGGTTGGAATTACCCTGATCATATGTATCAGTTGGAATGTTTTAATGAAAAAGAGTTGGTGAAATTTGCTTGTCCATGCATGCTTTGTTCACTATTTATCTTGCTCTGAATTTAATCAACCTGCAATAACAAAATCATCCTTATCCAAACACTCAATCCAAACAATATAAAAGGGTCATCTATGCTGCTCCAATCCATCATCATCAGCATTACAGTCAATCCAAACAGTCATCTATACAGTTCCATAATCAAATTTACAACATCATTATGACAAAAGTTTTTAAAAACAGACCAACATAAAATCTCACAACATCATTCAGACAAAGTTTTAAAAAAGAATCAACATAACATCATCAAATTGTTCTGCCTTTTCCTGCTCCAATCCTCCCTCTACCTCTGGGTGTTGATGCAGACCTCACTGCTTGTAACTTTCCTCCACCGGTATTACTTGCTGACGAAAGTGGTTGTGAAGCTGGCAACGGCTGAGAAGAAGATTGTCTAACTCTCCCCTGATCAATCAAAATTTTCAATACAGTAGTGAGTAAATGCATGCATATAATCTAGTTGGAAGAAAAAGTATAAAACATGGGTGAAAATACTGTACCCTATGTGCTGGCATGGGCTGTGATGCTGGCTGAGAATGTGGCATGGGCTGAGAACTTGGCTGAGAAGGTGGCATGGGCTGAGAACCTGGCTGAGAAGGTGGCATGGGCTATGATGCTGGCTGGGAAGCTGCCATGGGCTGTGATGCAGAATGAAATAGTCTTGAATTTGGATGCACTGGTCCCTTGCAAGACCTGGCATTATGGCCTGTTTTCAAGCATCTAGCACAAGTCATTGTTCTATTTCTTCTGGAAACTCTACTGGAACTATGTACCTCATCTGCTTCCCTCCTCCTCAACTTCTTTGGCCTACCTGCAGGTCTTCTATACAATGAAGGAGCAACTGGTTCCATTCCACTTTCTATCCAATCATGCATGCCAGGTACCGCGTGTATCATACTACTATATGCCTTCAAATACATCTCTTTGCTATAGCATTCATGAATATAATCTTCAGGCCTTCCTTGATTCATGTATATACATGCTATGGCATGCTTACAAGGTATCCCAGTCAGATCCCACATTCTGCATAAACATGTTCTACTCTCAATGTTCACAACATAAGTTTTGGTAAAACAGTCCACCTCAAACTCACCTCTGCCTGACCAATTGGGAAAACAATGTCTGCTGTCATTCTTATTTTTTTCTAACTTCTCCAATATCGCAGGACAGACTGTCCCATCATATTTGGTCATTCCTTTCAACTTCACTTGAGTTCTGGTCATAAGTTTCCTCCTGACACACTCAAGCAAACTAACAATTGGTTTCTCCCTAGCTTCAAGTATGTAACTATTGAAAGACTCACAGAGGTTGTTTGTTAATGCATCACATTTGGCCCTTGTAGAAAAATGAGATCTGGCCCACCTGTTTGGATTAGCAGATATCAGCCAATTATATGCAGCCTGGTCCATCTCTTTCACCCTCTGCATATGACTATCAAACTCTCTGGGTGATCCACATGATGCTGCAGCCCACATAGCATCTTTCAATAATTTGCCTTTAAACAATTTTTTGAAGTTATCATACATATGTCTCAAACAGTGCCTGATTTCAGCAGTAGGAACTACTATCTCAAATGCTGCGTCAAGCCCTTTCTGTCTATCAGACAAAAAAATTCAGCCCATGTCACCCCCATTTCCAATGTCATCAATTAATGATTTCAAAAACCAAGTCCATGAGTCCAAATTTTCAGCTTCTATAACAGCCATTGCAATTGGGAACATATTATCATTCCCATCTCTACCCACTGCAGCCAACACTTGTCCGCCATAACTACCTTTGAGGAAGCACCCGTCTAGACCAATTATGGGTCTACATCCACCAAGGAACCCTCCCTTTTGTGCCTCATAGCAGACGTACAATCTCTGAAAATTTGGAATTCTATCTATGTGAGGTCTCTGTGTCACCACAAATATACTTGTGTTGGGATTGTACTTTTGGACAGTGACACAATAGTCCCTCAATCTAGTGTATTGGATTCTGATATCTCCAGAGATGTTATCCGATGCCTTCCTCTTGGCTCTATACAACTTATCCTTCGACAAATTCACCTTTAATTCTCTTCTCAGCTCTTTTTGCATTGCAGGAATTGACCATTTCGGATTGTCACTCATCCTCTGCTGGTATTTAGCAGCTATATAGCTGGAAGTTACCAAGTGATTCTCAAACCTCATACCACATGCATGTTTGGGCTTGAATGTCTTAATCTGAAATGTCTTCTCACCCTGCATAGGTGATGCATGAATCCTAAACCCACAATCATATTTACAAACAGCAGTGATTCTCTTGTTCTCATTTTTCAGATATTTAATGTCATAGCCTTGCCTTACAGTCCATTCAACAAGTGCTTGTCTGAACACTTGTGGACTTGAAAATACCATACCCAACTTCAGTTAAGGATTCTCCATATCAGTCAGTTCATTAAACTCAGGCCATTTAGACTTGTTGTTCTCATCAGATGAGCTGCACAATGAGTGAAGATCATCCCCATGCTCATCATCTGTTATCCAATTCTCATCAATTGGTACTTGTTGTTTTCCTTTATGCACCTCTTCCACATTTTCAGAAGATCCTCTGAAGATATTCTCATCTTCTGGCTTCTCAATATCCTCATGTAACTCTGGTGGCTCCTCAGGATCTATAGGATTCTCTTCACTTTCAACCTCACTATCATCATGACCAGCACTTGTCTGATTTTGGCCATCATCATCATTGCTTTCATCAGGATGCTGATGAACACTGGGGTCATGAGGATGTTGATGAACATTAGGGTGATCATCACTGACTTCATCACCAGAAGTTTCATCCTCAACATCAGCAGCATAGTCCTCCTCATAGTGAAGTTTCCTACTGGCTGATGCTGCTTCTGCTGCAGGTACCTGTTTCAAGGGACCTTCGGTGTGAATATTTTGCATCAAGATCTTCCCCTTAGGTGACACCACCATCAAAGGTTCATGTCCCCTCTCAATATAAATAGACAAGACCTGACTGTCCTTATAATGTTCTAATAGAATAAATACATCCCTGTCTGATTCAATCCGCCCCAGACCTTCATCAAAATCCAATCCTGGCACCTTAAAATACATTGAACTGTTCCCTGGGTACCCTAATTCTATCACATAATCCCTGAACTCAAAAAATGATGCTTTGTCAATATCAAATTCTCTGACTTCATGTACCACACCCCCAATGTATACACTGTTTGGTGGGTCTGTAAAATAACCACCGTGGTGGAATTCAATTGTAACTTCATCAAACATCTGCATGTAAAACCTTTATACCAGTTAAGAAAAAACACATCTGCATGTCAAAGCAAGTATTGGCTTTTTAATTCTTTAAAAGGCAACACATTTGGACATATTTAGAAGGAAAAAAAAAAACAATACCTACCTGTACTTTGGACATTTTGCAGAGTGCCCCCTGTACTTTGGTATTTTGGACTAAACGTACATTTTGGACATATTTAGAACAAAGGGGCATGTATATATTACTGGAAAATAGACTGGCTTGAGCTGATTGATCAGGCTATTAGGCTTAGTAACTAAAAAGATATGGGATTTACAAGCCAAACCTGCCCATGCACTATTGCACATACATTTCAAGTTTGAATAAGCATTTCAAGTTTGTTTTGCACCATTGATCTTATTGTTATAAAATGTTCCTCATCAAGTGTTAACAATCCACTAATGGGACAATTAATGCCAAAAAAAAACATATTAGACAGCATTGTTGGTGTCCATTTCCAGATTTATTTGGGAGCCCCAACTGGCACCATTTCCCTGGTGACTGACTGGGAATCCCTGCATAATCTATGTTTCTAATACACATGGTGGGCCCCAAGAAGATTAGCAATCAAAACACTCACATAGATCAATAGCTCAAGGCATTTTTTGTTCCTATTGATTCACTCTTAACAACTGATTGAGTCAAGCCATTGTCAATTTGAGGTGAGTGCCAATCACCTTGTGACTAGATTAAACTGATACAGGTAAGCCCCTGCATACACAGATCCACATAAATGGTGCATTGAAGTGTGTGGGTTTGCACTCGTGATCCAGGGAGCATCCTTTTTGAACAGGGAGCATCCAACAAGGTGTGACTGTGGTCCCCTCCACCATGGATAACCCACAAAAGTAGCAAACAGGTGGGGTTTCTGTTCCACCAACATTCAAACAGAAACAATAAACAAAAGAAACATTTTTTCAAGAGGGGACCATTTTCGACAGCGAAGGTCTTACACTTTTCTATATGAGACATTCACCATATGAGACAAAGAAATTCAAACTTCATGTAAAATGCATGCACGCAGAGCTATGAAATTATGATTTTTGTTCAAAATCCTAAACCATAAATCATCGGCGAAGCTTATAACCACCACATGCATCAAAATGTACATGATTAAGGGTATGAGATCATACCTCTGAAACTGTTGATGTTCTTTCTTGCCTGGATCTATAGTTCTTCTTGAGGGATCTGTCGATCGCAAGGAAGGAGGGACGGTTTCGCCTCAAACTCTAACCGCAAGTGAAAAGGGGGAAAATGAGAAAAAATCGTGGTCAGTAAAACGGATATATGAGGGGTAAATTCGCCATTTACTATATTCCGTCACGGACGTTTGTATTTGCATGTCAATTAAAACTACATGTAGATTTAGTCCAAAATACCAAAGTACATGGGGCACTCTGCAAAACGTCCAAAGTACAGGTAGGTATTGTGCTTTTATCCCTATTTTTTTCTATATGACTCGATGATGATGATGATGATGATGATGATGGTGATGTGGTCTACTAATATTTTTTTATCTGGGTTATGACTATTATCATATAAATCTTTTCGAGTTTATCAATTTTTCATTTTAGCTATTTCTATTTATATGATCTAAATGTGAGATTGACCTAACTTGAGGAAAGATTGTGTCACAAGAGGAATAAGCAAGAATTATGATAGTTTTATGCATGACATGCATGTACTTGATATTACATATATAGATTATTGGTAAACTGGGTGGATTTTTTAGTAATCCTAATTTAATGCATTGAAATATTATTTTTGAAATTCTTAAATTTCTTGACATATTTATGCATTATGGACTGAACTTTTTTGAGTATCTTCCTGTCCGAAAGGGTGTTGTGATGTTAGTTGGAACGTTGGTTTAGACGATATATGCTCTTGTGGGGGCTACTAGATTCTTGGGGGTCTAAAGGACAAACCTCTACCTCCCACTCTACTCTGGAGTGTGTATTTGTGATAACTTGCTGCAGAAGACAGAGGTGGTGTGGCTGAAAATTTACATTTACAAATTTCAATTTGGTGTTTAATCAAGCCACCAATTTTTTTACAAATTCCACTAAAAGGCAAAGGAGTTGGGATTCCTGAATTTCAAAAGGTCATATGAAACATGTCATATGAATAGAATTTTAAAATGCTTGTGAAGAAACATGTCATTTGTAAATGTCCGTGGACAAGACGTCACGTCATATCCAAAAATCCCAAACATGGTGAATTCTTTTTAAAGAATTCTGATAAAGAAACGGGCCCTAAAGAATTAGGTGGCAAATCCAAGGCACTTTGTAATTCTAAATCCTGAAAGGAGCCGCCCATAACCCAAACATATCTCAAAATAAGCTCACGTCATATATCAACTCTAGGCCAAATTTTGGTCTCATCAGAGTTGGGCCCACTTTGTGATTGATCATATGTTGAACACTTGAACAAACAGATTATTCAAGCAATCCTATGGTAGCCATTATTCAAGTAAATACCTCTTCTGACAAGGTTCAACACCTCTTTTATAAAACTATTATTATATTATATTATATATGAAAGTTGCTGCATCTAATTGAGAAATCAGCCCCAATTGATTTTGACCCTCACTCATTTATTTTGACTCATAAGCCACATCATCACAATGGGCTCTTTAGTCTTTATTCCACCTCCACTAGAATTCCTCCTTCTCTTCCTCAAATGTAAGTTTCTCTTCCAAAACACTCAACGCATCTCATGCGCTTAAGATCATCAAAGCCCCACTCTCTCTTTCTCTAACGTGTAACTCCTCCCCAACAGTTTTTGCAGGCTACTACTGTTAGTCATATTGTCTTTATTTCCCTATATTAACTCTTCTCATCTTCCTTTCTCAAATATGCAAAAACCCTAGAAGTTTGATTTCAAATGCTTCATCCACGGCTTTGCTGTAACGCTGCAAAATCTGAAGACCATTTTCACGGATTGTCGTTTTGCATCCATCAAAGCCGAAAAAGAGCACAACGCATGGTACAATAATGAAGAGAATCAAGTAATTTAAAAAGTGGATGGACTTATGTTTGGATTAGGATTTGGAGGGAAAGAGATTTCCAACATTCTGAGCAACTATTTTGAGTGAGAAGATTGGTTTATATTTTCTAACTTCTAATTTGATATTAGAGATTCAAAGGTATAAGATGATTATTGTATTTTCTAATCTTTAGAAACTAATTAATATTTTTGCCTTCATGTTTGTGTAGAGCTATTTCCACAAAAAAAATGTTCAATTTTTGCAAGAAAAAATAATAAGCCGCTGATTTCTACGAGCAAAGATATTTAATATTATATATGATGAAAATGTTATCAACTAATTGACTATACAAATGTCATTGATTTCTCGTTCGTACTTAGCACGAGCATATTTTTCTAGTTATCAATTATAATAATTTGATCTAACTATGATTTATTATTATTGTTAGCAAACTATGATTTATTATTATTGTTAGCTATTTGTTAAGGCTCGCCCCTACCCGCTCTAGCTTTGGTAGTGATTTTTCTGGAATCTGGCAGTATGAATTTTTATATTTTGATCCAATGGCGTTTTGGAAGGGTTCAGGTTTGGCATGTGAGTGCTGGTTAAAAGATTACCAAAACTACTTTCTACACACCCCATATTTCTTAAACTATTATTTCCTCTACTCTCTCAATTTCTCTCTACACTCCCTCTCCCTCCCTCTCTTTCCCTGTCCATCTCCTCCCGCTGCCGACTCTCCCTCTCCTTCTCCATGTCTCTCTCCCTCCCTCTCTCCGCCCGCCGCCTCCCTGGCAATCTCCTTCTCTTTGCCTGCTATCGCTCCCTCTCCCTCTCCCTCTCCCTGTCTCTCTCCCCCTCCCCGTCTCTTTCCCTCTCCCCGCCCTCCTAGTCCTTCTCTTCGTCCCTGCCCCTGTGCCTCTCCCATTCCCTCCCTCTCTCGCTCCCTCTCTCTCTAGCGGGAGTGGGTGGTGGTGGTTTGGGGGGGGGGGGGGGGGTGGGTTGGTTTAGTTTAAGGAATGTGAGGTTGGATGAGGGTAGATAGAAGTGGAGAGAGGTAGAGACTTTGATACGCATCCTTTTAGGTAATTTAAGACATGGGTATATTACTATATTAGTCATAAAAAATTATAGTGTGTGGAAAGAAAAATTCAGTGTACATTTAGCAACTCTCTTTGCATGTACTGCATAGTATTTACAAGTACTTTAGATTTCTTTCTAAGAATTTTAATACAGAAAAAGAAAAAACTAATGAGATGAATGGGTAGAGTGTATCTTAAGAAACTTTTGTTCATAATATTTTACATCTGTAATGATTACTCAAGTAAAAAAAATTACACATGTGTATGTTCGTTTAATTCATGGAATTTAGTTTTGAAAAAGAAATAGTGTCTAAATTAAGGGTCCATTTACATGTAAAAATCTTCGAACTTGTGCCTTTTACTTACAAAAAAAAAAAAAAAAAAATCAAACTTGTGCACCGAGGCTTCCATATGCACCTTGTTGTGGGTCCCACCCGTCGCCCTACTTGGGGATGGGACCAGAGGATCAATTCGACTGAGTGAGCCCTAGCAGATGTATGGTGGCAGGGGCCCAAGTAATCTTCCGCCTTGATCTACTATCCACTAACATCCTATTTCTTTGCTGGAATTCTAGGAATTTCTGTCTGGGGAATTTTTTAATTTCCAAGTATAGTGGAATTCCTGGATTCCCCTTTGGACTTGAGCATTTAGGAATTCCACCAAAATACATAGGGAGTGGAGTTCCTGGATTTCCAAAGGTCAGAAGAGACATTTTATGTGGTTGGAATCCATAAATGCTAGTAAAGAAACATGAAATTTAGAAATTCTAAGGTGGGCCCCACCGCAAGGTACACATGGAAGGCTCCATGCACTCACTGTACGCACGTGATAAGTACTCTCTCTTTTTTGTGCAATGGGAGGTTCCACTCTGTCCTTTTTGTTTACATTTATTTTCTCAAGCCACTCAAAGTGGAAACGGTTCCTCTATGGGATGCGAACAAATTTTATACCAACAAAAATTATAAAAAAATCAATATTTTAATCATTATAAATAATATACAAAATCTTTCAGTGAAAGCAACTTAGTAATGGTAGAAGAAGGGTTTCTATTGTTGTGTTTTTTAGGAAATTATATGTTGGCTAATTCATGGGGTGGACAAAACTATGTGTCCATTGAAGATTGGGCTTCACATTGAAGATTGAAGGAAGGACAGTGTGTTGAATTTCCCAGATCCAGAACCTTGGTCTACTCAAGTAGACCTTCCTCTTCTTGAGGGAGCCCTACTGCAGCCTCGAGACAGAATATTCACCAACTCGAGAGAACCTCCCTTCGCTCGAGCGAGCAACGCGATATAGTTCTGCGCGAATTAGGACTTCTATTTCTATTTTCTCTCAACTTGCCTGTTTTGAGTCCTAATTATCTTAGGAAACCCTAAGCACGTCCGTAAGCCTATTTAAAGGACTTTATGGCTACCCTAAAGACAAACCTCTCTCATTGTTCTAAGTTAGAAACCCTAATTGAGAGAATTTTTCATCTTTGGAGATTCCATTGAAGAGTTGTGCTGCAGAGCTCATCTAGAGAGCAGTTTTTTCTAGATCTCTTGTAGAAGATCATCTTCTTTTTTAAAAGATCCGAGGAGTCAAGCAGTGTTAAATCTGTTGCGGTCAATGGTGCGAAGTCGTTGAAGTATGAAGCTACATAAAAGGTAACTAAAGTCCTTAGGTAATGATTATCTAGGGAATGATCTATGAGTGCCTCTTAACTGTGAGATTCATAGTGCTTGTGATGTGTGTTTCTATTTTAATTCCACTGCATGTTATATTATTTTGCACACATTGTTTGGACTGTTAAGTTGACCATCTAGAGATCCACAAAACAAAATAATAACCTTCACGTGGTATTTGAGAGAGTTACACAAATTTGCTATGTTAGATCATTTTAGATTTCTAAAATGATGCTCAATCAAGAAGGTACATCAACTACAAAGCCTCCTTTTCTTGATGAGTCGATTTATGCATATTAGAAGCAAATAATGATTGAGTTCCTCAAGTCCATTGATGATGATGTCTGGGATATTGTTGAGGTCAGGTACTCCAAACCACCAACTGTGGCTAATGGTCAAATTGTCCCTAAACCAAAAGCCAAATGGATTATGGATGAGAAGTATGTCACCAATTGCAATAACAAGGCCATGAATGGTATCTATAATGGAGTGACTGCAAAAGAGTTCTATAAGATTTTCACATGCAAAACTACAAAATAAGCATGGGATGTCTTACAGACTGTATGTGAGGGTATAAATACTGCGAAGCAATCTAAATTGCAAAGGTTGAATAAAGAATTCAAAACAATTGTGATAGAAGAAGATAAGACATTTGATCAATTTTATGCTAAGATAAATGCTATTGTCAATTCTATTTTCAACTTGGGAGGGAAATACCTGAAAAAAAGATTGTCGAGAAAATTCTTAGGTTTCTACCTTCGAGGTTTGATTCAAAAGTTGATACGATTGAAGAGAACAAGAATTTAAACAACGTCGAGGTAAATCAACTAGTTGAAAACCTTCAGACTTTCGAAAAAAACTGTTTTGATAAGGAAAAATCTAAAGATAAAGGTATTGCTTTGAAAGTCATCAAGGAATCAACAAAGAAATCTGAAAAGAAGATTGAGACTGATTCTAATACTGAGCCTAAAGATGATATAATTGAGCCTATGAAGTATTTCAAGAAGTACATGAAGTCATGAGTGTCAAGCCAAATGGAAGAATTCTAAATGTGAGAAAAAGGATTCTCTAAAAGGGACCTGTTTCTTTGCTGGAATTCCTGGATTTCCAGACATAGTGGAATTCCTAGATGCTCTTTAGGGCTTGAGCATCTAGGAATTCCACTAAAATGCAAAGGGAGTGGAATTACTGGATTCCCAAAGGTCAAAAGAGATATTTCATGTAGCTAGAATCCAGAAATTTCTGTGAAGAAACATTGAATTCAGATATTCCAGGGGACAACATGTCACATCATGTCCAAGAATTCTAGGACATGGTGAATTCCTGGCATAGATTCCACTAAAGAAACAGGGCTTAAGTTTATGAGTGCCAAAGTTATGGTCACTTTGCGAATGAGTGTGCCGATAAGAAACTCCAAGAATACGATATGGGATAATGAATCTTCTAAAGAAGAGAAAGAAGAGGAAAAAGGACCTAATCCTGATCTATCTCAAATTATGAATGACAAATTTATGGCTTCCATGGCTAGATCTATGTCTGGTAATGATTCTGATGAAGATAATGATGATGATGAGGTGTCATATCAAGAAAATGATTAGTATTGTGTGAGGATGACCAAATATGAGAATAAGGTAATAATCAAATTGAAAGTTGTTCAAGAGGAGAACTCTACATTGAAGGATGAGTTAAAGCAAGCAATTGAAAATGTTCATCTCTTGGAAAGTTAGAAAAACCGAATGGCTGAAAATTTGAGTACTGAGAGTCAGAAATTTGTGAAGGCTGAATAAGATATTAAACAATCTGAATGCAGAATTGCAGATATTGAAAACAGAGAGAGAAGACTAGAAAGGCAGACTAAAAATCACTTTGTCTGAGTTAGAGGTTAAACAGGCATCTCTAAAGAAGATGAATATTGGCTCGAAAATTCTTAAAAGACAACTTGTGCAGTCAGAAGTCCCCTTTTGACAGAAACGGTCTCAGTTATAATCATAGTGCATCCACTTCGACAAGTAAAGGTAAAACTGAGTTTGCTTCAAGTGTTGCATACACTCCTTCAAAAACTACACAACATGTGTTAAGTAATTTCAAGAAAAAAAATGTGTCACGCACTGCATGCACATCCACTTGTCATTATTGGGGAATGAAAGGAAACATTAGTCCCCATTGCAAGACACTGCAAAGTCTACCAAAGATCAAGCAAAGGCGAAAGAATTTCTCTTAAATCAAAATGACTACAATTTGGATAAGAAGATCTGACTTGCCTAAGGAAGTTACTCATACTGTGCTGAAAGATTAAACTACACGAGTGTAGGTAGCTACATACAAAAAGCCCTAATTAAGAAGATTAGGCTCCCACCCCGAGTGCTGCTACGAAGATACAATTCAGAGGGAGATATTAGATCCTAATTGACAAGTATACTCCATGTTGACATCATTTGATTTGTCAATTATGGACAAAAGGGGGAGAGTTGGAAGATCTTAATTCAAGGGGGGAAAATAAGAAATTCAGATGGAGTCAAAGACAGTATGTAAAACCGCCTTAACACAGGCTGAGGTCCCAATAACCAGATCTCTAGTAGATTTCAAACAACACGTGATTAATCTAATAATTTATCCTAAGTCGGATTAAAAGCAATCAATCAACACAATAAGGACACACAATGTATACGTGGAAAACCCTACTCGGAAAAAAACCACGGGCTTTACCGTCTAGGCTAACAGACAACCAAGTACTAAATAAATTGAAAGTTACAAGAAAACTCACAACCATTTCTTAGTTGCAACTCAATCTAGGGACTGCACTATCTTGCCGACTGCTCGCCGTACACATTCACCGTGCTTGAACCAACCACCTTGAATGCCTCTTCAAGATGAATCTACTTCAGAAAAGTAGCAAAAAGAACCTCGAAAATCTTGAACTTCAGCGTAGCAATTTGAAACTTTGGAGAGGAGAACAATCTCTCAATAGATCTATAGATTTTTGGATAGGAGAGTGGTGCCCTAGAGTTGAGAGAGGAAGGCCATATATAGGCTTTAATTATTGCTTTAATACTTGTAGAGTAAGTAAGACTCAAAATAAGTATGCTGAGGGCTTGTTTGGATGTAAGGTGAATTGAAATATGGTGAGGTGAAGTATCAAATCACGAGAAAATAAAATATAAGGTGTTATGATGGTGTTTAATTTTTAGTTGTTTTGTATGGAATCCTTTTTACTTTTTGTATAGAAAAGTGGATTTTTTTTTTTTTTTTTTTTTTTTGTCTTTTAGTGGAGAAAGGAGGTTGATTTTTTGACTTTTTTTTTAAAAAAATCGTAGGGAGTTTTGAAATTATGTACTTTTGATATGACCCCTTGTCATTTCTTATCTGGATTCACTTTACTTTAACTAATTAATTGCCAAACATGCCCAGGGAATTTAGGAAGTTAAATCCAAGCAGAAAAGAAAATCTGCGCACTAACTGCTCGAGCGCATTAGTGTGTGCTCGAGGGGATGGCTTATTGCCTCTCATGCGCCCGAGCTCCCATCGTTTCAGGTAGCTTTGCATGCCATCCGAATTGTCTGAGCCTCTCCCTCCTTCCTTTCTTTTTTAATTTTTTTTATTTCCCATGTGATGTCATCAAGCCAAAAGTCCTTATGAGATGACGCAGTCCGTATGAGATGACCCATGTGATGATTCCTCCTTTCTTGTTTAGTATTTACTTTGCCTTGTGATGTCACCATGAAACACCATGAAAGAAATAATTCTCATATGATGGCAAGAGTCCACTACATGTGATTGCATGGAAAAAATACTTATGTGATGTCATCATGATAAATTCGCATGTGATAGTCCTCATGTGATGACAATAGGGAACTCCACATCACAAATCCTATAGCTATCTTCCTTGGGTAGTCACACTAAAATCATAATTGTGAATAAATCCAAGGTTTTGTCTAATACCCAATGAATTTGCCAGTTATAATATATTAAGTTAGGAGGTTTTGGCTTCAATTTTGACCATCGATTATAATTTTGACAGACGGTTTTGTAACTACTCATGCAACCACCCACTCATTTTTCCATCGTATCACTCATGTTTCAGATGTTGCTATGTAACTATACCCTTTTTCAATTATTTTTATGTAACTATATCCTTTTTGCTCAAATTTTTCTATTTCTATTTTATCCAACTTGTCCTATGGAAAGAGGTAATTTTTTTAATATATGATTATTTATTTTGCAGAGAGATGCCGTGATGAGTACGGGTTATTGGACTAGTACTAATTATATATAATAGGATTATAATCCTTACGCAATACATTTCTATAGGTGCTGATTGCTAGAGAAAATCCATGGCCCCTCGAATTAAAACGCCTATTTCCTCTATTTCGATGTCCCCGGCCTTGGTGGCCAACAGAGGCTAAATTATGATCAACAATATGTGTTTCATCATGACTCATGAGCCATATTTTGGATATGCAGGTCATGGCTATTAAGAGGAGTAACAAATTGGGGAAAATGTTGCAAATGGAGGCTTTGTTAGCATTGAAGTAACAAAATGTGCATACTTAGATCCCAATCCTGTCGATACAGAAGAGACCTTATCTTCATCAGAAACAGGCTTTTTAATGGTAGCAAGATTATCACAAATACTCAAGAAACTTTTAACATATATAGTCTTCAACTAAGCGATTGCCTTTGCGATGTTGTTGTAATTGTGTTGACGAAGTTGAACTTTACCATATTTGTTTGCTGCAGCAAAACTTTCTTCAAGGGCTAACCAAATTTGACAAGTTGTTTCTAACCCAACAAGAAGGGTCAATACTTCTTCAGTCATTGTTCTTATCGACCAGCTCATCAAAAGCTCATCATTCTGTATATTTTGGATCAGGAACATCTTTTCCTTCATCATTGGTAATGTATTCAAAGGGTCGATCGGAGCTTATACGTTCACAAACACCTAAACTTTTGAATAGTGGCAGCGCCTGCATCCGCCGTAGGAGGTAATTATTGTTATTCAGTTTCAGTTGATTCATGTATTGAGTTGATAAAAGAGAATTAGAGGAAGAGGATTCCGCCATGACTTTGAAGGAAAAATAAATTTCTGGACTCTGCTTGAGTTCTCTATCATTTACTCATTAAAAATTCTCTAAATCACTGTCAAGAAAAGAATCAACTTAAACTGTGCTCAACCAAACCTGATTTGAGACCCAAGCATCACCTGTAGATGAAGAAACAACATCCGATTGGGGACCAGTACTTGCCAAATCTGAGATAAATAGCCAGCAGGTGCAGATCTTGCCCAAATCACAGAGCAATGACGAGTTGCCGAAATCTGCTTGGTGAAGGCATGAGAAAGTGGAGCAGCAGTAGAAAACTTATTGTAGAGAAGGAGCAACAGCACAGGATGGAATGCAGAGAAGGATATCAAGTTTCTACTGAGTTTGAGTCGGGTTGCAAAATAGGGAAAGAGCAGCAGCAGACCTAACAGCTTTTAACCACCTTGTTGAAGATGGGGCAGAGTATCATGTGATTTGGTGGTTCTGGTTGTAGATTGCAAATACATATTCCGTGGGTCCTGATGCAGATTTTAAAGATTTTGAGAAGGAAACTCATTGAAGTTGCAGAGACTTTTCCTCGCAAGAGGGCTTTGGTGTTTGGTCAAAGAGGATAAAAGTGGGCAATGATTTATCACAGATCGATCACTGCTCTAATAGCATGAGGAGACCATAGATTTGACAAGATCAATATGAAATAGATGAATTTGGTTTCCTCCCATCTTGAGTGAAAGCCCTACAGAAAAAGATATTTATATATGACCATATTACAAAGAAAGGAGAAGAGGAGAACATACATATAGAGGACTCTAGACATGAAAGAATTACGAAAAAACCCCTATGAACATTAAGTAATAATCCCAACCATTGGGGTTTTTTGGAAAGTGTCTGAACATTAATCTTAATCACTGGGTACAGGGATACAGTACCATGCAACAAACAACAAATCCATCATGCAACTACATCGATACATACAGATTGGAAAGTGATCTGTCGACAACATGGGAAATTGAAAGTGGGCCATGTTCATGCATCAGTGACCCTGACAGGGTAATACATGCATAACGAAACCTACTATTTGCCACCCCGCCATTATCTTCTTCTCTCGATGATCTTTGCCTTTAAAGGGTTCTTCGTAACATTAGTAAATTCCAGCTTCTCACTCAGATCAACCTCTTCTCCTTTCACAGGTTTCCAGTCGAACTCCCTCACTAAATTCGCCACAAAGTACTGCAAATGAAGCATAGCGAGATTAAGCGCAGGGCATATCCGCCTTCCAACCCCAAAAGGCATCATCTTGATCTCCCTGCTCCCTGTTATGTCAACATTGGCTCCATCATCTAAGAACCTTTCTGGCCTAAAGGCCATGGGGTCATCCCACACATTCTCGTCCCACCCCATCTCTGCTACCATAAAATTGATGCTGGCATCCTTTGGTATAACATACCCTTCAAACATCAGCTCCTCTGAAACCGTGTGGGGAATTACGAAATGGGTAGGAGGGTGCCGGCGCAGACCCTCCATGATCACGGCCTTCAGATACTGCAATTTATTTAAGTCCTCCTCCCTCACTTCTTCTGCTTCCTTCCCCACCACTCCCTCTATCTCTTCCACCAGTTTAGCTTGCACATCTGGGTGCTTCACCAGATTAGCCATGATCCACTGCAGTGACGTCGTCGTGGTGTCGGTGCCGGCTGTTAGAAACACAGAACATAGGCTAACCATCTCTCCATCAGTGAGCTTCCTGCCTCCCTCATCTGGAATCTCCAGACCAAGAAGCGAGTCCACATAGCTATAGACATAAGTGCCATTGCTATTCTGAAAATGTTTTTGGTCTTTGCGAGCTTTAATCAGTGGGGTGAAGAGCTCGTGTTTCTCACGTCGCATCTGTAAAAGCTCATTCCACCTCTTACGGAATATTATCTTTCCGATCTTAGGGAAGAGAGAGGAGATGTCAAAGCCAACGAGCATGCGTCGTTGAATGTCCTCAATCTTCCTTACAGTACTCTGCTCGAGCTTTTGTCCAAAACACATTTGCAAAAGTAAACAGAACATGGCATACTGAATTCTCTCCAGGACTAAGACAGGCTCCCCCGTGTTGGAATCCTGTCTGAGCTCTCCAATCAGTTGGCTGAGAACCCATTCCCGTCCTTGAGAGTAGGACTTCACGCACGAAGGGTGGAAGACTCCAGACACTAGGTTCCGGCGTAGGACGCGCCAGACCGAGCCATACCCAGCCGAGCTGATGGTGTGTTGATTGCTGGTAGTGATTCGGCTTATTCCTTGAGAGGGTGGGCGGTCTGAGAAGATAGATCCTTTCTGTATGAGGGCTTTGTGTGCGAGTGAGTGGTCAGATATGAAGATCATGGTGGAGGATCCGAGACGGAGGGTGAGGATGGGGCCGTACTTGGCGTGGAGCTGTCGGAGGAAGTACTCAAGGTCCAAAAGGGTTTTGTTCTTGAGCAATTGGAGGTTGCCAAAGAAGGGTATGGTTGGGGGTCCTGGAGGAAGCTCTCTCTTCTTGCTAGTGGTGTTTTTGTTGGGTGAGTTGAGTAGTAGCTTGATTGCTACACACAGAGAAATGGAGAAGGAAACCAAGAAGATGAGTCATATTTTCTTTGCTGGAAGTATACCCAAACAAAGGGAAGGGGCAATCAAGATAAGGAACCAAAGCTTCATTGTTGAAAAATAGGGAGATAAAGCAATTGCACCCTTGCTTCTCTTCTTTAGTATTGCTAGAGGAGTGTTGGTTTGACGGGTTATTGGAGCTTTTCGGGTGCATTTTATAGATGTGAGTTGTTGGCCCGATGACTTGACTACCGAGTACTCATCAATATGAAATGGCAAAGAGACTGGTTTTTGTTTTATTTTATAAAACAAAGAAACTCGGATGATGATGGAAGACTATTAATGTTTATTTCTCAATTGCCTACTGGATTTGTGCAGGGCAGAGGTTTCTCATGACTTTGACTGTATTTAATTTCTCCCTACGCGGTTCTGCTGGCCTTTGGGCACCTGTGAAATGTAAATTTAATATATAATTCCTTCGGGTATGTTTGGATGTACGGTGAATTAAAATATGGTGAGATGAAGCATCAAACTAAATTAAGAGAGAATAAAATATAAGGTATTATAGTGATATTTTATTTTTAGTTATTTGATATGTATTTTTTTGACTTTTTATATAAAAAAGTAGAGTTTTTTTTTTTTGTCTTTTAGTGGAGATAAGAGATTGTTTTTTTATTAATTTTTAAAAAATTTAAAGAAAATTTTAAAATTATATATTTATAATTTGATCCCTACTCACTTTTTGTCTGTATTCACTTAACTTTATTTTAACTAATTAATTGTCAAACATACCCTTCTTGGAGAGCAAAGCAACCTCTGGATCCGCCGTCCTTATTTACAATCAAGGAATCTGCAATCGAGATTGGTTTATTTATTTTAGTAGCATCTGTCACGGTACTTTCATTTCCTAAGTCAAAATAGAGAGAGACAATTACGTCACATTCATATCATGCACAAGAGCTCCAAATATTTTTTTTTTCACTGGATCTAGTAAGTGTGAGAGAGACAATCAAGGAATCTGCACTCGAGATTGGGTTATTTATTTTACGTTTTTTTGTATAGGAAAAAAATCCCCAGACTAGTAAAGCGGTTAGGTAATTTAGATTTTGTAAATAAATTAATTCTAAATAATTAAATAAGATCAAGTACTTTTTGATCATTAATAAGATTAAATACTGTTAAGATAATCTTTACAGATATTTTTCTGTTTTCATGTTTTATACTTGGGACAATTTTATTTTCTTTGCTGGAAGTGTACGTGGACAAAGCGAGGGGAGGCACGACGATGAGGAACCACTCCATTACAGGAGAGTAGAAATTACACTGTCTTCTCTAACCAGAGGGGGTCTGGGGGTGGCTGTAACCAAAGAAAGCTAATATAAATGTGAAGAGGAAGCCCACATGGGATACGTCGTGAAAAGGAGTGTTGACAGCCACTTACTTTTAGAGCTTAAGCTGATGGAGAACGGTGTACCTAGTACATGATATCAGAAGAGTGCGGCTTCATGTGGTTGCCATTGACCTGAGGGTCATAGCCCTTGGAGCTAGTGTCTCTTTGTATTGAGCTTTTTTTAACGGGAGGGTCATTGCCATTGACTCGTGTGGGTTGAATGTTTTCACCAAGAGGGGCACCACTATTCATTTAAACTAGCATGAAGCCCATGTGCGATGCACAAGTGAAGTCTCGTGTGACCTGAATAATATATTAAAACTCATATCCCTTTCATATAAATCCATTTATAACAAAATAATTAAAAAATTCAAATCAACCAAAAATCTATAAAAATCAAACCTTTTTTCCTTTAATCTACGTCACCATACACGTTTCATCTTAAAAATAAAGGATTCGTATGCATCTCTGCTCATTTTGAATTCTTTCTCTTTAAAAACATTGAAAATAACCTTGATTTATAGAGTTTGAAGGCACTCATTTGAAATGGGTCACATGCACACAAATGGGCGAAAGAGACACGTTTTATTGAAAATGCACATATGTATTTTTAAAAAGACACATTCACAAATGAGCCTAAAAAAGGAGCACATTTTATTAGAAATGCACATATGTGTTATTGGAAAGACACATTCAAGAGACAATTATAAATGGACTCCGAAAAGGTGACTTGGCTTCTCTTAAGATCGGAATTGTTTTTGTTTTTTTTTTTTTTTTTTCCCACACCACTATATAGGTTTAAAAAGATCAAAGAATAAAAAAGACCATTCACTTAACTACAAAGCATGGTGTGAATATCAGTTAATGTGAAATGAGACTGCTATTGGCGTTTTAAAATGTCCATTTCTCATTAGTCAAGAAACGGTGGCACTAAACGAGAGTTGTTGTGACTTTGAATATGCATGTGATTTGACCTTCGGTTTTGGGCACGTGTTAATTCACAACCAATATATAATTCTTTCAGAAAAAGAAAAAGAAATTGCACAGGAAGCGCCCTCTAGATCCGGCCCTTAAAAACCCACAAGCATCTGTCGTTATCTTGCCGTTTCCTAATATGAAAATAGACTAGGGAGACATTCATAAGAAGTATAATATATGAAAAATCTTCTCCTGGCCATCACCAAAGGTGGGACTCCCATGGGATTTTAATCAGGTCTTCTGTGACAAAAGACACCGATGCAAAGTGCGTAGTGCCGAAGAGATATATGGGCGATGTTCTCCAACCAACAAACCAACAAACCCCTTATTCCCGTAGGACCACTTAAGATACCTTTTTATTAGTGGAGTGGGATGCATGGAAAGTTTTTCTTCTGTATTAGTCCCAATAAAAAAAATTAAACCTATAAAATAATCTTAGCTTTTGATTTAATTGCCTTAATGTTTAGAGGTCTTTTTTATTGAGGTATAGTGAAAAATTCCCCTTAAGATACTACTAGAATGGATTACTAGTTTTTACTTTAACCAAACAATACAGCGGAAATAAATCAATCAGGCAATATAAAACTAGCTATCTACCAATCACACACCACAAGAAGGAGACACAATATTTAACGTGGAAACCCTATCCAGGGAGAAAAACCACGAACTAGAAATCAAAAGTTCATGAACAGTTATAAGATATACTTACAAGCTCATTTACTTCAGTCTATACCTCGACCTAAGGACTGTAGTTATTCTTGCAAAGAATCCACTGACATGACTTCCACCATGCCCCGTTCTCCTTACTTGATCTCCAGCACATTAACAATCAAGATAATCAATCTTCTACAAGAAAGGTAGAAGCAGCAATGACCTTCTAGAGCAACCCTTCAGAACACTCTCTCAAAAGCTCTAGAGAATAAACTCTCTCTAAGATATCTCTGACACAGATTAAATGAAAGTAGTGGTCTTTGTAGTTCCTCTAGGGTTGAGAGAAACACCCTATATATAGCCCCAAATTCGTGCGTAAGACTTAGTGCACAAGTAAGACTAAAATTGGGAAACATAGTCTTAAAGGAAACACTACTAAAATCATGATTAGGAGACTTTCCCAAAAACTGCGCACCAGTTCACTGAGCGAACCCACCATCCGCTCGAGAGGATGAGGTTCTGTCTCAGCGCAAATTCACTTCTGTCAGTGCGCTTGGGTATTCTGTCATGCCTTCGCTCGAGCGAATATCTGGTCGCTCGAGCGAACCAGTCTGGACTTGATCCGGAATTTCATCACCAGCATGTTTTCTTCAGCTTTTTGAGTCTTTCCAATCTTCTATCTTCAGAGACTGTTTCTAAGAAAAATTACAACTCAACAGACCTAGAGTTTTGTCCAACCAATGAATTTAGCCAACACTAAAAAACCTAACATATAGGCTCCACCCAAAGAGAAGTATTGAAAGTATCAATGCTGCCTCTACTAATGCATCAAGGTTTTGGTAGTAATAGTCAATTGAAGGAACTTAACATGATATCAGAGGCAACGGGTCATAAGTTAAAGTCCTAGGGGGAACAACTTGCACGAGAATTTGCCTCTACTACCGCTTTGAGATTTTATTTTATTTTTTTTTTTTTTTGTTCCCCAGCCAAGGGGCTTGGGACCTAAGAGAAAGCCCGCATACACACAGGAAGGTAGCCCACTCAAGTGGGAAGGAGGCTCGCACATGTAGAAAGAAAGCTCACACAAATGAGAAAAAAGTCTGCACAAGTGGTAAGAGGTGACGTACCTTAGATTCCAACCCCGGGCAGCCAAGTAAGAACCGACGCGCCTTACCACTCAAGTAAAGAGTCGTTCTTGCTTTGAGATTTTTTTAGAAATGGTTAGTTGAAGATTCGTTCTAATGGTGGATAAAGGTTTGATGGTAGCAAAATTGGGTCTAGTACAAGAGCATGGGGGATGAGAGTGTGAAAGGCCATGCACTGATTAGAGATTGCCCCAAGTGGGGTCCACATAGTTGGACTATATATAAGGAGTAGCTCGTAGGAGAACATTTCTTTATAGAGATAATTAGCGAAAGGTCTTTCAAATAGGATTTATAAGGCCTCTAGTCCATCAACTTTTCCTCTAAGACCTGTAGTCCATGCAGCTTGGACATATTTCAGTGAGAGGTCCCTAAACACGTCACCTCATGGAGAGAGGTCTTTAGACACGCCACCACATACATTTTCATGACTGATTTGCCCTTTCAACTGATTAGGCATAAAATTTAAAATTTTGAAATTTTAAATCTTCCATTCTCCCTCTTCTTTTTCTTCAATCCGGACATGGACATTGACGGATTGGATCTCAATAGTTGAGATCGATCTCTTTTTTATTTTTTTTTCAGAGAACGAGATTAGGGTTTTCCAGAGAAGTAGCATCGCCAAACGCTGCTGCTTCCTTAGCCCACATGCCGTTGTCGAAGTGGAAGAAGAAGACCCCTGCAACCTTGCCCACGTTATGTTGCAGACTTGTAGAACACGAAAAAAAGAAGAAGACGATCTTCTGCGCCATCTCCGAATTTCCTGAGCCACCGTTGTTCCTGCGTGTCGCCGGAGAAGAAGGATCGTCACTGGACGCCGCGCCATGCTATCGCCGGAATCGAGGAAGAAGGCGAACGGAAGATGGCTTTTGTGTTTCTGATTCCAAAACGAAGAAGAAGAAGAAAGTGGGCCCGGGCTCTACAGCAGTTCCGACTTGGTTCTAGGTCAGGTTCGACTTGATCCGTTCCAGAAGTCCATTCCCATTCCAGTCAAAGTCAAATTTATCTGAGTTTTATATTTTTTTAACAAATTTACTTGAGTTTTGGACAAATCTATATGAGTTTTTTGCTATTTATCTGACTCTGGACAAATTTATCTGAGTTCTGGACAAATCTATCTGAGTTTTTGGCTATTTATCTGACTTCTGAAACAAATTTATCAGAGTTCTAGACAAATTTATCTTAGTTCTGGACAAATCTATCTTAGTTTTTGGCTATTTGTTTGAGTTCTGGAACAAATCTATCTAAGTTATAAACAAATCTATCTGAGTTTTTAGAAAATTTATTTGAGTTTTTGAAAACTATAGATGAGTTTCTAACAAATTTATCTCCATATAAAAAAATTTAACTGAGTTTTTGAATGAATCTTTCTGTGTTTTTGAAAAATTTATTTGTATTTTCTTAGATCTATTTGTGTTTTTGAAATTTTTTTTTGTGTCTTTTGAAATTTATTTATATTTTTTGAAATAAATTTAACTGAGTTTTTGACAAAAACACTTGAGTTTTTTGGCACATTGTTCGCTAATTTGAAAAATTTGGGTTATCTCAGTTTTGACAAATGTATTTGCATTTTTTAAATTTATTTACATTTTTTAATTTTATTTACGTCTTTTGAAATTTATTTGAGTCTTTTGAAATTTATTTATATTTTTTTGAAATTTATTTGGATCTTTTGAAATTGATTTTCATCTTTTAAAATTTATTTATATTTTTTGAAATTTATTTGTGTCTTTTGAAATTTCTTTGCGTTTTTTGAAATTTATTTGCATTTTTTGAAATTTATTTGTGTGTTTTTAAAATTTATTTGAAAATCTCATTAATGAGATTCCATTAATCGTGGCCCATTAAATGGTAGTTGACTATTATTAATGGGATATCCCACCAACCATGGGACTGTTTACAAAAAAGTCATACTTTGAGGGACCTCTCTCCGAATGCCCTTTCTTTATATTATATAATGGGATTTGTTGAGAAACAGAGATACTCAGGAATCCTAGACTCAATATTGGGATATTCATTTTAGTTGTCTTTGTGTAATAATTAAGTCCCCAAATGAGGAAAACGGCCCTTAACCCGAGTGGTAAGGAATGACAGTTCTCACCAAACTGCACAGGATTTGAACCTAATCTTGGGTTTGCTACATCTTCCTACCTGTGCGGGCTTCCATTTGCACTTGTCTGGGCTTTAGTCAAACGTGTGCGGGCTTCTTTCCCACTTGAGTCGGCTGTCACTTGGGTTCCAGCTCCCTTGGTTGGGTTACGGTAAAAAAAAAAAAAAAAAAATTGTCCCTAGATGAGGTAGGCGAACCCATTGCAAGAAATGCAGTTAAAGGCGATGGAATTTTTATGGAAAAAAAGTAAGATTAAGCTAATTATAATCCATGACGTAGAAACGAAATTTTAGAAATTATCGGGATAGAGCTTCCTACATAATGTCAAATTTTTTTGGGGGTTAAAAAGGTCATTATTGACAAGGTTAAGAAAGATTGAGTCGGTTGGACTCTGTGGGTGTATTAGAGAACCAACATATATAGGTCAATCAAGCTAGCCCGACAAACATATGGATCTTCAAATGGGTCGTGGAGTTCAGCCAAACAAACAAGCAATGATTGGGTCTTATGCAACCACCAAATCACCCAAGCAAGAGAGCACATTCAAATATATAGAATCTACTGACTTGCAATAAATGAAAAATAGTGTCACATATAAAGATTTTCGAGAATCACTTCTTTTCCATAATTTCACCTGAAATGGCTACATTTCAATTAACTTTATCCTAAGAGAAAGTCTACTTGTCCCGGGTCCTGGGATCCAACGCCCCATATGGGGAGTTTGTCCCGGGTTCGGTCCAGAACCCGGGACAAGTAGCAGGGCTCTTATCCTAAAGATAACTTTATCCCAATGATAAGGATAATCTATTAAATCCTAATAATATTATGTTTCTCCAACATTCTCCAACATTCACCTTCAATCACATGACCTTTTTAAAGAAAAGATTTGTGATCGGTAACAAGAAAATAAACTGATATTTAAAATAAATAAAAATTGGTAAATATCTTCCAAAACCGATTATCATGTCTTTTTGCTGATCGTCGTCTGTTCCTGAATCCATCACTGTCGCAACCCGCTCCTATTTGAGTCTGTCGATACCGGTGGCCCACTGGATTAGATCTGTCGCGATTTTTTCATGCAATTTTAATGAAGATAGTGAAATCGTATGACTTAGATGAATGGGTGGGTAGGAGAAGATGATAATTTCTTTATTGAAATAGAAAAAATTTACTTTGATTATTGTGGAAGATAGGACCGTGCCCTTACCATCAAGTAAGATCATCACTGGGCTCAGCTTTGGTACAGACACTTTTGATAACCACTTCTTTTCCATAATTTCACCATAGGTTCCATTAAATGAAATTACTACATTTATAATGAAAGAACTAACTTTATCCTAAAGATAACATTATCCCAAGAATAAGGATAATCTACTAAATCCTAACAATATTCCGTTTCTCCAAAATGCCTTACTTTCCCTAACAATATTCCGTTTCTCCAATAACATAAACAAAAACAGTGAATGCCTTACTTCTCAATTATTTCTTCTCTTCTATGAGGGTGATCAAGCAGTGACATTAGCCAAATCAGACTTCAGTTAATGTCAGTGACCTGTTTGGCTCTCTTTTTTGCGTGTTTTGCCTCTGTTCCTTTTCTTTTTATTTATAATATTGCCTTTTAGCAAAAAATAATAAAAATAAAAAATAAAAAATAAAAAATAAAAAATATTACGCATCCAATGAGATATATCGTTTCATTTATCTTGAAAAAGTAGGATATATCATTTCTGAATACTAATATCCACGTAGAGTAGTTAGAGTATTGGTGGCCAACGAAGAAGACCTAGTTGGGCTGGGCTGCCATTTCTTCCTCTTCCCTTGGACTGATTGGATGCATTGTAGGTACTTCAAAGACAAACCGATTTGGTGCCCCTCCACCCCCAAATCTGGTTCTTGTATTTGGCGTAAAATCAGGAAAAGTGCTCATTACCTCCAGCAAGGCAGTAGAAGGGAAATTGGCAATGGCGAGTCTGCTGATCTTTGGTTTGATGCTTGGGCTGAAGACTTCAGCATTGCCTCCAAATTCCCTGACTTCTCCTTCCCTCCCAATCAAAAGGTAGCATCCCTTAAGACTTGGACTTCTTGGACGATTCCCCTGGATATCCCTCCCTCTGTTACTGCCTTCCCAACCATGGGAATTCAGAATCTCTCTCTCAATCTTCAGGAGGACAAGGTTTTTTGAAAAACTCACCCCACTCAAGCCTTATCTTTCAAGGAGGCCTGGCAGTCTGTTAGATCAAGGAATACTGCAGCTGATTGGGCTCCTCTAGTGTGGCACCATCTGCTGCAGCCAAGGGTGGCGTTTTTTGCTTGGAGATTGATGCACAAAAAGACACCTACTCTCTCTTGGGTTCAATCCATTGGCATCAGCCTGGCTCCTATGTGCTGTCCATGCGACAGTACCTCTGAATCAGACACCAACCTTTTTCTCTACTGTGCTTTTGCTTCCTCGATCTGGTTATGGATCCTTAACGCTGCTGGAGTACGGTCTCTCTATCATTTTCCCCCTTCGCAGATATGGGATGCTCTGGCTTCCAACAGTGACAAGCTCGCATGCAAAGGAGATTCCTCCATCTTCTTTACTACAGCTTTTGTGAATTGGAAATGCAGGACTGACCATATCTTTAGGGATGTAAGAGCCTCCCAGATGAAGGCGAAACTCTATCTGTCTAAGCTTCTTTCCTTCTCTCTTAGTCAGATAAACAAGCCTTTTTCTGGTAAGCCTCTTCAATCCTTTTGCAATTCTATGGGCATTTCCTCTACAACGGATGGTTAGGTACTGTGTAGCTAGTCTGCTCTGTTTTGGTCGTCCCCTTTTTATTTTTTTCTTTGTTCCGCTGTATGTTGTTTCTCTTTGTTTGGGCCTTTTGCCTCTGTTTCTTTCCCCTTTCTTAATGCAATTTTCCTTTTAGCAAAAAAAAAACAGGAAGAAGACCTAGTTTGGTTCCATGAAGTTGCATTACAGTTGCTGGGCGGGATCATGCGTAAGGAGGTGGGTTTTGATGAAGTTGCTGGGAAGCAATACAATTTCTACAGGACAGAGAAGTGTGATTAAACATGTGCCAATAGATTACCCCACCCTACCCCAATTACATAATAAAATCCTCCCAAGGATAGCTTCTCTCCACCCCTTGATTGGCTAAATCATCAGCCATACTATTAACTATTCTAAGCTCATTACAGAAGACAACATTAATTATAGTAGTAAAAGATTGAATTTCGTTAAAGATTAATTGAAATTTCCAAGAAAAAGGCTTCTTATTGAAACACCCAAGCAATCGCATTGGAGCAATCACTCTCCACCATAAGATCACCTTGGTGGCATCTAGAAAAGCATTGGAGGACTTCCAAAATAGTCAAAACCTCAGCTTCATTAGAATTGCAAATACCCACAAAATCTCTATTTCTTATGATAACAAAAGGAAAAAAACAAGTAGCATTCATGCTGACAGGTGAATACAGAAAGCTTACATAATCAAAATAAAGAGATAAGAAAAGGATAAAGAATCTACTAAACGAAGGCTCTGTCATTGTACAAAGGAGCCAAGCAACAATTACACACACACAGAGAGAGAGAGAGAGAGAGAGAGAGAGAGAGAGCATCCCTGGCAATAATGGCATCAGCTTAACAATGGTTCTGTTTATAACAAGACTATGATCAACATGATAAAGTAAATAAGAATTTTGATGATCTTGGTCATTTGAAGCGGAAAAAAGCCCAGAAAATAAAGAATCAAAAAAGCTATCTGTCCCGGGTTCTGTCCAGAACCCGGGGCAAACTGCCCCTCCTGGGGCGTTGGATCCCAAGAGCCCTGGGATCCAACGCCCCAGGAGGGGCAGTTTGTCCCGGGTTCTGTCCAGAACCCGGGACAGGTAGCATCCCTCGTAAAGAATATAAGCACACCAGTAGTATAATATAAGGAAACTAGGCTTATGGAAGATACAGCAAGAAGATAAGCTACTATCCATGAAACTAAGACAATGGTCTCTGAGTACAGCACATGCGGTATTTGGAGACTTTTACCGGTTACAATACCTACGATCGTGGCCCAGGATGCAAAAAAACCCACGTTGTTAAACAAGCTGAACATGTGGTAATGTAGAGGCTTTTCGGATAAAAAGATGGGCTTCCCTGCTTTGTGGTGTTGTCTGGTATCATCTCTCCCCCTGACAGGACTGGGGGTAGATAATCATCATTCCAAACACCGCCAGGAGGATTAAAGACAGCTTGGTATGTCACCGTTGCAACTAAAGTTGCAAATACCAACAATGGAGCTTCCATTCTCTGCAACCGTTTTCTGTAGAGGGATGTACCCTTCCGTTGGTAAGGAATCCGTCGCAGGGCTCGGGCAGTTTTAGCTCCCTTGCTACGTAACATGGATTTGAGTCCGAAATAACCCAGGTCGTATTGCGCTCGAAGTAGCTCATCAAGCGCTGTACGCCTCTCCACATTTAAAGCATTTATTTCCAGCTCTATATTGGTATTGTCCAGCAAAAAAGCTGCCATCTGTACAACTCCATCAAAAAAATTTTTAGGGTGGGTCCATTTAGTTAAAAATGAAAAAAAATTCAAAAAGAAGTCTGATTTTGATTTTGTTAGATAATAAATCAAATAAGAACAAAAGATTCTTTAATAATTAATATACAACTTGGTGAAGGGCTAAAAGTTCAGGGAAGCAGGAGAACAAGAGCAATTTATACCGTGCAAGAAGTAAAAATACATGTTAGATTGTGCAGTTATAGAGCATGCTTTCAAATAGGGCTAACTGAAAGCAAACCTCAGTATCATGTAGACAGCACTATAAATGGAAGGGAAATTTTCGAAAAAATATAATTTTTTTGCTCATTTTTGAAAGAGTACATGATTGGTTTCGGACTTGGTTTAGGGTGAAGAGGTTCTACTTAGATTAGGTTTTCCAAACAATTATGCCTTGAGAGTGCATTTGCGCAATGAGAGGATTGTGTAATTAAGAGGAGAATTCTTCTCCTGATTTTCATGCAATTAATTAACTGTTTCTTTGTTTGTAATGATACTTTTTTTTTTTTTCCAGAAAGGGGAAAGAATAACTGATTTTCTTGATATAGAGGATTTAATTTTTTTTTCTATTGGAGGATTTCTTTCTGAGTTAATTCAATTCATAAGAATTCTAAAACATTTCATTTAAAAAAAAATATATTCAAAATTGAAGAAACGAATGTCAAAAATCATTCACCCCTCACCTGTTTGGCACTTTACTAATACAATCAAAGTCAAAAAAAGCCTCCATTTTCCAGACAAGATGTCACATCAAATGCACTTTATACAAAACTCCCCCCATCTTTTTCATACAAAAAGTCAAAAAGCAATTACTTTTATCCACTAAAATACAAAAAAACTTAACTTTTTCATACAAGAAGTCAAAAAGATACCATAACAAACAACTAAAAATAAAATACCATCATAACTCACTTATATTTTATTCTTTCTTCAAAATCAACTTTACTTGACTTGACTAAATTAGTAGAGTTACCAAACTGGCTCTAAGTAACATTTGCCAGCCATGGGGATTTCTCACTAGGTTTTCTTAGCATTTGAAAAATTCATATTTGGCAATTATAAATCCTCAAGGATTTGGGCCCATAAAAATCCTGATTTTTGACGTTATTGAGGTCCGATTCTCTCCATAACATTTGAAATCATCAACTTCGAGGATTTACACACTAATACTAGCTATTCTCTGATATTGAAGTGACATCCTCAATTATACAAATCTTCAGCATTTCCTTACCTATTACCGAAGGTTTATTGGTGCCCATTTGACCACGAATACCATATATAAAATGAAATGCCCACAAAGAAAATAAAAAAGAAATACCTCTCGCTGCACATTTGCTGAAAGGATATGGAGGATGGTGTTGTCGTTGCTGTCTTTCAACCTCAAGAATGCATCATCATTGACCAAACTTACAAGCTTCGTTAAGACTTCAGGCTGGTCATGGGTTGAGCAAAGGTGGGGAATTGGCTCCTTTTCATTTGTCAGGAACCAAGCAATTATCTTCTTGGCATTGACCAACTTCTCTACCACCTCCACTCGGCCTTTGATTACTGCGAGATGGAGAGGAATCCTCCCATCTCGGTCGCGAACAAAACAGACACCATCATCTATCCTCAACAGCTCATTTACCACTTTTTCATGCCCCATCTCCGCCGCAAGATGCAGCGGACTTTGTCCTTGTGAGTTCAACTGGCGGGCAAATTCTGGTTTTTGAGTTGAAACCTCTCGTACAAAATCAACGTGTCCAAACAGAGCTCCCAGGTGCAGAGGATTATCCTTTCCAGTGCATTCGTGCATCATTCGATCCAGTAAAGGTTGAACTGGTTGCATGTTTGCATCTTCGTTTAGCCGATCATGCAATTTTTGCACATCCCCTCTTATTGCTGCTTCACAGAGCTTCACGTCCATCTCCCTCTTCTGATATCTTTCTTGTGGTTTGGTCTGTTGTGAGGGAGACCGTACAACTTGAAGATGTATAAATAAACGTCTCCGGTTGCAACAATTGAATTGAGTTCATGTGAACAACACAGTGATATGAGTTCGGCTCCTCCAATACGCAATACGTGGCTTATAATAACCCAAGGGGAGGGTCATGTATTTGGAAGAGCCTTAGTTCCATCTCCTCCCTTATCCAAAGGAATAGCAAATGGGTGATAAGAAATGGTGAGTCTATTTTGCTGTGGTTCAATAAGTGGATAGACCATGATTCAATTGCCTCCAAGTCCTGGTTCACTAACTTTCAATTTTTTTTAGTAGAAAATTCCTAACATATCCCCAATCAGCTCCCAACTCAGTTAAAGAATTTTCTTACTCTCTACACCAACTTAAGATCACCGGAGACAGCTTGATCAGGAACTATTGAGGTCAACGTCCACCCTCACTCCTGAGCGGTCATAATTGTGGTCGAGCCCGAGCCCTCACCATAAAATTATTGTTGTCATTTCCTATCACCAATTGGTTTTGGGATAAGTGGTAGCTTAATGGGGTGTAAGATCCTAAAAGTGGTATCAAAGCTTGGTAGGTCGGGTGTTCGAGTCATGGGATATGCGTTTTGCGAGTTCGTATCAGGAGTCGCGGCAGATGTGCCGTTAAGGAAGGTATTATTGACGTCAACGTACACGTCCACCCTCACTCCTGGACCGTTTTCTTTAGCAGGGTAGTCCTAGAGGTTATCCCTCCATCAAGGAGGAAGGAACAACCTTGTCCACCCTCGCCTTTCCAACCGAGAGCTGGGCTAAACAGAAGGGCTGGTCTCTTGAGGAATCAGACATTAACCCGTTATGTTATTTGGGACACTTTAGCAAAAGGCAAAGATGTTTTAGGAAGAAAGTGTCCTGCTGCAATTTTCTTCCGTACCATCTTCGCTCTTTGGTTCCTCCAAAATGATTCCAAGCATAACTCTAATAAGTCCACACTGAAGAGAGCCAAGATCATCTTAATGAAGCATTTGAGAGGGTTGGCAAGTCTCTGTGCTGGTTTGAAAATAAATCAGGTTCAGAACCTTATTCTTGCCCTGAAGGGTTAGTTTTTCTTTACTACGTGTCTATGTAGTTCTCGGCAATTATTAACCCTCTGTTTTTTTCCCTCTTTCTTCTTTTTTTCTTGGTTTTCCTCTTTTGGCTGCATTGCTTCCTGTTTCAGGTTGGGATGTTTTAGCCTGCACTTTTCGTCCTCTTCTGAGGGGCTCCCTTCTGTATTGCCTTTCTTTTCTGCTTAATTCAAAGTTTACCTTTAAGGAAAAAAAAATAAAAATACATGGCTTATGATAAATTTACTATAAAACAAAACTCTCAGACTAGCCATAAGACTCCAAAGCTAAAATTTTAAATGCTTCCACTTGAATTGTTATGCCTGTCATTACTCTGATGGGTTCAAATTAAGTTCAAACTCCTAACAACATCATCAACAGTCTAAACAAGTAACTAAAACAACAATGCTAAATTAGTCAAACACGCGTCTAGGAGGATCACCAATCAAACTTTCTTATGCTTTTTTTTTTTCTTGTTTTAATTAAAAATGAGGAGAGAAATACTATGGTTGATTTATACTATAATCAGTTTTCAAATCACATTTCTCTCTCTTGTGGAATTTGTTATGCTTATCAATTCACACCTATTTCTCTTCAGCACAAATTCAGTGAAACCACTAAAAAAAGCATTAAGTGGTGTACAAAACCGCCTTTAGGACCCGATAAAAGTGCCGATTTAGGCTGCATTTCAACCGTCTAAGATTAAGATTATATTTCTGTGGCTAAAGACATTTTTTGCGGCAAAAAACCACTTTTAGTGGAGGTTTTGCTAAACGAAATTTTTCCGCTGCTAAAATCTGTTTTATCTCTAGTGACCGCCCGGCAATTGCAACACAATCTCAGCGAAATCAGCATGCAACTGGAACCCCATTTGGGTGAAAGTAAGGATCAAAACCTCGTCTGATACCGATTCATTTTGTATCGGCCAGTACTGGTACGATATTTTGGTGGGATACCGATTTCGGTATTTACCACCAAAATATCTTCAAAATATCGACTGATATCAGCCTATACGAACCGGTATCGGCCTAACCGATATCTCGGCCGATATTTTAAATATCGGCCGAGAAAACATTATAGAGAGTAGTGTAGGAATGTATATCAACGTCATAATAAGGAAAGCCTACAGTACATGATATGAGAAGCGTGGGGCTTGATATGGTTGCCATTGACTGGAGGGTCATAGCCCTTGGAGCTATTGTCTCCTCGTATTGCACTTTTTTAACCAGAGGGCTAAGGCCATTGACTTGTCGTGTTGCATGTTTTCACCAAGAGGGGCACGACCATTCATTTAAGCTCACATCTAGCCCTACGAAGTCCCAGTGCGATGCACAAGTTAAGTCTCGTACGACCTGAATAATAAATTAAAACTAATACCTCTTCCATATAAATCCATTTATAAGAAAATAATTAAAAAACTCGAATCAACCAAAAATCTATGAAATTCAAACCTTTTTTTCCCTTAATCCATGCCAGTATACACGTTTCATCTTAAAAATAATGGATTCGTATGCACTTCTGCTCATTTTGAATTCTTTCTCTTTAAAAACTTTAAGAATAACCTTAATTTATAGAGTTGGAAGGCATCCATTTGAAGTAGGTCACATTTATACAAATGGGCTCAAGAGACACATTCTTTCTCTTTAAAGCTAAATATTGATTACAAAAAAAAAAAAAAAAAAAAAAAAACCCTCAATTCTGGCCTTTGGAGAAGCCACATCAGCTTATTAGTGCCCATTTGTGGACGTGTCCTTTCAAAAATACATAATATATGCCTTTTCAATAAAAGGTGTCTCTTGGGCTAAATATGTGCCTTTTCAATAAAATGTCTCTTACGCACATTTGTGTAGATGTAACCAAATTCAAAGGGATACCTTCCAACTCTATAAATTAAGGTTATTTTTAAAGTTTTTATTTAGTATTCAAAATGAGCATAAAGTAGCTTGGAAAATTTTGTATAACGATTTGATTATGATATGGAATGTGTAATGGCCAGCACTTTACTTTGACATAGGACTCTTGTGTCAGAACTTTATTATTCAGGTCTATTATGCTTATATGTATATGTTTATGTGGGTCATTTATGGACGACTACAGATCGATATATGGACGGCTGATCACCGATTGACCTGATCACTTATAATCCGCTATGAATGTGAGCAGGTTATCCTGCATTTTTTTATTTGATCAGTTTATGACCACCGACGTTATGGACGGGCTTTTCCCGATTTATTTAGGGCTGATCACAAAAAATGGGGACACTTGTCTTCGTGTGAATTATATTGCTCATTTTGCTTTGTTTGGATTATGTTATACGTTCTTTCTTGTCATTGTCATTGTCATTGTCATTACTTTTATATGATCACACTTGTCTATGTTCTTCTCATTGTTGTATTTAATTTCGAATTATAATTATGTATTTGCTATTTACTTTGTAATATTTGGTGCATAGGTACCGAGCCCTACTTTACCAGGGAGACGAACGAAGGTCAAACGTTTGAGCCAACTGACGAACTCGAGTGGAATACTGGAGATGGCTTTGGAGCCATCTGAGCCTGCACAAGAGTGAACATCACCTTAGAATTATTTTAAATGAACTTTCTTTTAGTGTTGAGACCTATTTTAGAAATTGTTTAATTCATTCTGCAACTTGAATTAATAATGTTTATCTGATTTTTCTGTTGGGATTCATTTATGAACATTTGATACCAATTGAATAAGGCTTCCGCTGCATTTAATGAAATTTATTTTGACTCACCACAGGTTGACATTTTATGTGGGTTCACTTTTGGAAGCTTGTGTTGTATTAAACACAGGAATTTGAATTTGGTTTTAAATTTTCACGTTTTTTAAAATTCCTATTTTGGGGGACGTGACAACTCCGAAGTTCAATGTGCTCGGGCGGGAGCAGTACTAGGATGGTGACCTCCTGAGAAGTCCTTACGCGTGTACATTGGCCAAAGCGGACAATTTCATTCTGAGTTGGGCGGGGCTGTGACAGTTGGTATCAGAGCCGATGTCGGCTTTATTTCCAGTGGGGGAGACTGTGAGAACTTGGTCCAGGCGGTACCCTTAACCACGAGGCGTAGCGTGTCAACCACAGGCTTCAAACGATGAGTCTCCGTTAGCCCACATTGGAAATATCCAAGTCCCGACCCTAGGCTTATAATTCAAACCCTGTATTAACTTAGCATGAGGTCTTTTAAAATCGTATGGTCCTGGAAACCGTAAGAACTTCGAAGTTAAGCGTGCTCGAGCGAGAGCAGTACTAGGATGGGTGGCCTCCTGGGAAGTCCTCGCTCGTGCGAAGACAATTTCATGCTAAGTTAGGCCGGGTTGTCATGAGGCAATCTTTTGCGGAAATGCTTTTTTGCCACGTCAGCATTTTCATTGAATAACTGCGCGAAGAATTTCTCCCATCTTTATTCTTCGTTTCCGTATTCCCCCCTTTAATACTAGTTCTCAATAAAGAATCTCCAACCGCACCAACAACATTAGCACCAATTCATTGAGGAAAAGAAATTTGCAGCAAATATAAATTTCTAACTTCTGTAGAAGACCTTTTTCGAGGTATTTAAAAACCATAAACTTTGCCGATATGGAAATTTTATCTTTTCCATGGAAATTGCATGTACACAAACACGCATTTAGAGTAAGTTAGATGCTTGTGAGGGTTTATGTGCAATTTCGAAAAAGAATAGGGGTGCATTTGAAAATTCAGGAACTTAATGCTTTGGGGTTCTTTGGATAGATCTCGTCATGATGGATAACCTTCGTGCAGACCCTGTGTCCATTAGAGCCCCAGAAGACTCTCAAAAGCCCATTATTTGCAAAATCCCTTTCCTGTAATTTCAAATATTTCACTAAACCATCCCTTTATAAAAAGCGTCGGCAACCCTTTCCTCATTTTCCAATGCTATTGCACTTAAGACCCTATCTCTTCTCCTTCCTTCTCCTTGCTCCTCCATTTCCCCATCGAATCCACCTTGCTATATTATTCGAACCTTAATGGACTGTTCAAGCTTTGATAGTGATGGTGTGAATGCTTCCTTAAAGTAAAAGTACATTGACAGGTGTCAGTGAGTAATCCTCACACGTGTGAAGTATAATGTTTTCCTTCATGGATTCGGCCTTGGTCCAAAACAGGTGCGAATTCACAGAAGTACGTGTGTCATTCCTTGGGAACCGCCTTGGTCGAGGAATTCTCAGGCCCAGGATGTGACAACCAGTCTCAAAAGGAAACAAATCCACAGCCCATTCTAAAAGTTTCCCACCATTCGATCGATCAAACAGAGGATCAGATCGATCAGATCAAGCCTCTGTCTCCGAAATTTTTCTTTGTCGGTACTGTTAATTAAGACCTGACAAACATCTGATCAATCTGACCTCGTGGGTTCACCCGAACTTCTTCTGAAATTGTCACTGTCTTCGCTTCAACTCTTCCGATGACACAACCACAGTCAATTCTAAAATAAAATTAAAAAAACAATTCATTAATGGACCCAGAGTCTTGTCCAACCCATGAATTAGCCAACACAAATAAAATCATAACACGATATTAGGTAGGTCCCATACTACCAAAATTAGCCGGGTTTCGTACTGATTACGAAGATTGAATTGTGTGATTGCAATTATTAGTTTGTCATTATTAAACAGGTCTCGTTATTTAATGGCTCTCCTAGTGTTAATATGACTACCAACATCAAATGGGTCCCACGATGACTTCTTATAGATAGGTTCATCAATTATGCCTAACATTAAATAGGTTAATTTACAAAAAAAAAAAAAGGGATGGGGCCATTTGTAATAATCACCATTAGATGTATTATACTATGGTTACCAATACTTTGTGGACCTGCCTTAATTAAACAATATTTCTTGGATCTCAAGATTTTAACATTTAATCGTGTGATTTTTAACAAAAAAGATAGGTCCTGCCATGATTATTAACATCTTATTAATAATTGGTGGATACTGCATTTGGTCAAGTGGCTACTTTCTTTTCATTTCTTGTTCCGTATATTATCTTGTGAGTTTTTTAGAAATTGCCAAATACTTCAAAGGCATATTAAAATTTGTGGAGGCTGTCAAACACCATAACTAACACAATATAATAACATGACACTATTTTATTCTATGATAATGAAATCTTACAATATTTAAATATATTGATATTATATTTTGCAAACACCCCCCTAGTTTGTTTTATGTCCTTTTTCTGCTTTTTTTCCACTATTCGAACCTCTTTCTAGCAATGTTCTATATCTGTAGTTATTTAAATATCACTATATTTCTCATTGAATCTTTCCTGATATAGCCTAAGAAACCCAATTCAAAATACCTCAGCATTTTTCCCAAATGATAATTTTTCTATTACCTTCAATTAGATATTTTTTTTATTACTATTATTATTATTGTTTATATCCTATTTTCTGTTTTTTTTTTTTTTTTTTTCACTATTCAAACCTCTTTCTAACGATGTTCTATATACGTAATTATTTAAATATCACTCTATTTCTCTTTGAATTCCTCCTGATGATACCGTGAGAAACCCAATTCAAAATATCTCAGTGCTACCCCAAGATGATAATTTATCTATTATCTTCAATTTATTATTATTATATTGGAGAAAGGCGTCAAGTTTTGAGTGCGCGACCAACTGCGCCAGCCTAAGTAGAGAGAGCCCTGCTATATGGATAGAACATTGGACCGGTCTTAGATAAGAATATTGGGATCAGTCCAAATACCGGTCCCAATGTCTGTCTATTTAGAATTTTTCAAGTAGAAAATGTGACATTCATATCGTCCTTGAAAAGTGAAATGCAGCTTTGCTTTAATCGAAGAAACGTAATCTTTGACCCTCTACCGAACTAGGCGAAACAAAGACTTCCCTTTTTGTTTCTTTTGATTATTTGTGTGTTTTTTCGTTGGTAAGCAAGAAATGAGGACTTTGGAATTTGTGGTTTTAACCAGTCAGGATGACTTGGATTTGGATTGACTGGGAGAGGTGTCAATGATGATATTCCAGCCAGTAAAAAATCCTAGTTGGAAATCCTGGTGGCCTGTTTTTTCTTAGAAAATTATCAGTTGCATGGATTTCAGAAACCCTTACTAAAATCTTGGATGAAAAAAATAAGGGTATGTTTCGTACGGGTGAGAAATCATGAGGAGTTCATAAATGTGAGGATTCTTTGCTAGCATGCAATAGTTACTCCTCAATGATTATTTGTGTGTTTGAGAATTTCATATCAATATCAATGCACATAGTTAAAAATCCGTAAAGATGTATAATGTAAAATGAGATTTTTCAAATCATATCGTCCTTGAAAAGTGAAATGCAGATTTGCTTTAATCGAAGAAAAGTAATCTTTGACCCTGTACCGAACTAGGCGAAACAAAAACTACCCTTTCTGTTTGTTTTGATTATTTGTGTTTTTTCGTCGGTAAGCAAGAAACGAGGACTTTGGAATCTGTGGTTTTAACCTGTTCCGATAGGCTTTTATATTGGATTTGGATTGGTAACCGGTCAAATCCATTAACATGTTATGTTAACGAATCGTATATGAATTAAATCAGTAATTGGTTAATAATCTGGTTAATCCGTTAAATTTTTTTTAGTCACTGAGTGTAATTAGAATTAATTTATATTCATAAAGAAGAAATTAAAATTTACTTTTTTATAGTGTGATATTAGGTGGGATCCATTCAAGATCCTCACTTACAGTTTCGTCTGGATTATATATTTTTCTCTTTATATATTTTTATATAGATTTTCTTTTAATTTTCGAAATGACTTAACTACTTAACAAAATAATGAGTTCGGTCGTTTAACCCGTTAAATTAACGGATCGTATTCTAGTTGGATTTTTCTGATCCGTTAAATTAACAGGTCGTATACGGATGAATGTGATTTTAATACGAGTTAATTAACTCATAACTCATATTCGTTAATACGACAACATTGTATGACATAGCTGTTGATGTTATTTCATGCTTAGCTCAGCCGTGGACGGGGTGTTATCATGTTTATACTTTCCTGTTCAATCCACCAATTTTGAATAGATGTGTGGAGAGATCCTGGCTAAGTGGGATCTATGCCGTATGTTACACGCTCGTTACGCTCCCCTAAACTAGCTGCTGCGGATTATTCGGAAAAATTCCTTAGAAGGGCCTTTGACCGTCAGATCCTTTGTGAAGTGCATCTTTGCATTTTGGGAAAGGACACTTTTGCCCTTATTTTTGCTTTGCTGCAATTTGCTTGATGTATAAATCAATACAGCGAGTCAGATTCACTTTTGACTTGGGAATCCTACAAACCCACCTTAATTCAATTGGAGCCCAAGTGGGAAAGTAGAATGAGATATAAAGAATCCTACCTTTAGTAGGATGTTGTGCTAAGAATTTCAAGAAGATAAAGAGCTGGAAAATCCCTTGAAACTCTCCTAAAACCCTCCTAATCCTAATCCAACTTGGACCCCACACTACTTATCCTTCTCAAACCAAAAACCTTTCAACCCAAGATACCAAAAAAATATAAAAAGACCACAAATGGGGTTGCACGTGCATTCCATATCCCCTATCCCTCTTGGACGACCAGCAACCCATAATTTCCCTTTTTCCATTAATTTTTCTCCATCTCTCATCCTTCCATCACAATTTCATCCAAGGCCTTCCCTAAAGCATACCACCACTTAGATCTCTACGCCGCCACGCCGCCGTTGCTGCCGTTGCTCCATCATCAACCAGCCATCTACTTTTCCATTGGTGAATGATTTTACTTTAATTTAAAAGACGCAATTAGTGAGGTCAAGGTGTCCCGCCTTGGATAAGCATCGTGTGTTTGTGGGTAGTGACAGTACGCATTTGGTGCGGTGTTTTTGCAGTCTTTTTTATTAATCTTGCCAATATAACGTTGTGATTTCCATAATAAGAATATTTAGAATTCTTTTTTTTTTATTCTTATTTCTGAATGATATTATTAATGAATTTTTATTTTTAATGCATGATTTATTTACTTTTATGCAATTGGTGGTTTAATGTCTTTTATGTTTTTGTAGTTTTTAGATTAGGATTTTTAGATTAGGATATTTTTTTTATTATTTGAGATTGTAATTTTTAATTTGGATCTGTAATTAAATTTTAATTTTAGTTTCATAGAGATTTAATTATATAGATTTTTGATAGGCTAGATTAGTTTTTCAATAGGACAGGTTTTGCAATTAATTCCTACTCCATGTGGATCGACCTCGGACTTCATCGAGTTATTACTACAATCGCGGCCTTGCACTTGGGGCTGACGATCAATGACTGATTTGCCCTTTCAACTGATTAGGAATAAAATTTTAAATCTTCTGTTCCCCTTCTTTCAAAGATAGTCCAATTGGTTGCTTCTCCTCTTGTTGCGGTTCGATGTTGTCGTCTTCTTCTCAATCGGAAGAAGAAGAAGAAGAGGAGGAAGAAAAATAAGAAGAGGAAGTGGAGGAGGAAGAAGATAACGAGGAAGACGATCAGACAGCGCTGGTCAGTTGGATCAGGGAGCCGTTCATAGAAGCATTCGCGGCGCAGGTCGCCATCGATGCAGTGGCGGAGAACGGAAGTCTGGCCACCGCTCGTGCAATGGCTGATGTCTTTCAAGTCAGATCTTACTACTATTCCATCATTCATCATCTATTTCTAACATTGCTCTTGTTTATTTGTTTGATTGTTTCAAATCTTCAATCCTATTTTCGGTCCTGGTTCTTCTCTTCTTCTGTGTGGTTTTATTCCATGATTGCTGCTGAATGGATTGCTTGGCCTGGAATTTAATCATCATCTGCTTCTTTCGCTTGCTATTGTTGCTGGTGTCCTTCTCTCAATACTTAGTGACATTTCGGCCCGCGGTACGATTCGGGCGTCTAAGAGGGGTTTTGGCCTCGAAGAGCTTCGTGTCGTATTGGGAGTTCGTGGAGATCGTGTCGGGGCATGTCGGATCGGATCAAGACAAGGTGACGAACCTCGTAAGGTTGCTGGACGAGTTTGGCATGGTCATTGTTTTGGCTTGCATAACCCAGAATCTCTGCAGAAATCGGAAGCATCACAAAACAAAGGATTCCGGGATTTGGATTTCCTTGCACTTACGAAGGAAGATCCTCAGTTGCATAGATCGACCGCCATTGTCAGAGAAGGAGCTGCTCGCTATCCTGCACAGAAGTTGATGCGCCATGACTGATTTGGGGCTGACGATCGCGGCCTTGCACTTGGGGCTGACGATCAATGACTGATTTGCCCTTTCAACTGATTAGGAATAAAATTTTAAATCTTCTGTTCCCCTTCTTTCAAAGATAGTCCAATTGGTTGCTTCTCCTCTTGTTGCGGTTCGATGTTGTCGTCTTCTTCTCAATCGGAAGAAGAAGAATAAGAGGAGGAGGAAGAAGATAACGAGGAAGACGATCAGACAGTGCTGGTTAATTGGATCAGGGAGCCGTTCATAGAAGCCTTCGCGGCGCAGGTCGCCATCGATGCAGCGGCGGAGAACGGAAGTCTGGCCACCGCTCGTGCAATGGCTGATGTCTTTCAAGTCAGATCTTACTACTATTCCATCATTCATCATCTATTTCTAACATTGCTCTTGGTTATTTGTTTGATTGTTTCAAATCTTCAATCCTATTTTCGGTTCTGGTTCTTCTCTTCTTCTATGTGGTTTTATTCCATGATTGTTGCTGAATGGATTGCTTGGCCTGGAATTTAATCATCATCTGCTTCTTTTGCTTGCTATTGTTGCTGGTGTCCTTTTCTCAATACTTAGTGACATTTCGGCCCGCGGTACAATTCGGGCGTCTAAGAGGGGTTTCGGCCTCGAAGAGCTTTGTGTCGTATTGGGAGTTCGTGGAGATCGTGTCGGGGCATGTCGGATCGGATCAAGACAAGGTGACGAACCTCGTAAGGTTGCTGGACGAGTTTGGCATGGTCATTGTTTTGGCTTGCATAACCCAGAATCTCTGCAGAAATCGGAAGCATCACAAAACAAAGGATTCCGGGATTTCCTTGCACTTACGAAGGAAGATCCTCAGTTGCATAGATCGACCGCCATTGTCGGGGAAGGAGCTGCTCGCTGTCCTGCATAGAAGTTGATGCGCGATTGCCAAAGAACGAAGGCAGGAGGACTGTTATATCGTTTTTGGCAAATCTATCTCAGTTTTTATGAAATTTATCTGAGTTTTTATGAAATTTATCTAAGTTTTTGTGAAATATATCTGATCTTTTGATAGATCTACATGAGTTTCAGTCAAATTCATATGATTTTTTTTTGTTAAATTTATTTGAGTTTTGCACAAATTTATTTGAGTTTTAAAACAAATCTATCTGAGTTCTGGACAAATCTATATGAGTTTTTGGCTATTTATCTGAGTTCTGCAAAAAAAATTATTTGAATTATGAACGAAGCTATTTTAGTTTTTGGCAAATTTATTTGAATTTTTGAAAAATACAGCTGAGTTTCTTACAAACTTATGCTGAGTTTCTTACAAACTTATCTCCATTTTGAAAATTTTAGCTAAGATTTTGAAGGAATCTTTTCTTGTTTTTGGCAATTTTATTTAAATTTTCTTAGATCTATTTGTGTTTTTGAATTTTGTTTTTGTCTTTTGAAATTTACTTGTATTTTTTGAAATAAATTTAAATGAGTTTTGAAAAAACAACCTGAGTTTTTGGCAATTTTTTGGAAAATTTGTTTATCTTAATTTTGGCAAATGCATTTTCATTTTTTTAAATTTATTTTCATTTTTTAAATTTATTTACTTCTTTTCAAATTTATTTGCGTCTTTTGAAAGATATTAACATTTTTTGAAATTTATTTGGATCTTTTGGAATTTATCTAAATCTTTTGAAATTTAATTTCATCTTTTGAAATTTATTTATATTTTTTAAAATTTATTTGGATCTTTTGAACTTTATTTGCATCTTTTTAAATTGATTTTCTTCTTTTAAAATTTACTTATATTTTTTAAAATTTATTTGGATCTTTTGAAATTTATTTGCGTCTTTTTAAATTTCTCTGTATTCTTATGAAATTTATTGCATTTTTTGAAATTTATGAGATCTTTAGAATTTATTTGTATTTTTAAATTTTTTTTGTTTTTTTTTAGAATTTATTTTTATTTTTCAAATTTTGCTTACGTCTTTTGAAATTTATTTTCTTCTTTTGAGATTTATTTAAATTTTTTAAAATTTATTTGGATCTTTTGAAATTTATTTGGCCAATTAAATGGCAGTTGACCATTATTAATAGCATATCCTACTAATCGTGGGATATTATTTTGAAAAAATGGTAAATTATAAATTTTAGGTCTTCAAATTTGAAAAAAATGACCTATCACACTATGAAAAAAGATTGTGAATCCAAGGTGATAAAGTGAGATGTTCAGAGACCCATAGCCGAATGACCCCTTTTTTAATACCATATAAAGTAGATGTAAAATATGTTAAAATAAGCCCAGATAAGAAGCAACTACTTTGTTACTCGATACTCTCCTCTTCATACAAAATAAATTTATCTCATACAAAGCAAACACAGATATTATTATATCACATATTTTATTTTAAATTAATCACACTTGTCATTTACTTTATTTTTATTTTATCACACATATAAATAAATATGCCGGAAAGAAGGACATATAAGGTTAAACAAGGGAGCTGTAGAAGAGCCCATTGAAAGAAAGGGAAACTAGAAGGAAGGTGTTTCATATGTTTTCTATTGGATTAGTTGGCTATTCATTGTATTCTTTGGTGTTTTCTGTGTAGCCTTTTGGCTTTGGGCCCCCCTACAATCTTACCCTTTAGCAAAAAAAAATATGATTTACATTGGAATAATTTTAAAAATCTAATATAAAAATACGGGGTTATTTTATTAAAAGAAAAATATTGAAATGTCAGATCATGCCTTCATAGCATTTTAAGAATTACTGTCTCATTTAGTTTAGCATATAGATATGGAAAGAACAATCCTGTGGACTGCACAAGTCAAGACGTCAACGTACGTTTCCATAGCGGCTGCTAGAAAACAACAATCTTGCTTCTAGAAAACAACAATTTTGTCTTTTTCGCTTGAAAAATGAAAATGAAAAATCTACTTTGGACCGAATTTGGAGACCCATCTTCAATCGGTCCTAAGTCATCCGACAGTATTTCTGCCACAAGGTTCTTTTACCTTGCAACTCACATTGATGAGTAATGACGTGCCACGCTATTGTACAGTGTCGCGTCAGACACACACTTACGCATCTATAAAATGCATCCCCAAGGCCCTTAACTCCCCAAACCCACAACCCTCCTCACCAAGTAAAAAAGTGCATCCTTTGTTGGTTTCGCCTTAGGTGCATAAGGCTATAAACTTCTCAATATTTCCTTTCATTTTTCCCTATTTTGAGAGGAAAACAACAAAAAAAAGAAGAAGAGAGGTTGCAATTGATATCTCCCACGGTTTCCAGCAATGAAGTTCTGGCTCCTTATCTTCATCTCTCCCTCCCTCTTTCTCAGCGTACTTCCATCAAAGAATCTATGGTTATTCTTCATTTCATTCTCCATTTCTCTGGGCGTGGCAATCAAGCTGCTCCTCAACTCACCCAACACCAGCAACAACAATAACAAAAAGCTTCCTCCAGGACCCCCAACTATACCCTTCCTTGGCAACCTCCAATTGCTCAAGAACAAAACCCTTTTGGACCTTGAGCACTTCCTCCGACAGCTCCACGCCAAGTACGGCCCCATCCTCACCCTCCGTCTTGGATCCTCCACCATGATCTTCATATCTGACCACTCACTCGCACACAAAGCCCTCATACAGAAAGGATCCATCTTCTCAGACCGCCCACCCTCTCAAGGAATAAGCCGAATCACTAACAGCAATCAGCACACCATCAGCTCGGCTGGGTATGGCTCGGTCTGGCGCGTCCTACGCCGGAACCTAGTGTCTGGAGTCTCCCACCATTCCTGCGTCAAGTCCTACTCTCATGGACGGGAATGGGTTCTCAATCAACTCATTGGAGTGCTAAGACAGCATGCTGAATCTGGTGAGCCTGTCGTTGTCTTCGACCAAATTCAATATGCCATGTTTAGCTTACTCTTGCAAATGTGCTTCGGGCAAAAGCTCGACCAAAGCACTGTAAAGAAGATTGAGGACATTCAACGACGCATGCTCGTTGGCAACGACATCTCCGCTCTCTTCCCCAGAATCGGAAAGATAATATTCCGCAAGAGGTGGAATGAGGTCTTACAGATGCGCCGTGAGAAAGAAGAGCTCTTCAGCCCATTGATAAGAGCTCGCAAAGAACGAGAATATCATCAAGATGGAAATGGCACTTATGCCTTTAGTTACGTGGATTCACTTCTGGGTCTGGAGCATCCAGATGGAGGTAGGAAGCTCACTGAGGGAGAGATTGTTAGCTTATGTTCGGAGTTTCTGACGGCAGGGACTGACACCACGACAACTTCGCTCCAGTGGATCATGGCTAATCTGGTGAAGCACCAGGACGTGCAAGGCAAACTGGTGGAAGAGATAGAGGGAGTGGTGGGGAAGGAGGCAGAAGAAGTGAGGGAGGAGGACTTGAATAAATTGCATTATCTGAAGGCAGTGATCTTGGAAGGGCTGAGAAGGCACCTGCCAACTCACTTCTTATTGCCACACGCAGTGTCGGAGGAGGTGACGCTCGAAGGGTATGTTATACCCAAGGGCGCCACCGTCAATTTCATGGTAGGAGAGGTGGGGTGGGACGAGAAGGTGTGGGATGAGCCCATGGCATTTAAGCCAGAGAGGTTCTTAGATGGGGGAGAGAAGGTGGAAATAACAGGGAGTAGGAAGATTGAGATGATGCCTCTTGGGGTATGGAGACGTATATGCCGGGCGCTTAATCTGGCTAGCTCATATATAACAGCACCCTTCCCTTGTTTCTTCGACAAGATGTGCATTCGCAAGGTGGTCTCCTTAGTTTTCATCTTGTTATTGAGTTTGAACCCAGTAATCATGGAGGCGGGAAGGCCATGGGCTGGAGCAGCGTCCCCACCGTTGAGAGAGAACACCACGTTCCGAACCCTCGAAAAGGCCCCTGTTGAGGGTTCTAATCGCAGTTCATGTACCTACACTCCCGCAGTAGGAGGTAAGTGTCCAATCTCCACTGTTCACGGCACCGGTACTGCACGCCTTCCGTAGAGGCTGTAGCTCACTAGCATGGATGCCGGTGGCAATGATATACAGGGATGTTAAGAATAAAAAAATAATTCAAATTATTGCAAAGGTCATGTGACCCAATCATTTTTCTTTCATGTGATGTGAGTGCTTTGAAAGAGTCCTGAGTCTTGTGTCATGTGTGCATGGGTGTCGATATACGAGTAGTGCCAAAAGAGTCTCTGTGTACGTGTGTGATCAGTAATGAAGTAGGCAACTATTGTTGCCTTTATTCCTTAAATTTACGTTGTACTTGGCACACCAGTATAGATTAGTTATTGTCCTGACTGTCTGTATAAACAGTCAAATGCATTTGACTTTTGTAGTGAAATAAATAAATAAATAAATAACAGAGGAATTTCTTTTATCTCTATCTTGTTGCATTTTCTGTCATGCTTTAATGCAAAAGGTTTTCTTAGCATAATTGTTGCAGAACTTAACAGTCTTAAAAGTCTGAGTTGCAGAACTCAATAGCCTATAAGTTTTGGTATGGGAGTAGGTTCACACAAAGCTAGACCCTACGTGCTATACGTAGAGAAAAAGACTTGAAACAAGAGTTTGAAGATGACCACCGTCAATGGTATTGTCAGTTATGTAAGTATTTCTAACAATTAATTCCTATTTTCAAAGTGATAATTATCAATTTTGGAGTATTAAAATGAAAACCCTGTTTCGATCATATGATTTATGGGATAATTTGGTTGAGAATGGCATGAATGAGTATGATGTAGAAAAACTAATTATAGCACAAAAAAATGAGATGAAAGAGAATTTAAAAAAAAAAAAGGATGCAAATGCCCTATTTTACATCCAACAAGCTTTGGATGAAACAGTTTTCCAAAGGATAATGGGAGCTTCAACCTCAAAAGAAGCACAAAACCTACTTAAAGATGAGGATAAAGGGTCAAATCATACCAATCAAACTAAATGGCCTCCTCATATTTTGGGTCATCAATTGATTTTTTTCAAATATGAGTTAGTAATACTGTTAAATTAAACAGTATTGATGGCCCTCATATCTAACTAAATGCTCCATGAAAACCAGAGGGGGTCTGGGGGTGGCTGTAACCAAAGAGAGCTAATATAAATGTGAAGAGGAAGCCCACACGGGACACGTCGTGAAAAGGAGTGTTGACAGTCACTTACACTTAAAGCTTAAGCTGATGGAGAGTGGTGGTACCTAGTATATGATATGAGAAGAGTGCGGCTTCATGTGGTTGCCATTGACCGGAGGGTCATAGTCCTTGGAGCTAGTGTACGTCTCTTTGTATTGAGCTTTTTTTAACGGGAGGGTCATTGCCATTGACTCGTGTGGGTTGAATGTTTTCACCAAGAGGGGCACCACTATTCATTTAAACTAGCATGAAGCCCCTGTGCGATGCACAAGTGAAGTCTCGTGTGACCTGAATAATATATTAAAACTCATATCCCTTTCATATAAATCCATTAATAACAAAATAATTAAAAAATTCAAATCAACCAAAAATCTATAAAAATCAAATCTTTTTTCCTTTAATCCACGTCAGCATACACGTTTCATCTTAAAAATAAATGATTCGTATGCATCTCTGCTCATTTTGAATTCTTTCTCTTTAAAAACATTAAAAATAACCTTAATTTATAGAGTTGGAAGGCATTCATATGAATTGGGTCACATGCACAAAAATGGGCGAAAGAGACACGTTTTATTGAAAATGCACATATGTATTTTTAAAAAGACACATTCACAAATGGGCCTAAAAAAGGAGTACATTTTATTAGAAAGGCACATATATGTTATTGGAAAGACACATTTAAGAGACACAATTACAAATGGACTCCAAAAAGGTGACTTGGCTTCTCTTAAGATCAGAATTGTTTTTGTTTTTTTTTTTTTTTTTTTTCCCACCACTATATAGGTTTAAAAAGATCAAAGAATAAAAAAGACCATTCACTTAACTACAAAGCATGGATGTGAATATCAGTTAATGTGAAATGAGACTGCTATTGGCGTTTTAAAATGTCCATTTCTCATTAGTCAAGAAACGGTGGCACTAAACGAGAGTTGTTGTGACTTTGAATATGCATGTGATTTGACCTTCGGTTTTGGGCACGTGTTAATTCACAACCAATATATAATTCTTTCAGAAAAAGAAAAAGAAATTGCACAGGAAGCGCCCTCTAGATCCGGCCCTTAAAAACCCACAAGCATCTGTCGTTATCTTGCCGTTTCCTAATATGAAAATAGACTAGGGAGACATTCATAAGAAGTATAATATATGAAATGAAAAATCTTCTCCTGGCCATCACCAAAGGTGGGACTCCCATGGGATTTTAATCAGGTCTTATGTGACAAAAGACACCGATGCAAAGTGCGTAGTGCCGAAGAGATATATGGGCGATGTTCTCCAACCAACAAACCAACAAACCCCTTATTCCCGTAGGACCACTTAAGATACCTTTTTATTAGTGGAGTGGGATGCATGGAAAGTTTTTCTTCTGTATTAGTCCCAATAAAAAAAATTAAACCTATAAAATAATCTTAGCTTTTGATTTAATTGCCTTAATGTTTAGAGGTCTTTTTTATTGAGGTATAGTGAAAAATTCCCCTTAAGATACTACTAGAATGGATTACTAGTTTTTACTTTAACCAAACAATACAGCGGAAATAAATCAATCAGGCAATATAAAACTAGCTATCTACCAATCACACACCACAAGAAGGAGACACAATATTTAACGTGGAAACCCTATCCAGGGAGAAAAACCACGAACTAGAAATCAAAAGTTCATGAACAGTTATAAGATATACTTACAAGCTCCCATGGGATTTTAATCACGTCTTATGTGACAAAAGACACCGATGCAAAGTGCGTAGTGCCGAAGAGATATATGGGCAATGTTCTCATACCAACAAACCAACAAACCGCTTATTCCCGTACGACCACTTAAGATACCTTCTTATTGGTGGGGTGGGATATATAGAAAGTTCTTCTTCTGTACTAGTTCCAACAGAAAAATTAAATTTATAAAAACAATCTTAGCTCTAGATTTAATTGCCTTAATGTTTAGAGGTCTTTTTTATTGAGGTATAAACTTCACACAAAGAGAAGTATTGAAAGTATCAATACTGCCTTTACTAACGCATCAAGGTTTTGGTAGTAATAGTTAATTGAAGGAACTTAACATGATATCAGAGGCAACGGGTCATAAGTTAAAGTCCTAGGGGGAACAACTTACACGAGAATTTGCCTCTACTAACGCTTTGATGTTTTATTTTATTTTATTTTTTTGGTTCCCAGCCAAGGGGCTTGGGACCCAAGAGAGAGCCCGCATACACTCAGGAAGGTAGCCCACTCAAGTGGGAAGGAGGCTCGCACATGCAGAAAAAAAGCCCACACAAATGAGAAAAAAACCTGCACAAGTGGTAAGAGGTGACATACCTTAGATTCCAACCCCGGGCAGCGAAATAAGAACTGACGCGCCTTACCACTCGAGTAAAGAGTCGTTCTTGCTTTGAGATTTTTTTAGAAATGGTTAGGTGAAGATTCGTTCTAATGGTGGATAAACGTTTGATGGTAGCAAAATTGGGTCTGGTACAAGAGCATGGGGGATGAGAGTGTGAAAGGCCATGCAGTGATTAAAGATTGCCCCAAGTGGGGTCCACATAGTTGGACTATATATAAGGAGTAGCTCGTAGGAGAACATTTCTTTATAGAGATAATTAGCGAAAGGTCTCTCAAATAGGACTTATAAGGCCTCCAGTCCATCAACTTTTCATCTAAGGCCTGTAGTCCATGCAACTTAGACATATTTTAGTGAGAGGTCCCTAGACACGTCACCTCATGGAGAGAGGTCCCTAGACACGCCACCACATACATTTTCATGACTGATTTGCCCTTTCAATTGATTATGCATAAAATTCAAAATTTTGAAATTTTAAATCTTCCATTCTCCCTCTTCTTTTTCTTCAATCCGGATATAGACATTGACGGATTGGATCTCAACAGTTGAGATGGATCTGGTTTTTTTTTTTTTTTTTTTTTTTTTTCAGAGAATGAGATTGGGGTTTTTCAAAGAAGTAGCATCGACAACTTCCTTAGCCCACACGCCGTTGCCGAAGAGGAAGAAGAAGACCCCTACAACCTTGCCCACGTTATGTTGCAGACTTGTAGAACACGAAACGAAGAAGAAGACAATTTTCTGCGCCATCGCCGGATTTCCTGAGCCACCGTCGTTCCTGCGTGTCGCCGGAGAATAAGGGGATCGCCACCGGACACCGCGCCATGCCATCGTCGGAATCGAGGAAGAAGGCTAATGGAAGATGGCTTTTGTGTTTTTGATTCTAGAAAGAAGAAGAAGAAGAAAGTGGGCCTGGAATCTGCAGCAGTTTCGGGTTGGTTCCAGGTCAGGTTCGACCTGATCCGTTCCAGAAGTCCATCCCTATTTCAGTCAAAGTCAAATTTATCCGAGTTTTATATTTTTTTTGTCAAATTTATTTGAGTTATGGACAAATCTATATGAGTTTTTTGCTATTTATCTAACTCTGGACAAATCTCTCTTAGTTCTGGACAAATCTATCTGAGTTTTTGGCTATTTATCTAACTTCTAGAATAAATTTATCAGAGTTCTGGACAAATTTATCTAAGTTTGAACAAATCTATCTGAGTTTTTGGCTATTTATCTAAGTTCTAGAACAAATTTATCTAAGTTATAAACAAATCTATCTGAGTTTTTGAAAAATTTATTTGAGTTTTTGAAAACTATAGGTGAGCTTCTGATAAATTTATCTCCATTTTAAAAAAAAAATTAACTGAGTTTTTGAGCGAATCTTTCTGTGTTTTTGAAAAATTTATTTGTAATTTCTTAGATCTATTTGTGTTTTTGAATTTTATTTGTGTCCTTTTAAATTTATTTATATTTTTTTAAATAAATTTAACTGAGTTTTTGACAAAAAGACTTGAGTTTTTTGCCACATTGTTCGCTAATTTGAAAAAAAAAAAATTCTTAATTTTGACAAATGTATTTGCATTTTTTTAAATTTATTTGTGTTTTTTAATTTTATTTACGTTTTTTGTGATTTATTTGAGTCTTTTGAAATTTATTTATATTTTTTTTAAAATTTATTTGGATCTTTTGAAATTTATTTATATTTTTTTTTAAAATTTCTTTGGATCTTTTGAAATTTATTTTGGATCTTTTGAAATTGATTTTCATCTTTTAAAATTTATTTATATTTTTTGAAATTTATTTGTGTTTTTTGAAATTTATCTGCGCTTTTTAAAATTTAGAGGAAACTATGGGAAAAAAACCTCATAGGACTCCATAGGATCAACGAGGACTCAGTAACATGCCTGTCAAGAACTAGGCTTTTGAAGAGAATTGATTTTAGCTTTTGTTATATAAGTCCACAGAGATTTTGATTCTATCCAATAATCCCTCACCTAATTATTTCCTTCATATGTTCATTACAAGAACTGAGCTTTCAGAAAACTGCAATCTTCTATTCAAATTTTTAAGAAGATCAAGGAAGAAAATCAAGACCAGTGATTTCATCTCTTGGTTGAAGTCAATCCCTCATATTCACTTCATTTCAGAAATTAGGTTCTTAAGATAGCTGATAGCTGCTTTTTACTTCAAACATCTATAAGAACATAGATGAAGGGGATGAAGGGAAAGTTCTTAAAGAGACTGAAATCCATTGGAGAAGAAGATGAAGAAGATTAAGGCTCCCCCTGTTCACGAAATAGCCCAACCAAACCTGACATCTCAGAGCTCTTGAAAGACCTTGAAGAAGAAGATGAAGAGATAGAACACTACATTGGCACCATTAATGAAGAATACATCAGCCTCCTAAACCACTCAAAGTCTTAATTCCTTCCGAGGAGAATTCAGACCTAAAAGGGGAAAATGTCGATTGCGACAGACGAATGGAAAAGGGAAAGGAGACGACCGCGGAATGAGGGAGAAATGGGGTTCAAATAGTTGTGTAAAATCACCAGAATGGTCGATATCGACCATTTCATTAAACAATTAAAAAAAAAGGGCCCAAGGGACCTCTCTGGTCTCCAACATTATACTGGGTCATTAACCATCCATGGAGATCCTTAGGGGCTTTTTCCGGTAGTTTCTTCTAAAATTTATTTGCGTTTTTTGAAATTTATTTGTGTGTTTTTAGAATTTATTTGAAAATCTCATTAATGAGATTCCATTAATCGTGGCCTTTTAATGGTAGTTGACTATTATTAATGGGATATCCCACCAATCATGGGATATGATTTAAAGAAAGGGTAAATTAGACATATCAGGTATGAGAATGTGCATGACTTTTTTTGTGGACTGTTTGCAACAAAGTCATACTTTGAGGGACCTCTCTCCGAATGCTCCTTCTTTATATTATATAATGGGATTTGTTGACAAAGAGAGATACTCACGAATGCTAGACCCAATATTGGGCTATTCATTTTAGTTGTCCTTGTGTAATAAGTAAGTCCCCATATGAGGAAAACGGCCCTCGAGTGGTAAGGAGTGGCAGTTCTCACCAAGCTGCACAGGGTTTGAAACTAACCTTGGGTATGCTACATCTTCCTAAGTGTGCGGGCTTCCATTTGCACTTAATTGGGCTTTAGTCCCACGTGCGCGGGCTTCTTTCCCACTTGAGTCGGCTGTCACTTGGGTTCCAGCCCCTTGGCTGGGTTGCGGAAAAGGCAAAAAAAAGAAAAAAATTGTCCCCAGATGAGGTAGGCGAGCCCATTGCAAAAAATGCGGTTTAAGGCGATGGAATTTTTATGGAAAAAAAGTAAGATTAAGCCAATTATAATCCATGACGTAGAAACGAAATTTTAGAAATTATCGGCATAGAGCTTCCTACATAATGTCAAAGGTTTTTGGGGGGTTGAAAATGTCATTATTGACAAGGTTAAGAAAGATTGACTCGGTTGGACTCTGGGGGTGTATTAGAGACCCAACATATATAGTTCAATCAAGCTAGCCCGACAAACATATGGATCTTCAAATGGGTCGTAGAGTTCAGCCAAACAAACAACCAATGAGATTCAAATATATAGAAAAATAGTGTGACATATAAAGATTTTCGCAAATCACTTTTTCCCATAATTTCATCGTAGAATGAAATGCCAACATTTCAACTAACTTTATCCTAAAGATAACCTTTTCCAAATGATAAGGATAATCTACTAAATCCTAAATATATTATGTTTCTCCAACATTCACCTTCAATCACATGACCTTTTTAAAGAAAAGATTTGTGATTGGTAACATGAAAATAAACTGATATCTAAAATAAAAAAAATTGGTAAATATCTTCCCACTATAAATACTTTCGATAACCACTTCTTTCCCATACACCGTAGGTTCCAAAATGGCTACATTTATAATCAAATAACTAACTTTATCCTAAAGATAACCTTATCCCAAGAATAAACATAATCTAGTAAATCCTAACAATGTTCCTTTTCTCCAACAACATAAACAAAAACAGTGAATGCTTTACTTTTCCTAACAATATTCCATTTCTCCGACATCATAAACAAAAACAGTGAATGCCTTACTTTTCAATTATTTCTTCTCTTCTATGAGGGTAATCAAGCAGTGACATTAACCCAATCAGACTTCAGTTAATGTCAGGTACATGTTTGGCTCTCTTTTTTGGGTGTTTTGCCTCTGTTCCTTCTCGTTTTTTCTAATACAATTGCCTTGTAGAAAAAATAAAAAACAAAAAAAATTAAGCATCCAATGAGCTATATCGTTTAATTTATCTTGAAAAGTAGGATCTATCATTTCTGAATACTAATATCCACGTAGAGTAGGTAGAGTATTGGTGGCCAACGAAGACGACCTAGTTGGGCTGGGCTGCCATTTCTTCCTCTTCCCTTGGACTGATTGGATGGATTGTATGTACTCCAAAGACAAACCGATTTGGTGCCCCTCCACCCCCAAATCTGGTTCTTGTATTTGGCGTAAAATCAGTAAAAGTGCTCATTACCTCCAGCAAGGCAGTAGAAGGGAAATTGGCAATGGCGAGTCTGCTGATCTTTGGTTTGATGCTTGGGCTGAAGACTTTCAGCATTGCACCCAAATTCCCTTACTTCTCCTTCCCTCCCAATCAAAAGGTAGCATCCCTTAAGACTGGGACTTCTTGGACGATTCCCCTGGATATCCCTCCCTCTGTTACTGCCTTCCTAACCATGGGAATTTAGAATCTCTCTCTCAATCTTCTGGAGGACAAGGTTTTTTGAAAAACTCACCCCACTCAAGCCTTATCTTTCAAGGAGGCCTGGCAGTCTGTTAGATCAAGGAATACAGCAGCTGATTGGGCTCCTCTAGTGTGGCACCCTCTGCTGCAGCCAAGGGTGGGGTTTTTTGCTTGGAGATTGATGCACAGAAAGACACCTACTCTCTCTTGGGTTCAATCCATTGGCATCAGCGTGGCTCCTATGTGCTGTCTATGCGACAGTACCTCTGAATCAGACACCCACCTTTTTCTCTGCTGTGCTTTTGCTTCCTCTAACTGGTTATGGATCCTTAACGCTGCTGGAGTACGGTCTCTCTATCATTTTCCCCGACGCAGATATGGGATGCTCTGGCTTCCAACAGTGACAAGCTCGCATGCAAAGGAGCTTCCTCCATCTTCTTTACTACAGCTTTTGTGAATTGGAAATGCAGGACTGACCATATCTTTAGGGATGTAAGAGCCTCCAGATGAAGGCGAAACTCTATCTGTCTAAGCTTCTTTCCTTCTCTCTTAGTCAGATAAACAAGCCTTTTTCTGGTAAGCCTCTTCAATCCTTCTGCAATTCTATGGGCATTTCCTCTACAACGGATGGTTAGGTACTGTGTAGCTAGTCTGGTCTGTTTTGGTCGTCCCCTTTTTATTTTTTTCTTTGTTCCGCTGTATGTTGTTTCTCTTTGTTTGGGCCTTTTGCCTTTGTTTCTTTCCCCTTTCTTAAAACAATTTTCCTTTCTAGCAAAAAAAAAAAAAAAAAAAAAAAAAATGGAAGAAGACCTAGTTTGGTTCCATGAAGTTGCATTACAGTTGCTGGGCGGGGTCATGCGTACGGAGGTGGGTTTTGATAAAGTTGCTGGGAAGCAATACAATTACTACAGGACAGAGAAGTGTGATTAAACATGTGCCGATAGATTACCCCACCCTATCCTAATTATATAATAACGCTCCCAATGATAGCTTCTCTCCACCCTTAGATTGGCTAAATCATCAGCCATACTAGTAGCTATTCTAAGCTCATGACAGAAGACAACATTAATTATAGTAGTAAAAGATCGAATTTCATTAAAGATTAATTGAAATTTCTAAGGAATAGGTTTCCTATTAGACACCCAAGCAATCGCATTAGAACAATCACTCTCCACCGTAAGATCACCTTTATAGCATCTTGAAAAGCATTGGAGGACTTTCAAAATAACCAAAACCTCAGCTTCATTAGAATCGCAAATACCCACAAAATCTCTATTTCTTATGATCACAAAAAGAAAAAACAAGTAGCATTCATGCCGATAGGTGAATGCAGAAAGCTTACATAATCAAAATAAAGAGATAAGAAAAGGATAAAGAATCTACTAAACGAATGCTCTCTCATTACACAAAGGAGCCAAGCAACAATTACAACGAGAGAGAAAGAGAGAGAGAGAGAGCATCCCTGGCATCAGCTTAACAATGGTTCTGTTTATAACAAGACTATGATCAGCATGATAAAGTAAATAAGAATTTTGATGATCTTGGTCATTTGAAGCGGACGCAAAAAGCCCAGAAAATAAAGAATATAAGCACACCAGTAGTATAATATAAGGAAACTGGGCTTATGGAAGATACAGCAAGAAGATAAGCTACTACCCATGAAACTAAGACAATGGCCTCTGAGTACAGCACATACTCTATTTGGAGGCGTTTACCGGTTACAATACCTACGATCGTGGCCCAGGATGCAAAAAAACCCACGTTGTTAAACAAGCTGAACATGTGGTATTGTAGAGGCTTTTCGGATAAAAAGATGGGCTTCCCTGCTTTGTGGTGTTGTCTGGTATCATCTCTCTCCCCTGACAGGACTGGTGGGGTAGATAATCATCATTCCAAACACCTCCAGGAGGATTAAAGACAGCTTGGTATGTCACCGTTGCAACTAAAGTTGCATATACCGACAATGGAGCTTCCATTCTCTGCAACCGTTTTCTGTAGAGGGATGTACCCTTCCGTTGGTAAGGAATCCGTCGCAGGGCTCGGGCAGTCTTAGCTCCCTTTCTACGTAACATGGAATGGAGTCCGAAATAACCCAGGTCGAACTGCGCTCGAAGTAGCTCATCAAGCGCTGTACGCCTCTGCACATTTAAAGCATTTATTTCCAGCTCTATATTGGTATCGTCCAGCAAAGAAGCTGCCATCTGTACATTTCCATCAAAAAAAATTTAGGGTGGGTCCATTTTGTTAAAAATGGAAAAAAAAATTGAAAAAGAAGTCTGATTTTATTTTTGTTAGATAGTAAATCAAATAAGAACAAAAGATTCTTTAATAATTAATATACAACTTGGTGACGGGCTAAAAGTTCAGGGAAGAAGGAGAACAAGAGCAATTTATACCGTGCAAGAAGTAAAAATACATGTTAGATTGTGCAGTTATAGAGCATGCTTTCAAATAGGGTTAACTGAAAGCAAACCTCCGTATCATGTAGACAGCACTAAAAATGGAAGGGAAATTTTCGAAAAAATATAATTTTTTTGCTCATTTTTGAAAGAGTATATGATTGGTTTCGGACTTGGTGTAGGGTGAAAAGGTTCTACTTAGATATTAGGTTTTCCAAAAAATTATGCCTTGAGAGTGCATTTGTGCAATGAGAGGATTGTGTAATTAAGAGGAGAATTCTTCTCATGATGTTCATGCAATTAATTAACTGTTTCTTTGTTTGTAATGATTTTTTTTTTCTTTTTTTTTTGCAGAAAGGGGAAAGAATAACTGATTTTCTTGATATAGAGGATTTAATTTCTTTTTCTATTGGAGGATTTCTTTTCCAAGTTAATTCAATTCATAAGAATTCTAAAACATTTCATTTAAAAAAAATTCAAAATTGAAGAAACGAATGTCAGAAATCATTCACCACCCACCCTTTTTAAAATTCCTTAAGTAATGTTTGGCAAGCATGGGGATTTCTCACTAGGTTTTCTTAGCATTTGAAAATTTCATATTTGTCAATTATAAATCCTCAAGGATTTGGGCCCATAAAAATCCTGATTTTTTACGTTATTCAGGTCCGATTCTCTCCCATAAGATTTGAAATCATCAGCTTCAAGGATTTACACACTAATACTAGCTATTCTCTGATATCCAAGTGACATCCTCAATTATACGAATCTTCAGCATTTCCTTACCTATTACCCAAAGTTTATAGGTGCCCATTTGACCACGAATACCATATATAAAATGAAATGCCCACAAAGAAAATAAAAAAGAAATACCTCTCGCTGCACATTTGCTGAAAGGATATGGAGGATGGTGTTGTCGTTGCTATCTTTCAACCTCAAGAATGCATCATCATTGACCAAACTTACAAGCTTCGTTAAGACTTCAGGCTGGTCATGGTTTGAGCAAAGGTGGAGAATTGGCTCCTTTTCATTTGTCAGGAACCAAGCTGTTATCTTCTGGGCATTGACCAGCTTCTCTACCACCTCCACTCGGCCTTTGATTACTGCGAGATGGAGAGGAATCCTCCCATCTCGGTCGCGAACAAAACAGACACCATCATCTATCCTCAACAGCTCATTTACCACTTCTTCATGTCCCATCTCCGCCGCAAGATGCAGCGGACTTTGTCCTTGCGAGTTCAACTGGCGGGCAAATTCTAGTTTTTGAGTTGAAACTGATGGGTCAGGCCCAAATGCCTCGATCCATAATGGTGGGTCAGGTCTGAATGACCCGAGGCCGTGTTGAGCCCAGGTCCAGATCCATTCGTCATGAATCGGGTCCGGGTCCGAATCCATGAAGTGACGAAGTCAGCGCGTCATTTCCTTCTACCTGCTTTTACCAAGTCCTGCGGAGGGGATCCTATCTGCGTTATCTATTGAGGGCGGTTCGGAGGCTCCGCCAAAACGAAGCATTTGCTGCTGAAGAGTCGTCCTCATCTGTTAGGGAACAACTATAAAACACAGAGCCCCACCGGCACTGAGGGGCAAGCAATTTCTGTCAGTACACTGCACATCTCATCTGTATTCTCTGAGTTTGTAATCTCTGCATACTTGAGAAGTAAAATTATCATCTTAAAGTGGACGTAAGTCACACTGACCGAACCACTATAAACCCACTCTCTCTTTCTCTCTCTATATTTTCACATCAATCACTCTATTCTTGATCGGTGGTGCCCTAAACCCATTTTTGGCATCATCAGTTTGGCGCCGTCTGTGGGGAAGTTCAAATTCTCACTTCATAACACTCCATTTTCAAAAACTATGGTGACCACCACCAGATCGACGAGGCAACAAGAAGATAATCCCAGGCGAGAGGAAGAAAATAATCCTCCACCGAATAATCCTCCTCCAAATGCTACCGCTCCTGATCCCACTCCTCAACAAATGTTGGCGACAATGCAGCAGTTGGTAAGTCAAAACCAGCAGATCTTACAGCTCACACTCGCGGGGCAAAGAGGAGTGCAAATTGGAGGAGCACCACAAGGAATACCTCGTCAGGGAGCTCCTCGCAGGGGAGTGCCTCGCCCGGGCGGCCATCCACATGGCACCCAAGGGCTGGGCGCCCATCCCCCTGGCGTCGGCGCCCAGGGAGTTCCCCATAATGCCCCTCTTGGAGTACTCTTGGTCGACCCTCAAGGTCGCGCCCATCACGGAGTTCCTCCGCCCCCCGGTGGAGCTCATCTCGGAGGACCCCCACCTCCAGGTAGAGCAAGTCATGGAGGACTTCCACCTCCTCCCTCTATTTCTAATAAGGAGCCTCAATTCCAAGAGGAGGAGAGCGAAAACCAAAGCATAGAGGTGGGGAGTCACTTCTACGATCGGTCCAGAGAAGCCCCTAATCACTGGGAAGAAAAGATCAAAGAAATGCAGAATCAACTGGGCGATGTCTTCAATGCCATGAAGGCACAGAGACCAGAAACAATAGACTACCTAGTGCAACGAACGGACACACCGTTCAAGCCCGGCGTGGCGAGTTACCCACTTCCTCAAAAGTTCAAAATGTCAACTATGGAGACCTTCGATGGAACGAATGGTCCACTGGACCACCTAGAGACGTACAAAACCAAAATGCAGCTGTATAATATCCCTGACGAGATAATGTGCAGGGCGTTCCCAACCACACTGAAGGGCTCCGCTCGGCAGTGGTTTGCCAACCTCGCCCCAGCCTCCATCGCCACCTTTGGAGAGTTAAGCAAGTCATTCGTCTCGCACTTCATCAGAGGGCGCCGCCACCAAAAGCCTGCCACACACCTGCTCAGCATAATGCAGGATAAACACGAGAGCCTCAGAAGCTACCTCACTCGTTTTAACGAAGAGGTACTTCAGGTTGAAGAACCCAACGACAAGGTCTCCATGACAGCCTTCGTGGGAGGCCTTCGCTCGTCAAGCTTCCTCTTTTCAGTGGTGAAGCGACCACCAAAGAGCATGCCAGAATTGTTGGCAAAAGCTCAAAAATATATGAATGCTGAGGAAATCAATAGGTCCAGGCGAGGTGAATCATTTCGTGGATCGTCAAAAGCTTGACCTGCCTCTCTGCACTGTTTTTAAACAGGCAGTCCATCTCCAACTTAGCGGCTTTCTAGCGGGTCATCAAAAGCCTGACCTCTGCACTGTTTTTAAACAGGCAGTCCATCTCCAGCTTAACGGCTCTCTCGCGGGTCGCCAAAAAAGCTTGGCCTACCTCTGCACTGTTCTCAAACAGGCAGCCTATCTCCAGCTTAGCGGCTCTCTTGCGGGTCGCCAAAAAAGCTTGGCCTACCTCTGCACTGTTCTCAAACAGGCAGCCTATCTCCAGCTTAGCGGCCCTCTCGCGGGTCGCCAAAAAAGCTTGGCCTACCTCTGCACTGTTCTCAAACAGGCAGCCTATCTCCAGCTTAGCGGCTCTCTCATGGGGCGCCAAAAGCACAGTTTCAAAAGGATCTTGAAACTCAGGTCATCTGCAACCCGAGGGACTACATTAAATTAGCGTACCCAACTGTCTGGCCGCCCAAATAAGCCAACCCAGCATCCATAGGGCAACCAGACCCCCTTAGCTCGCCCAAAGTGGCGACTCTTGATGCCTGCACGCCACGGCCAGCCTCCTCCATAGCGCCCAAAGCTCCCTCTCACGGGCCGCTCACGAGCCACTGTAAGATCAGCCTTCATGATGTACCCTCAGTTTCAAACTTGCCTTCGCAAGCTCAGACTCCTGATGGACACTACTGCCCTCGCCCGGACAGCGGGCGACGCTGCTGGTGTCAGCGCCCAAGCTTCCCTCGCCCGCTGCAACAGCATCCTGGCTTGGACAGGCGCCCTGGCAGCAGCGCTACCAGCACCCAAGGGGGCGCCCCGCTCCGCACCAACAGCAACAGCGCCCAAGGGGGCGCCCCGCCGTCCGATGTCCAGCAACTCCATCGCCTGCAGCAGTAGCAGCTGCAGGGGCGCCCTGGCTGGCGCCCCTGCCCAGTTCTCCATTGTGCGCAGCGGGGGCCACCAGCTCCATGCCCGCAGCAGCGGGGGCGCCCCGCCGTCCATCTTCCGCTGCGCCAGCAGCGCTTGCTGCCTCTCCAAGCCGGGCGCCAGTCCCTCTGCTGCCATCACACCTCGCCATCCCCTGCTGCCTCTCCACGTTGGGTGCCAGGGGCGCCCAGGCCAGTTTCGGCCCTGACACCCGCTGCCGCCAAATTCAGTACCTTCTGCGTATTGATCTTACAATAAAAAGCTTGTCTGATTCGGTATTAAATTGAGATGCCCCGTCCAGTACTAATTGATTATAGGTGGGTGTGCAACTATATAAAATAAATGAGTGGCTCACACAAATCGTTGACGTTGATGACAATTATAATATAGTTAGTAAAGACTGACGGATCTCATGTCGATTTTCACGTCGATTTCTATGTAACATGTTTAGCTTTCAAATTTACAAACCATGTATCATCTATGTATCCACGCTGGGCGCCAGGGGCGCCCGGCGCTGCTGCTGCTGCCCTGTTGCCCGGCGCTGTTGCCTCGCTGGTCGAGTGCCCAGGCCAGTCTCGGCCTCCACGCTGCCGCTGCCTCCAAGACGTCGTCGCCCATGGCTCCTGCTGCTCCAACGCCGGCTCCCGACGTGGCTGCCTCCTGACCATACACCTTGAAATCCGTCGCCGTCTACACACCGGAACCTAGAATTTCCATTCTTGCAAGAAGAGAAAGAACGTGAATATTTAAAATGTCCCCCTTTCACAGTTTTCTTTGAACGCGGGACATTGAGGGGCAAATGATGGGTCAGGCCCAAATGCCTCGATCCATAATGGTGGGTCAGGTCTGAATGACCCGAGGCCGTGTTGAGCCCAGGTCCAGATCCATTCGTCATGAATCGGGTCCGGGTCCGAATCCATGAAGTGACGAAGTCAGCGCGTCATTTCCTTCTACCTGCTTTTACCAAGTCCTGCGGAGGGGATCCTATCTGCCTTATCTATTGAGGGCGGTTCGGAGGCTCCGCCAAAACGAAGCATTTGCTGCTGAAGAGTCGTCCTCATCTGTTAGGGAACAACTATAAAACACAGAGCCCCACCGGCACTGAGGGGCAAGCAATTTCTGTCAGTACACTGCACATCTCATCTGTATTCTCTGAGTTTGTAATCTCTGCATACTTGAGAAGTAAAATTATCATCTTAAAGTGGACGTAAGTCACACTGACCGAACCACTATAAACCCACTCTCTCTTTCTCTCTCTATATTTTCACATCAATCACTCTATTCTTGATCGGTGGTGCCCTAAACCCATTTTTGGCATCATCAGAAACCTCTCGTACAAAATCAACGTGTCCAAACAGAGCTCCCAGGTGCAAAGGATTATCCTTTCCAGTGCATTCGTGCATCACTCGATCCAGTAAAGGTTGAACTGGTTGCATGTTCGCATCTTCGTTTAGCCGATCATGCAATTTTTGCACATCCCCTCTTATTGCTGCTTCACAGAGCTTCACGTCCATCTCTCTCTTCTGATATCTCTCTTGTGGTTTGGTCTGTTGTGAGGGAGACCGTAAAACTCGAAGATGTATAAATAAACGTCTCTGGTTGCAACAATTGAATTGAGTTCATGTGAATAACACAGTGATATGAGTCCGGCTCCTCCAATACGCAATACGTGGCTTATGATAATAGGGGCGGCTCCAGGTATTCAAATAAGTGGAGTCAATGAAAGACTTATCTTCCGCAAATCGAATAAATTTATTTTCTCTTTATCAACATTTGTCATCTACTTTTGATAATTAAACAAATATAATATAAAATTCTCAAATAATCTATTTCCGATAATCCGACAAAGATAATATTGAATTCCCAAAAAAAATTAAAATATATATATATATATACATTGTTACTAATAGCTCTTAATCCAGAAAGAAAATCCAAATACATAAACTCTTACAGCTACCCTCAATAGGTTTTCACGTTTTGGAATCATTGCATAATAGCTTCATTATCAACAGTAGCAACAGCATCCTTTTTAATGTATGTTACCAAACAGGCATTCATCCATTAATCCCTCATTCGCTTATGCAACCTGTTATTTACATACGTCATTGCCGAAAAAACTCTTTCTTTCGTTGCAGTCGCAGTCGCTACTAACAAAATCAACGCTAATTTTAGAAGAAACTAAATCAATTGGTATACAATATCCTTATTTATCTCCACTAATTTTATAGCAATGTCACCCATTCATTTAAGTTCAAAAAATTCGTTGCCAAAGCGCATATCAACAATGTAGGCCCATTAATCTTTTTTATATTTTGATAGACAATTGGCCCATTAACTTAGGCGGTGGGTATTTTATGGTGATTTTTATTCACTAACACAGCAACAAAGAAAATTTGTAAAGTTAGCTAATGTGTGGTGATGCTCTTAAATTGAGTGGGGTCAAAAGCTTTATATAAGTTCAATTCATGACATAAAAGATTTTGTTTTTAAATATTGATCAATGTGGCGCCACCCATGAATGTTAGACAGGGTCATTTCATGATTCCTCCTATGACGGATTACCAAATATTAAATGGGCTCAAGCGATGTTTTTAAAAATTAGTTGAATTTCCTTGTCATGCATGGCTATGAACATTAAAATGTTCTCTGATTAGTTAGCTTTCATAACATCAAGTCATCAATCAGAAGAACTTAATTATAGAAATCACTCCCTGGGCATGTGAATATTATCACTGTACTATATATCACTGCTCCAGAATAGAGCAAAAAATATAATATAATGATAAATACATAAATAAAAGTCCAAATAGATCCTTTCAGTTCTAAGAATAGTTTGAATCCTCAGATGCCAAGAAGAAGAGAAAACCCCTCCCTGGGCTTTATATATGATTCAAATTACTCAAAATAATTGCCTTGCCTTTTGCAAAGACTTTGAGCAAAATTTATCCGGTAAGGAGGCACCACCCTAAAATTTAACTACTATATGTATGAAATACACAGTACAAAAAGGTGTGGAGTCAGATATAAAATTTATCAATCTGGGCTGGCTTAGTCATTATTGGAGAAAGGTTTGCCTCGCCCTAGAGCCTAGACCAATATGTGGAAGAGAGAGTTTTACTTTTGACACTCAGAAGGGCAGCATTTTCAGAGATCATTTGCGGCATAGGGTACTGGAGACTTTAATTGATTGAGGTTTGGCTAATTGATTTAAGTCAATGGGAGGGCTCTTGATTTTTGTTGATTTATGGAGCTTCCCTCAGCAGTTATAAAGGAATGAAAACCATAGTTAACTACCACCTAACCACCTAATTCTAATAATAAATGGTGTCCCTTATTTTGATTGGGATCTATTGCCTAGCAAGTGCCTACCTTCAAAGCCAATGTTTTAAAAATTAAAAGAGATTTTTCCGGTCATGATAACCCCACCTGCAGTGGTGGCTCCAGGAATTCAAATAAATGGGGTCACTGAAAAACTTATCTTCCGCAAATCAAAAAAAATTTGTTTTCCCTTTATCAACATTTGTAATATTCTACTTTCGATAATTCGACAAATACAATATAAAATTCTTAAATAATCTATTTCTGATAATCCGACAAAGATAATATTGAATTATCAAAATAAAAAAAAACATATATATATACATTATTACTAATAGTTCTTAATCCAAAAAAAAAATTCAAATACATAAACTCCTATAGCTACCCTCAACAGGTTTTCACGTGTTGAAATTGTTGCATAATTGCTTTATTATCAACACTAGCAAACACAACCTTTTCAATATATGTGAAAAAACAGTCATTCATCCATTGATCCCCCATTCGGTTACACAATCTGTTTTTTACGTACTTCATTGCTGGAATAGATCTTTCTACCGTTGCAGCTACTAGTAAAATCAACGTCAATTTTAGAAACAAATAAACCAATAGGTATGCGATATCCTTCTTTGTCTTCACTAATTTTCTAGCAATGTCACTAATTCCTTTAAGTTCTAAAAACTCGTTGCTAAAGAGCATATCAGCAATATGGGCCCATTAATCTTTTTTATATTTTGATAGATAGTTGGCCCATTAACTTAGGTGGTGGGTATTTTATGGTGACTTTTATTCACTACGACAGCAACAAGAAAAATTTGTAAAGTTAAGTTAATGTGTGGTGAAACTCTTAAATTAAGTGGGGTCAAAAGCTTTATATAAGTTCAATTCATGACATAAAAGATTTTATTTTTAAATAATTTTTCAGATCTCAGTGGGGTCGATTGACCCCACTGTGATCAATGTGGCGCCGCCCCTGTATGATAACCCAAGGGGAGGGTCATGTATCTGGAAGAGCCTTAGTTCCATCTCCTCCCTTATCCAGAGGAATAGCAAATGGGTGGTAGGAAAGAGACTGACCATTAATGGTGAGTCTATTCTGCTGTGTTTGGATAAGTGGATAGACCAACTTTTAGTTTTTTTTAGTAGAAAATTCCTAACATATCCCCAAACAGCTCCCAACTCAGTTAAAGAATTTTCTGACTCTCTACACCAACTTATGATAATCGGAGACAGCTTAATCAAGGACTATTGAGGTCAACGTCCACCCTCACTCCTGAGCGATCATAATTGTGGTCGAACCCGAACCCTCACCATAAAAATATTGTGGTAGCTCAATGGGGTGTAAGTTCCTAAAAGTCGTATCAAAGCTTGGTAAGTCGGGTGTTCGAGTCACGAGATAGGCGTTTTGCGAGTTCGTATCAGGAAAGGAAGGAACAACCTTGTCAACCCTCGCCTTTCCGACCGAGAGAGGGGCTGGTCTCTTGAGGAATTAGACATTCACCCGTTATGTTATTTGGGACACTTTAGCAAAAGGCAAAGATGTTTTAGGAAGAAAGTGTGCTGCTGCAATTTTCTTCCATACCATCTACACTCTTTGGTTCCTCCGGAATGATTCCAAGCATAACTCTAATAAGTCCACATTGAAGAGAGCCAAGATCATCTTAATGAAGCATTTGAGAGGGTTGGCAAGTTTCTATGCTGGTTTGAAAATAAATCAGGTTCAAAACCTTATTCTTGCCCTGAAGGGCTAGTTTTTCTTTACTACTTGTCTATGTAGTTCTGGGCAATTATTAAGCCCCTGTTTTTTTCCCTCTTTCTTCTTTTTTCTCGGTTTTCCCCTTTTGGCCGCATTGCTTCCTGTTTCAGGTAGGGATGTTTTAGCCTGCACTTTTCAACCTCTTCTGGGGGGCTCCCTTCTGCATTGCCTTTCTTTTCTGCTTAATTCAAAGTTTACCTTTAAGCAAAAAAAAATAAAAAAATACATGGCTTATGATAAATTTACTATAAAAAAAACTCTCAGACTAGCCATAAGACTCCAAAGCTAAAATTTTAAATGCTTCCACTTGAATTGTTATGCCTGTCATTACTCTGATGGGTTCAAATTAAGTTCAAACTCCTAACAACATCATCAACAGTCTAAACAAGTAACTAAAACAACAACGCTAAATTAGTCAAACACGTGTCTAGGAGGATCACCAATCAAACTTTCTTATGTTTTTTTTTTTTTTTCTTGTTTTAATTAAAAATGAGGAGAGAAATACTATGGTTGATCTATACTATAATCAGTTTTCAAATCACATTTCTCTCGCTTGTGGAATTTGTTATGCTTATCAATTCACACCTATTTCTCTTCAGCGCAAATTCAGCGAAACCACTAAAAAAAGCATTAAGTGGTGTACAAAACCGCCTTTAGGGCCCGATAAAAGTGCCAATTTAGGCTGCATTTCAACCGTCTAAGATTAAGATTATATTTCTGTGGCTAAAGACATTTTTTGCGGCAAAAAACCACTTTTAGCGGAGGTTTTGCTAAACGAAATTTTTCCGCTGCTAAAATCCGATTTATCTTTAGTGACGGCCCGGCAATTGCAACACAATCTCAACAAAATCAACATGCAACTAGAACCCCATTTGGGTGAAAGTAAGGATCAAAACCTCGTCTGATACTGGTTCATTTTGTATCGGCCAGTACTGGTATGAAATTTTGGTGGGATACCGATTTCGGTACTACCACCAAAATATCTTCAAAATATCGGCTGATATCGACCTATACGAACCGGTATCGGCCTAACCGATATCTCTGCCGATATTTTAAATATCGGCTGAGATAACATTATAGAGAGCAGTGTAGCAATATATATCAACGTCTTAATAAGGAAAGCCTACAGTACATGATGTGAGAAAAGTGGGGCTTGATATGGTTGCCATTGACTAGAGGGTCATAGCCCTTGGAGCTAGTGTCTCTTCGTATTGCACTTTTTTAAGCAGAGGACCCAGGCCATTGACTTGTCGTGTTGCATGTTTTCACCAAGAGGGGCACGACCATTCATTTAAGCTCACACGAAGCCCCGATGTACAAGTTAAGTCTCGTGCGACCTGAATAATAAATTAAAATTAATACCCCTTTCATATAAATCCATTTATAAGAAAATAATTAAAAAACTCGAATCAACCAAAAATCTATGAAATTCAAACCTTTCTTCTCTTAATCCACGCCAGTATACACGTTTCATCTTAAAAATAATGGATTCGTATGCACTTCTGCTCATTTTTAATTCTTTCTCTTTAAAAACTTTAAAAATAACCTTAATTTATAGAATTGGAAGGCATCCATTTGAATTAGGTCACATTCATACAAATGGGCCCAAGAGACACATTCTTTCTCTTTAAAGCTGAATATTAATTAAAAAAAAAAACTTAAAAAAATCCTCAATTCTGGCCTTAGGAGAAGCCACATCAGCTTATTGGGTCCCATTTGTGGACGTGTCCTTTCAAAAATACATAATATATGCCTTTCCAATAAAAGGTGTCTCTTGGGCTAAATATGTGCCTTTTCAATAAAATGTCTCTTATGCCCATTTGTGTAGATGTAACCCAAATTCAAAAGGATGCCTTCCAACTCTATAAATTAAGGTTATTTTTAAAGTTTTTATTTAGTATTCAAAATGAGCATAAAGTGGCTTAGCAAATTTTGTATAATGATTTGATTATGATATGGAATGTGTAATGGCCAGCACTTTACTTTGACTTAGGACTCTTGTGTCGGAGCTTTATTATTCAGGTCTATTATGCTTATATGTATATGTTTATGTGGGTCATTTATGGACGACTACAGATCGATATATGGACGGCTGATCACCGATGTGACCGGGTCATTTATAATCCGCTATGAATGTGAACAGGTTATCCTGTATTTTTTTATTTGATCGATTTATGACCACCGACGTTATGGATGGGCTTTCCCAATTTATTTAGGGCTGACCACAATAAACGGGGACACTTGTCTTCGTGTGAATTATATTGCTCCTTTTGCTTTGTTTGAATTATGTTATACGTTCTTTCTTGTCATTGTCATTACTTCTATATGATCACACTTGTCTATATTCTTCTCGTTGTTGTATTTAATTTCGAATTATGATTATGCACTTGCTATTTACTTTGTAATATTTGGTGCATAGGTGCTGAGCCCTCCCTTACCGGGGAGACGAATGAGGGTCAAACGTTTCAAACGTTTGAGCCAACTGACGAACCCGAGTGGAATGCCGGATATGGCTTTGGAGCCATCTGAGCCTGCACAAGAGTGAACATCACCTTAGAATTATTTTAAATGAACTTTCTTTTAGTGTTGAGACCTATTTTAGAAATTGTTTAATTGATTCTACACCTTGAATTAATAATGTTTATCTGATTTTTCTGTTGGGATTCATTTATGAACATTTTATACCAATTGAATAAGGCTTCCGCTGCATTTAATGAAATTTATTTTGACTCACCACAGGTTGAAATTTTATGTGGGTCCACTTTTGGAAGCTTGTGTTGTACTAAACACAGGAATTTGAATTTGGTTTTAATTTTTCACGTTTTTTAAAATTCCTATTTTGGGGGATGTGACAACTCCGAAGTTAAGCGTGCTCGGACGGGAGCAGTACTAGGATGGGTGACCTCCTGAGAAGTCCTTGCGTGTGCACATGGGCCAAAGCGAACAATTTCATGCTGAGTTGGGCGGGGCTGTGACAGTTGGTATCAGAACCGAGGACGACTCTATTTCCAGTGGGGGAGAATATGAGAACTTGGTCCGGGTGGCACCCTTAACCACGAGGCATAGCGTGTCAACCACAGGCTTCAAACGATGAGTCTCCGTTAGCCCACATTGGAAATATCCAAGTCCTGACCATAGGCTTATAAGTCAAACCATGTATTAACTTAGCATGAGGCCTTTTAAAACCGTATGGCCCCGGAAACCATAAGAACTCCGAAGTTAAGCGTGCTCGGGCGGGAGCAGTACTAGGATGTGTGACCTCCTGGGAAGTCTTCACTCGTGCGCGAACAACTTCATGCTGAGTTGGGCGGGGTTGTGACATAAGACAATTTTTTGCGGAAATGCCTTTTTGTCACATCAGCATTTTCCTTGAATAGCCTGAAAATAAACTTCCTATGGGGGCATGGGAAGTCCATCTGCGCAAAGAATTTCTCCCCTCTTTATTCTTCGTTTCCATATTCCCCCCTTTAATACTAGTTCTCAATAAAGAATCTCCAGCCGCACCAACAACGTTAGCACCAATTCATTAAGGAAAAGAAATTTGAAGCAACTATAAATTTCTAACTTTTGCAGAAGACCTTTTTTGAGATATTTAAAAACCATAAACTTTGCCGATGTGGAAATTTTTTCTTTCCATGGAAATTGCATGTACCCAAACGCGCCTTTAGAGTAAGTTAGATGCTTGTGAGGGTTTATGTACAGTTTCAAAAAAGAATAGGGGTGCATTTGAAATTTCAGGAACTTAATGCTTGGATAGATCTCGTCATGATGGATAACCTTCGTGCAGACCCTGTGTCCATTAGAGCCCCAGAAGACTCTCAAAAGCCCATTATTTGCAAAATCCCTTTCCTGTAATTTCAAATATTTCACTAAACCATCCCTTTATAAAAAGCGTCGGCAACCCTTTCCTCATTTTTCAATGCTATTGCACTTAAAACCCTATCTCTTCTCCTTCCTTCTCCTTGCTCCTCCATTTCCCCCATCGAATCCACCTTGCTATATTATTCGAACCTTAATGGACTGTTCAAGCTTTGATAGTGATGGTGTGAATGCTTCCTTAAAGTAAAAGTACATTGACAGGTGTCAGTGAGTAATCTTCATACGTGTGAAGTATAATGTTTTCCTTCATGGATTCAGGCTTGGTCCAGAACATGTGCGAATTCACGGGAGTACGTGTCATTCCTTAGGAACCGCCTTGGTCGAGGAATTCTAAGGCCCAGGATGTGACAACCAGTCTCAAAAGGAAACAAATCCGCAGCCCATTCTGAAAGTTTCCCACCATTCGATCGATCAAACAGAGGATCAGATCGATCAGATCAAGCCTCTGTCTCCGAAATTTTTCTTTGTCAGTACTGTTAATTGAGACCTGACAAACATCTGATCAATCTGACCTCGTGGGTTCACCCGAACTTCTTCTGAAATTGTCACTGTCTTCGCTTCAACTCTTCCCAATGACACAACCACAGTCAATTCTAAAATAAAATAGAAAAAACAATTCAATGAACCCAGAATCTTGTCCAACCCATGAATTAGCCAACACAAATAAAATCATAACACAATATTAGGAGGGTCTCATACTACCAAAATTAGCCGGGTCTCGTACTGATTACCAAGATTTAATTGTGTAATTGCAATTATTAGTTTGTCATCATTAAATGGGTCTCGTTATTTAATGGCTCTCCTAGTGTTAATATGACTACCAACATCAAATGGGTCCCACGATGACTTCTTATAGATATGTTCATCAATTATGCCTAACATTAAATAGGTTAATTTAGACCAAAAAAAAAAAAAAAAATTGGGATGGGGCCATTTGTAATTATCACCATTAGATGTATTATAGTATGGTTACCAATATTTTGTGGACCTGCCTTAATTAAACAATATTTCTTGGATCTCAAGATTTTAACATTTAATCGTGTGATTTTTAACAAAAAAGATAGGTCCGGCCATGATTATTAATATCTTATTAATAATTGGTGGATACTGCATTTGGTCAAGTGGCTACTTTCTTTTCATTTCTTGTTCCGTATATTATCTTGTGAGTTTTTTAGAAATTGTCAAATACTTCAAAGGTATATTAAAATTTGTGTAGACTGTCAAACACCATAACTAACATAATATAATAACATGACATTATTTTGTTCTATGCTAATGAAATCTTACAATATTTAAATATATTGATATTAAATTATGCAAACACCCCCTTAGTTTGTTTTATGTCCTTTTTTCTGCTTTTTTTCCACTATTCGAACCTCTTTCTAGCAATGTTCTATATCTTTAGTTATTTAAATATCACTATATTTCTCATTGAATCTTTCCTGATATAGCCTAAGAAACCCAATTCAAAATACCTCAGCATTTTTCCCAAATGATAATTTATCTATTATCTTCAATTAGCTATTTTTTTATCACTATTATTATTATTGTTTATATCCTATTTTCTGTTTTTTTTTTTTTTTTTTTCACTATTCAAACCTCTTTCTAACGATGTTCTATATACGTAATTATTTAAATATCACTATATTTCTCTTTGAATTCCTCCTGATGATAGCGTGAGAAACCCAATTCAAAATATCTCAGTACTACCCCAAGATGATAATTTATCTATTATCTTCAATTTATTATTATTATGTTGGAGAATGGGGTCAAGTTTTGAGTGCGCGACCAACTGCGCCAGCCTAAGTAGACATTGCGACATTCATATCGCCCTTGAAACGTGAAATGCAGATTTGCTTTAATCGAAGGAAAGTAATCTTTGACCCTGTACCGAACTAGGCGAAACAAAGACTACCCTTTTTGTCTGTTTTGATCATTTGTGTTTTTTCGTCGGTAAGCAAGAGACGAGGACTTTGGAATTTGTGGTTTTAACGATTCAGGATGACTTGGACTTGGATTGACTGGGAGAGGTGCCAATGATGATATCCCAGCCAGTCAAAAATCCTAGTTGGAAATCCTGGTGGCCTGTTTTTGCTTAGAAAATTCTTCAGTTGCATGGATTTCAGATACCCTTACTAAAATCTTGGATGAAAAAAATAAGGGTATGTTTCGTACCGGTGAGAAATCATGAGGAGTTCCTAAATGTGAGGATTCTTTGCTAGCATGCAATAGTTACTCCTCAATGATTATTTGTGTGTTTGAGAATTTCATATCGGTATCAATGCACATAGTTAAAAATCCGTACAGACGTATAATGTAAAACGAGATTTTTCAAATCATATAGAGAAAGTTTGGCTTTGAAATCTTAAAAAATGAGGATTTTTCACTTGCTCAAAGATGATTTGGATGTGAGAGACGTAGATATGTTGTCGGACATCTGCCTCTACCTACGGATGGATATAGAATGGAACATGATGTCAATCCTAGGACTTCCATATCTCTTATATAAGCCAATCTCAAAGAGCCACTCTTCATGAAGACTTATTCCATTTTAAGGCTTCCATATCTCTTATATAAGCCAGTCCCAAGGAGCCACTCTTCATGAAGACTTAATCCTCACAAACTCACATCCTACTAATCTTGTTGGGAGTCTTATCCGTGGTATAAATCAAGTCCTTTGCTTATAATGGGATATTAATTTCTCTATGGGCCACTGTCATACTCATCTAGCGTATGATCTGTGACATGCGGACTACATGATTTCTAAATCTTTAGAGTTTTTACCACGTTGGGAAAACCCAAATACTCTATTTACAGAAACTCTTCCCATCCACTTCAACAATAAATGAGGTTAGCATTAACAAATATCAAGATGACTTAGAGTTGTATTTTTATGTGTCTGGGATTAAAACGCCTATTTACTCATTAATGAGGTGAGCAGATGATTTTTTTTTTTTTTTTTTTCTTTGGTGACTTATTTTTCTCCGTGAAAAACAGCAAGATGACTTGGACTGGCATTTTTCCATGGCTACCTCGATTAAGATTCTTCAATGGAAGACTTGGAATGCATACCGTCGACATTGAAAACAGGGCGTTCCGGTTCCACCAGAACCCAGTAGGTGACAGAAAGCAAGTCCTGACGATTTGATCTGTACCCGAAAGAAGTGAATAGTGTTAAAAAAGAGCCTGAACTCGAAAGTGGGAACGTCTGTGGCCGCTATTTACTGTGCTGACTTCATCCCGACGCTCAACGTGAGCACTGAGCACTCATCCACATAATATGGTTCAAAATGAATCTCATGAGCTTCAGTTAGAAAGGAGTAAATTCTGCCTTAGAATTGAGTGCCATTACATCAATGTGAATGGAAACTGTTACGCAGGGCTGTCAAAAACTCAAATTACCACACCACCCACCCTTCACACTACACGATCCTACACCATATTAACCTATTCCGATTGGCTTTTATATTGGATTTGGATCGTTAAGAGGTCAAATCCGTTAATATAACATATTAACGGATTGTATATGAATTAAATCAGTAATCGGTTAATAATTCGCTTAATCCGTTAAATTTTTTTTAATCACTGAGTGTAGTTAGAATTAATTTATATTCATAAAGAAGAAATTAAAATTTATTTTTTTATAGTGTGATTTTAGGTGGGATTCATTCAAGATCCTCACTTACAGTTTCGTGTGGATTATATAATTTTCTCTTTATATATTTTTGTATATATTTTCTTTTAATTTTCAAAATGACTTAATTACTTAACGAAATAACGGGTTCGGTCGTTTAACCCGTTAAATTAACGGATCGTATTCTGGTTGGATTTTTTTGACCCGTTAAATTAACGAGTCATGTACGGATAGAGGTGATTTTAACATGAGTTTATTAACCCATAACTCATATTCGTTAAGACGACACGATTGTATGACATTGCTGTTGACGTTATTTCATGCTTACCTCAGCCGTGGACGGGGGTGTTATCATGCTTATACTATCATGTTCAATCCACCAATTTTGAATAGAAGTGTGGAGAGAGTCTGGCTTAGTGGGATCATGATTAGTACTATGCCATATGTTACACGCTCGCCCTAAAATAGCTGCTGCGGATTATTCGGAAAAATTCCTTAGAAGGGCCTTTGACCGTCAGACCCTTTGTGAAGTGCATCTTTGCATTTTGGGAAAGGACACTTTTGCCCTTATTTTTTCTTTGCCGCAATTTGCTTGATGTAACGAGGAACGTGGGTTGTTCAAATCAATACAGCGAGTCAGATTCACTTTGGACTCGGGAATTCCTACAAACCCACCTTAATTGAATTGGAGCTGGAAAATCCATTCTCACAAAGGTTACACAAGCCATCAACAGAAAGTTAGGGCAGTTTGGTTAGAAGAATTGTAAGGATTTTTGTGAAAAAAAATTTATTAGAGAATTTTTAATGCTGCCTCTCAAAGTAGAGTCATAAATGTTCAATTCCCTTCTAGCATTTAGAATTCAAAATTTTTTTAAATTCATTAAGTTAAAAGTGTCGTTAAACCGGCTTGTAATTATGAATTCTTACATCAAACACAGCATTTGAAATGCTAAGGAGACAATATGTCCCTGCCATAAATCCCCAACGGGTCCGGTAGTGGGCCTTTCGATTTATAATTGAAAATTGCATGACCCACCTGCCCCGAGATGGAGTGCTTGTATATTAAGCATTTATTTGTGGGTTTTGTAGTCTTTGAACGGTTGGATGATTTTCAAGGGCTCTGATGAAGCTGAGCGCTTCCAATTTTCCAAAAGAAATTCGATGAAGTAGCGGGCCACACACTTTTCCCTCCCTTTGGCCCATACGAGAATAGTAGCTTATGTAAACACTAATCCATTCATCTAGAGTCCAAATACTCCCTTGCAGCTATTACACGGTCTCTAAAATTCCATCGTAAGGCCGACATAATGATGATCTGAGTCCTTTGAAATGAATATCATCGCCTCCAATAACATATCCTAGACTTTTAGTTCAATTGAAGAGGGTCTCACTGTTGGGTTGAGCTCACGAGGGAAACATTACTAACTCCATGTGAGCGGTGATGCCACATCAATGCCTAATTATGTTTTTAATTTGTGGGATCACTGCTATTAAAGTGAAACCGAAGGATATATCACTGGAGGGGTTGAAACTCATTTTGAACAATCTGGATTATCTCTATGTCCCCCCCACAATGGAGTTCCTAGTATATGCACACGGTTTCCAATTAATGGCTATTAGGGAAACCAGACTCATCCAACTATAAGGATCTGTTACAAGAAAAGTACATAAACAAATATCATGTTCATGATCACACAATTTCCTTCCTTTATTTGAACTTGGGCAAAAAGAAATAATATAACTCCGATAAATTCTTATTATATTTAATTATGACTTACGTGTGTTCATGTATGAACAGTTGTTAACTCCAAGAAGTAGTTCAGTTGGCTTAGGATTACGATTTGCATTCGAATGTTGTAGGTTCGAAACTGCACTACCACACTGGGACTATATGAAAGTTTATCACGCTTCCCTCTGGATCCAGAGGGATTAGTCCAGCTCAAAGGGTTGAGAATCTTTGATAGTTAAAAAAAAAATATATATATATATATATATATATATGAAACAGTTGCTTTAATGTATTATAGCCTAATGGCAGTAATGGCTGATAGTTCAATACCCTGTTTTGTGAAAGAAATATTTTGTGGGATATCGTAGAATTTTTCAAAAAATTATATTTTGTGTCGTATCGCGAAAAATGGCAAATTCTCGTTTACATTTCACAGCTTGTACGATTAGCAATAGGAAAAACTCTAAAATTTAAAAAGTAGGCAAGGAAAAATTGGAGTTAACAAGACGTAACCGTACGGTCAAAAGTCCATCTTTGAATGTAGAAAACCCAAAAGAGAAAAATGGTCTTGAAATTGCCGCTTTGCTTGCGACGAAGAAAATGAAAATCTTAAAAGATCGAGAGATCCAATTAATTTTTTCTCATTAAAGTTAAAAACCGTTAGGGAAAGAAACTTTAAACCGTTAGGGAAAGAATTATCAACAGTAAGGGAAAAAATCTCAAATATGATATTTCGTAGAGCTACATCAACATCTTTGCTCCACAAAGTAATGAGTGACTCTTAATTATCTCCTTATCCTGACATTGAGGGCCTCTTGGTGTTTCACATGCCGCTCAAGAGTCATGACCCATCTCTAAGTGCACGTTTGTGTACACATCATTTTCACAGATAGGGGAAACTGTCATATCGGCAAATTTCATAGAAATGAAAACCTCAAAAAAGGATTTCTGCAGAATTTCGAAATTCATGTTTGGTGTGAATTTTTTTTCCTCGTTGAATTGGTGCTAATTTTGTTTGGTGCGACTCTGGATTCTTTATAGTAAATCAAAATTTCTTATTTGGTAAAATATTTTTTTGAAGAAAAATAACATAACATGTATATCATTTATTTAACAATAAATAATAATTTATTTAAAGAAATAAAAAATGAAAGAGTTGTAGGGTATTAGGTTGAAATGGACAAGAGTGAGGAGACCCCCCCCCCCCCCCCCCCCAAAGGAAATCTATTTCAACTATTATCATGGAAAATGCTCAAGAGGTAGGAAAACATTTCCATGAAATTGTTCCACACCAAATACCTAAAAAATGAATTTTGCGTGGAAAAGTGTTACACAAACATGCCCTTAAAGATAATATAATGGAAACGCCTCTCCCTCTTCCTCAACCTAAACACATGTATACAGAGGGAGGACTCTATGGGCAGTGATAAAAGTCTGATTCTTTTTTCTTTTTTTCTTTTTTTTTGGTCTTGAAAGTAGGGTCATGATAAGAGAACTTATGTAGATGCCAAGTCTACTCAGTTCAGTAAGTGAGTTTTTGCAAATAAACGTTTTAACAAGTTACAAAGCATCTCAAGTTCTATTGAAATCAGCTTTTGAATCTCAAGTAAACACAATATCTCTTCATTTCAAAAGCTTGCAAAAAAATTTAGAAAAATGTATGGGAACTTCAAATTCAATCCAACATTCATAGCAAAGAAAAAAAATCACAAAATCAAAACGATTTTGTTGACTTCCTGCCAAAATCAATCAAGGACACATTCTCATAAAGTGACAAAAGGTAAAGAGATAAACATGTTACTTTTTTAAGGGATAATTAGCCAGAAGTCCCTCATCAAGGTCTTGTAAAGCCTCCAATCCACCAACTTTTTCTCTAAGGCCTGTAGTCTATACAGCTGGACATATTTTGGCGAGAGGTCCTCACCATAAATTTACATGACTGATTTGCCCTTTCAACTTATTAGGAATAAAATTTTAAATCTTTCGTTCCCCCTCTTTCAAAGATCGTCTAATTGGTTGCTTCTCCTCTTGTTGCGGTTCGATGTCGTCGTCTTCTTCTCAATCGGAAGAAGAAGAAGAAGAGGAGGAGGAAGAAAAAGAAGAAGAGGAAGTGGAGGAGGAGGAAAAAGATGAGGAGGAAGACGATCATACAGCGTTGGTCAGTTGGATTAGAGAGCCATTCATAGAAGCCTTTGCGGCGCAGGTCGCCATCGATGCAGCAGCGGAGAATAGAAGTCTGGTCGCCGCTCATGCAATGGCTGATGTCTTTCAAGTCAGATCTTACTACTATTCCATCATTCATCATCTATTTCTAATATTGCTCTTGTTTATTTGTTTGATTGTTTCAAATCTTCAATCCTATTTTCGGTTCTGGTTTTTCTCTTCTTCTGTGTGGTTTTATTCCATGATTGTTGCTAAATGGATTGTTTGGCCTGGAATTTCATCATCATCTGCTTCTTCTGCTTGCTATTGTTGCTGGTGTCCTTCTCTTAATACTCAGTGACATTTCGGCCCGCGGTACCATTCGGTCGTCTAAGAGGGGTTTCGGCCTCGAAGAGCTCCGTGTCGTATTGGGAGTTCGTGTCGGGGCAAGTCGGATCAGATCAAGACGAGGTGACGAACCTCGTAAGGTTGCTGGATGAGTCCGGCATGGTCATTGTTTTGGCTTGCATAACCCAGAATCTCCGCAGAAATCGGAAGCATCGCAAAACAGAAGATTCCAGGATTTCCTTGCACTTGCGAAGGAAGATCCTCAGTTGCATAGATCGACTGCCATCGTCAGAGAAGGAGCTTCTCATTGTCCTGCACAGAAGTTGCTGCGCCATCGCCAAAGAACGAAGGCAGGAGGACTGTTATATCGTTTTTGGCAAATCAATCTTAGTTTTTGTAAAATTTATCTCAGTTTTTATGAAATTTATCTAAGTTTTTGTTAAATTTATCTGAGCTTTTGATATATTTACATGAGTTTCAGTCAAATTTATAAGATTTTTTTTTATATTTTGTTAAATTTATTTGAGTTTTGAAACAAATCTGTCTGAGTTCTAGACAAATTTATATGAGTTTTTGGCTATATATCTGAGTTCCGGAAAAAAATTGTTTGAATTCTAAACAAATCTATTTTAGTTTTTGGCAAATTTATTTGAATTTTTGAAAAATACAGCTGAGTTTCTTACAAACGTATCTCCATTTTGAAAATTTTAGCTGAGAATTTTGAAGGAATCTTTCTTTGTTTTTGGACAATTTTATTTATATTTTCTTAGATCTATTTGTGTTTTTAAATTTTATTTTTGTCTTTTGAAATTTATTTGTATTTTTTTAGATAAATTTAAATGAGTTTTGAAAAAACAACTTGAGTTTTTGGAAAATTTTTGGAAAATTGGTTTATCTTAATTTTGGAAAATGTATTTTCATTTTTTTAAATTTATTTGCATTTTTTAAATTTATTTACTTCTTTTGAAATTTATTTGCGTCTTTTGAAAGTTATTTACATTTTTTGAGATTTACTTGGATCTTTTGAAATCTATTTTCGTCTTTTGAAATTTATTTATAATTTTTTGAAATTTATTTGGATCTTTTGAAATTTATTTGCGTCTTTTTAAATTCATTTTCATCTTTTGAAATTTATTTATATTTTTTAAAATTCATTTGGATCTTTTGAAATTTATTTGCGTCTTTTTAAACTTCTCTGTGTTCTTATGAAATTTATTGCGTTTTTTGAAATTTATGCGATCTGTAGAATTTATTTGTATTTTTTAGATTTTTTTTAGAATTTATTTTTAATTCTTTTTAATTTTTTTACGTCTTTTGAAATTTATTTTCGTCTTTTAAGATATATTTAAATTTTTTAAAATTTATTTGGATCTTTTGAAATTTATTTGGCCAATTAAATGGTAGTTGACCATTATTAATAGCATATCCCACTAATCATGGGATATGATTTTGAAGAAATGATAAATTAGAAATTTTAAGTCATCAAATTTGAAAAAAATGACCTATCACACTAAGAAAAAAGATTGTGAATCTAAGGCGATAAAGTGAGATGTTCAAAAACCTGTAGCCGAATGCCCCCTTTTTTAATACCATATAAAATAGATGTAAAATATGTTAAAATAAGTCCAGATAAGAAGCAACTACTTTGTTACTCGATACTCTCCTCTTCATACAAAATAAATTTATCTCATACAAAGCAAACACAGATATTATTATATCACATATTTTATTTTAAATTAATCATTCACTTGTCATTTACTTTATTTTTATTTTATCACACATATAAATAAATATGCCGGAAAGAGGGACATATAAGGTTAAACAAGGGAGGTGTAGAAGAGACCATTGAAAGAAAGGGAAACTAGAAGGAAGGTGTTTCATAGGTTTTACATTGGATTAGTTGGCTATTCATTGTATTCTTTGGTGTTTTCTGTGTAGCCTTTTGGCTTGTGGCCCCCCTATAATCTTACCCTTTAGAAAAAAAAAAAAAATGTTTTACATTGGAATAATTTTAAAAATCTAATATAAAAATACGGGGTTATTTTATTAAAAGAAAAATATTGAACTGTCTGATCATGCCTTCATGGCATTTTAAGAATTAATGTCTCATTTAGTTTAGAATATAGATATGGAAAGAACGAACCTGTGGACTGCACAAGTCAAGAAGTCAGAGTTCGTTTCCATCGTGGCTGCTGGTAAACAACGATCTTTTCTTTTTCGCTGAAAAATCTGGAGTCGTTTTCTTCCACATGGTCCTTTTGCCTTGCAACTTACATTGATGAGTAATGACGTGCCACGCTATTGTACAGTCTCGCGTCAGACACACACTTACGCATCTATAAAATGCATCCCCAAGGCCCTTAACTCCCCAAACCCACAACCCTCCTGACCAACTAAAAAAGTGCATCCTTTGTTGGTGATGTGTATTCGCCTTAGGTGCCTAAGGCTATAAACTTCTCAATATTTCCTTTCATTTTTCCCTATTTTGAGAGGAAAACAACAAAAAAAAAGAAGAAGAGAGGTTGCAATTGATATCTCCCACGGTTTCCAGCAATGAAGTTCTGGCTCCTTATCTTCATCTCTCCCTCCCTTTTTCTCAGCGTACTTCCATCAAAGAATCTATGGTTATTCTTCATTTCATTCTCCATTTCTCTGGGCGTGGCAATCAAGCTGCTCCTCAACTCACCCAACAACAGCAACAACAATAACAAAAAGCTTCCTCCAGGACCCCCAACTATACCCTTCCTTGGCAACCTCCAATTGCTCAAGAACAAAACCCTTTTGGACCTTGAGCACTTCCTCCGACAGCTCCACGCCAAGTACGGCCCCATCCTCACCCTCCGTCTCGGATCCTCCACCATGATCTTCATATCTGACCACTCACTCGCACACAAAGCCCTCATACAGAAAGGATCCATCTTCTCAGACCGCCCACCCTCTCAAGGAATAAGCCGAATCACTAACAGCAATCAGCACACCATCAGCTCGGCTGGGTATGGCTCGGTCTGGCGCGTCCTACGCCGGAACCTAGTGTCTGGAGTCTTCCACCATTCCTGCGTCAAGTCCTACTCTCATGGACGGGAATGGGTTCTCAATCAACTCATTGGAGTGCTCAGACAGCATGCTGAATCTGGTGAGCCTGTCGTTGTCTTCGAGCAAATTCAATATGCCATGTTTAGCTTACTCTTGCAAATGTGCTTCGGGCAAAAGCTCGACCAAAGCACTGTAAAGAAGATTGAGGACATTCAACGACGCATGCTCGTTGGCAACGACATCTCCGCTCTCTTCCCCAGAATCGGAAAGATAATATTCCGCAAGAGGTGGAATGAGGTCTTACAGATGCGCCGTGAGAAAGAAGAGCTCTTCAGCCCATTGATAAGAGCTCGCAAAGATCGAGAATATCATCAAGATGGAAATGGCACTTATGCCTTTAGTTACGTGGACTCGCTTCTGGGTCTGGAGCATCCAGATGGAGGTAGGAAGCTCACAGAGGGAGAGATTGTTAGCTTATGTTCGGAGTTTCTGACCGCAGGGACTGACACCACGACAACTTCGCTTCAGTGGATCATGGCTAATCTGGTGAAGCACCAGGACGTGCAAGCTAAACTGGTGGTAGAGATAGAGGGAGTGGTGGGGAAGGAAGCAGAAGAAGTGAGGGAGGAGGACTTGAATAAATTGCATTATCTGAAGGCAGTGATCTTGGAAGGGCTGAGAAGGCACCTGCCAACTCACTTCTTATTGCCACACGCAGTGTCGGAGGAGGTGACGCTTGAAGGGTATGTTATACCCAAGGGCGCCACCGTCAATTTCATGGTAGGAGAGGTGGGGTGGGACGAGAAGGTGTGGGATGAGCCCATGGCATTTAAGCCAGAGAGGTTCTTAGATGGGGGAGAGAAGGTGGACATAACAGGGAGTAGGGAGATTAAGATGATGCCTTTTGGGGCTGGGAGAAGGATATGCCCGGCACTTAATCTCGCTATGCTTCATTTGCAGTACTTCGTGGCGAATCTGGTGAGGGAGTTTGAATGGAAACCTCCGGAAGGAGAAGAGGTGGATCTGAGTGAGAAGCTGGAATTTACCGTTGTCATGAAGAACCCTTTGAAGGCAAAGATCACCAGGAGAAGAAGATAGTGACAGGGGAGGGTCTGGATGTATTTTTGGTGGATCCTCTTGCATGCCAAGACTTCTCCACTTATCCCACCCCATTAATAGATAGGCACCCTTTACTAAATTAGTAAAAGTCAAGTAAAGTCTCACAATGGGTTTGACTCCCTTATTTCATTATAGTCCGGCTCTAGGCCCAATTTCAATTTTATGAAACTATTCACGTTGGATTGAATCAGTTGGTTTGAATCACAGATAAATCTATAGTTAAAAGATCCTATGTCTATTAAATAAAGGGCTATGATGTTCTAACATGATGTTTGTGGTCTTTTTTTTTTTTTTTTTTTTTTTTTTTTTTTTTTTTTTTTTTTTTTTTTTTTCGATCCCTAGAAAACTTTTCTACAAATCCCATGCCAACCCCAATTATTAGATATGCATCTGAGTGCCAGCAATTCACAGGGTTAGTATTAACAAAGCAATGGGCAAACTACCTGATTGATTAAACTATAAATCGGAAATAATTGAATTACAAAAGAAAGAATTATCAAAGATTCGGATCAAATTAAATGGTAAGTCAAGTTTTGGCCAAGAGCATTCAACGATAGCGGTTCAGTCATACGAAAATGTGGCAATATCACTTGTACTTGTAAGGGACAAACCGCCAACCTATAAGAAAATCTCTAACCTGGGACTGGGAGGCTGAGAGGGATAGTCAACTCTGAAGTTTCCTGTGTTGGTTGTCATAGGAAGTGAGTCTGGATCCTCTGGCGCTTGCACTCATGAAAATCTGCCTGGCTCTTCCTTTCATCCACTTACAAAAATTATTAATAATAAGAATTGATTAAAATAGATGCTCTTCCTTGAAACTTAAGACACTCGAATTTTTTTCTTAATCCAGCAGGTGATCTATTCAATGGTGGGCCTCTGAAAGTAGAAGGAGCCTAATAGGAGCCAGATCGCATGACAGGGGCCTGTCTTTTTTTACGATAAGTCTATATGGACCGACTCCATATAGACTTATTGCATTTTTTAAGCTGTACATGCCATCTTTAATCCTCAGAGTCACATGTCACGTTCTTGAGGAAAGTACATATTTTTGGTACAGTCACTTGTCAGGATCATTTGAGGCTTTGGCTTAGGCGCAAGTTACCTACCTTTCGAGGAAAATACATAGGAGGATTTTAAATGCACCCATCCTAGTTACTATTTAAACCCACTCTAGATGCTATTATAATAGAGGCTGCCCATCAATCTTTTCCACTTGCAAAAAAGAGAACAAGTGACAGGTGCACAGGTGATCAGGTGGATGACATCATCGTGACGTCACGCAAGCGGGCCCGGTCTACAGTCAACTATAAATTGTAACCGTCCATAACTCGTTCATTCGGACTCCGATAAATAAGCGGTTTGGTTCTACGGAATCGTGGTGACGAGCACTACCCAATAGAGTTGATGAATTTGAGATCCAATGATTAGAATTTTTTTAGACCAGATGCAGTGATCTTTGAAGCTTGAAATTTGTCACGTGATATTTGGGTCTTGTGAGCTCTGATGGACAATCTATTTGCTCTGCGGGCTCCTGATTACAAGATCTATATAGAGGTAATGAGATATTGGGTTTTCAAATGCACCCACCCTATTTCGTATTTGCACCCACCCTACCCATGGCTTGATTGACGTGACGGATGTGATTGTTGTGAATGATGGTTTACACCCACCCTAGGCTATGACGTGGCATGATCATTTGGTGGATGACATCATTGTGATGTCATCATAACTACCCAGCTGCAATTCTCCTGACGCAAGGTGGGCCCGGTCAACGGTCAACAGTCAACGGTGAACTTTGACCGTCCATAACTCGTTCATCCGGACTCCGATAAATAAGTAGTTTGGTTCTACGGAATCGTGGTGACGAGCACTATCTAGTAGAGTTCATAAATTTGAGATCCAATGATCATAATTTTTTTGGACCAGATGCAGTGATCTTTGACGCTTGAAATTTGTCACGAGATATTTGGGTCTTGTGAGCTCCGATAGACGATCTGTTTGCGTCTGCGGACTCTTGACAACAAGATCTATATAGAGGCAATGAGAGATTGACGAGCTTAACGGTTAGAAAAGTTTTTGGTTAGCAATCACTGTCAGTAATATCTTGACTTTTCTTTTATTTATATGTTGGATATGTCTTATAAAATCTGCACTGTATTACCTCACCAAGAGCGATATTTTTGACGAGAAGAACCCACTTGTGTGGAGATATCGAATGACAGTATGATTATTGACCAAATAAATTTTTTTTTATACACCAACAATATTAAACCTTATATTCTAAACTATGTCTTAAATCTTAAAACACTGGATTATAACTACTAAATACTAATAACACAAAAATCTAGATAATCTCAAAAGTTTGGATATTTCAAACAAATTTATTCAAACATATTAACACACGTTACATTCCTAATCTTCCAACACAATGGTCTCAGAAGGAAACGTAGAACGTATATACTGCATGAACACATTAATTCGCTCCACATACGGGGTAGCCCATGCAGCTGCACAATCATGCCTGAAGTGAACCCATTGAGGCATAATGGGAGGCATCGGGCAACCATCTGTCAATGCAACCTGGACATAGTGATTATTATTTACATACCCGATAGAGATAGCAATATGTTGATATGACGGTGGTGGAATAGATCGAAGTGGGAAATACGTAAAGCTTTGTGCAGCACTTAAAACGTGTAATATCACATTGAACTTCGAAGCAATTAAGAGACCCATATCTGGCATGGTCATCCAATGCTCAATCGGTGCTCCTCTATCTAATGCAAAAATGTTCAGTGAGTTGTAAACACGAGTCCACTAGTCCTCACTACCAAATATTGTAACATACTGTGTCCTGAATGTGTGTAACTCTTCTATTAAGCAATGCCGGATAGTTGCCCATGCATCTTCGTGAAGACCAAGACAGACAGCTATCGCTCGAAATCCGCAATTTCCATTAGGTTTTACGTCTTGTACATGCATAATGTAAGGATGCAGTATTAATGGAAACTGACGAACATAGGCATGTACAGAGTAGTTGTAAATAGAAGAGCAACTGTGTCTCGCTGGTTCCTGAAATTGAAAAATATCTGGCTCAACAAACTCATATGTATACGTATTAGCACGAGTTGATATGTCTTCCCTGTCCTTCGAGTCGGGGCCTCCAAACGAATAACTGTTTCTGCTTTGTTCCTGAGAATGAAGGGAATCAGACTCAACGAACACTAATGGAGACGGATTAACAAGAGTATTTGTTGCAACTTTTTTTTTTGAGGAGGGGCGTCCACGAGTGTTCATCTTAACAGCAGGTTCACGAATTGAAGTTGTTGATGGTGTGATTATCTCCCTCAACTTCCTTAAAAGACTGAATTTACCATGCCTTATTTGCTGCTTAAACTGTTCCGTGAACACTTGTAGCTCGACGTCACAATCGATGTCGTCGTCTTGAAGAAACACACATGGTGATAAGTCAAGTTTTCTCCAAAATTTATCTATGGAATCAATTGGTATGAGACGACCATCGTTCAAATATATTGCTTGCTCGTGCGCACAGGGCAGTCCGTAGCTCGTACGAAGTCGACATCCTTAGACCGCTCAAATTCCTTCAAAATCAGATGCAATGCGTGGCTTGAAACAAAACCACATAATTCTTGCAAGTGCGGTATATTGAATCGATGTTGGACGATAGTTTTGCTTTATTCAATACTCGCTTTGATAGCTATGTCCTGTGATTGGATGACTTGGTGAATAAACAACAATGATGTCTCCAAATCTGACTGTGATGACTTCAAATATCGTTTCAATTTCGCATGCTGGCTCTCAACTCTATTAGTTGTCTGGTTTCCAAAATACAGATATCTGTCGGTCCAGGCGGATGCAAACATCTCATTATACGGTGTCAACCATACATCCTTAAGATAATTAATGATACATGGAAAGTTTTGTAAAACTACCTCAAGGTCCGCCAATTTGCACACATACGCATTCTCAGTTTCAGATTCCAGCAACATATTCCACATTTTGTAGAATGCATTCCAAGATTTATTGTCGGTTATTGATGGCCTGCATTTGCTCAAAATACTCCAATAAATGTGTCACCTACAGAGTAATTTTTTTGCATCGGGAAATACCTGAGTAGACGCTTTCATCAAAGCCAACTCTCTGTCCGTGACAATAACTCGTGGACCAGTGCATCCATGCATTGTTGACTGCAGACACCTTAAAGCCCAAGTATAATTGAACACTTTTTCTGAGTGCATGAACACGAATGCTATGCAAAATGTCATATTAGTTGCAGTTACGCCGACAATCTCAAGTAGAGGCATCCTGTATCTGTTTGTTTTATATGTTGCGTCCATCAATAACACGTGCGGGAATGCACGACATTGCTCTAATGATCTTGGATGTGCGAAAAATAAATCTTCAAGCTCATTGGTTACAGCATTTGTTCGACTCTCGAAAATGTATTCTTCACGTTGTAGGAATGACATGACAACTTGCATCTGGGTTTTACCGGCTTTCTCTGCAGTCCGAAATTTATGGCGTACATTGTATATGGTCCCAATGGTAGACACGTTGTCCGGATTCCGCTTCCTCAACGATGTCAAGATATCTCGTGGCTTCACATTTTTCATAGACAAATGTACCATCAACTGAATTTCGGATTCAGAGAGCCTACCGGGATATGGATGTCCCTCCATATATGATGCAGGGGCATGGTTATGTGTTCCACATACCACCCTTACCATCCAGTCATCACCTGTTCACATTTTCACCCATTTCACTCTGAAAGGACAATCAATTCTTTTTGTGCCTGTAACCTTCGTAAAAGTTTTTTGGCTTCTGTATGTGCCACCGCGATCACATTGGAACAACAGTCTAGTCTCTGACCTTTTAATGACAATGATATATCCTAAATTGCGTCCAGTATTTTGAATCCAATCAATTAGAGATTGACGCGAATTGAATACCTGAAAATGTATTAATTCTGTTAGAAATTAAAATTTTTTTTTTTTAAATTGACAAAATAAAACATAATTGGAATTGAGTTAATATCATACCATGTCGGTAGAAAATTCGTTTGTAACATCTTCATCCACATTTTCATCTTCTTGTTTTATTTCGTTTATGAGAATATCATCCTGACAACAATATACATTCACTTGAGCATCTGCAATTAATAAAAAATATTTTCTGAAATAATTTAAGAATTGTATATTTACCTAATCACTTGAACCACTTGACAATCGCAGATCATTGGCCCAAATCCTTAGTTGATCCAAATTCATATTGTCTGCTGGTATATGTGTTAGTTTGGTGAGAAGTTACCTGGAAGAGAACTCTTTGCAGGAGAATCTTGGGGAAGAGAACTAGAGGGGAAGAGAGATCGTATGAGAGGAATAGAGGTTGAAAGGTAGTATGGGAACAAATGGGTTGTGCAAGTAAAATCCCTTCAAATAAGGAAGAGATGGAGTACTAGTGGGAGGAAAGATCGTGAAGGTGAAGAGTGCTCTGTTTTCCAGTTTGATAGGATTCTAGTTTGACTGGGTCCTTACATTAACAGGGAATATATTTTCTGAAAACAGAGAATATATTCTCTGTTTTCATTGACTGGCTTAAAGATTGATTGACTGGCTGTATGTCTCTTATCTAGTAGTCTGTACACTAGGTGAAGAGGCTGCTGTGGTAGAGTGGGTGTAGATTTTGGATGATGATTTTTGGGAGATGAACACCTTACAAACCTTTTATCTTCTTCTTTATTAAAAAAGAAATTCTACACTATATATCACTAGAATTTGGTAGAGTCAGTGGATCCATACACCATTATCCTCTATTTTGTGAAAGAAAAAGTCTACATGGACCGAACATTGGGACCGGTCCTTGGACCGATCCCAATGTTCGGTCCATGTAGCAGGCCTCTTTGTGAAAAAAGGCCATCCTTTTTCAATCCACCAGCAGGGCCCATTAATGATTTTGAACCCCCTCTGGACAGGTCAACTCATGGGTCAATGGATTTCACTCATAGGCAAGTGGGGCCCACCGTTTGATACCCCTCAAACATGTCGATGCCTTCACCTCAAATCGAAGTTTAGACATGCAAACACCGATTGGACTTTGACGTGTGCAAGAGCTGTGTACTCTCTCGAGTCTCGAGTATCAAAACGAATGCAAGAAACTGGGAATCTGAAGACGATCTTTCTCCCACACATCTTATGATTACATGATATATCTCACATCCAATCAGTCAAAATTCAAAACCGTATCCACCACCCACCTCTACCTATACTTTGATATAGCCGTACACCCACCCTTCATAGGGTGGGTGCAAATAGCAACACCCACCTTATTTGGTACTGCCGTACAGGCAGATAGAATTCAATCTCCGACTGCTTCAGTGCTAAAATACCTGATCGCAATGAATCCTCCTTCATCAACCACACACAATTAAGATCTGAACCGTTTACACATGTTTTAAAAAGACCCAATACAGCTATAATACCAAATATAAATCCTTTATTTCAGATTGTTGATATGCGATAGTATAAAAAAACGCCCTCTTTTGGCAGTCTTGGTTTTTATTTTTATTTTTATTTTTATTTATTTTTATTTTTAATGATTCCTATAGGGCCCTAAATAATGATCCAAACCGTTTATCATTCCTAAAGACTAAGGGGCTGTTTGGAATGTCTATATTCTCACCTCTATTTCTCTTAATGAGTTTTGAAAGAGATATTCAGATATTAAGACTGTTTGGATGGTGCAAATAATAGTCTGTTTCAAATAGATAAAAAGACCTTTTATGTCTGTAACAGGAAGTCACAATAATGAAGCTTTTTCGGATAGATGTATTTGTCAAAAGCGGAAAGATGCAGTGCTACAGTGCCCAATTAAGGCAGCCCGTGTTTTTTTCATTTTTTTTAATTATAAGCTCCTAGGTGATAATCCAAATCGTTGGATGTCTTAAAGACCTTAAGAACGGCTATGATGTCAAGTTTGAACCGTTGATGTTGCACAAATCTCGAGATATTTTTAAAAAAATAGAAAGCCATTGGATCTACATTTATGGCCATCTGTGGGGCCCTCTATCAAGATCAAAACCGTTGATCTTCTTTAGAAGCCCGAGAACGACTATTGGGTCAAATTTCAGCCTTAGATCCCTTGTGAATCTCGAAAAAATCATGAAAACCCGTGAGGCCGTTGATGCCAATGCCTTTAAGCTAACTGGGTTTCACACAATTTGACCATTTTCTTTTCTTTTTAATTGTTGGGTTCTCAACTTCAATCAAAACTGTTGACCCTCTTTATTATCTTAGGCATGGCTATGGTATGAAATCTCAACCGTTGATTCTTTGTCAATCTTGAGATATATGTGAAAAATCATGGAACATATGACTTGAATTTCTAAACTTTGTGGGCCTAAATCTCAAGATCTAAATAGTGGATCATCTTTCTAATCCGAAGAGCATTCATGGGGCTAAATTTCAGTCCTTAATTTCTTGTAGATCTTGAGAAATTCATGAAAAAATATAGAATCGTAGGATCCTATAACTGCTATTTCAAACTGAGAAATGGTCTTACCAAACGGTCTAAATATAAAATGTCTATTTTACATAGATTTATTATCCACGGATCTATTTCATATAGATAAGATTTGCCAAACAGGCCCTAAATATGGTCACGAGATGAATTTTTAGACAGATTCATCAAAGAACTTGAGATATTTACACCAAAGTCCATAGCATAAAATATCAATTTCTTATTCCAATGGGCACTATTTGCATGATCCAAATTGTTCATTCTCTTCGTAAGGTTGAAATGACTAGGACACCAGATTTGGTAGCTTGGTTAATCATGGATCATTAGAAAAATATAAAAAACCTCCAAACTGTTGATTTGCTGTAGTACAAAAAATGCCCTTTTCTAGTTCTTGTGCGCACTTAAATAATGATCCAAACAATTCATCATCTTCGTCAAATTCGCCGGTGGGATCAATTTCCAACCATAGATTCATCATAAAACTAGAGATATTTGCGAGAAGGTCAAAACCACAAAACACTTATTTTCTTTTATTTTTGTGGGGTCTCGTTTGCACGGTTCGAAGTGTACACCATCTCTGGAAGGGCAAAAACAGTCGGGGTGATCGTTTTATATCTGAATGTACCATGGACTGCAAGAAATCTTGATCAAATGTATACCATTGGATGTTATATATTTTAAAAGGTAGGATTTCACGGAGTTTTCTAAATATGGAATGTAGTTATTTCTCTCCACATAAATCAGCATTGGCGATAGCTGGGTTCCAAGGGAGATGAATGATCCCTTTAAATAGAGGATTCCTAGGGCTATTGAGGATGGTTGTCAAACATGCCCTTAGAGAAATGGAGAGTTAGCAATGGAAATGTGTAGGAGCCCCACTATTTAAAATTCAAAATGGTTGAAATAAATGACCTCCCATTGTATTGGACAACACTAAAATTTACTCTAATAGTCTAATATGAATATGTTCCACATAAGATTTAAAATTTAACTAAAAAAAGGTGATTAATATAATCTTTTTTTTTTGTAAAAATGGTTAATTTTATAGTGGGACAAGCTCCTATTGGGTTACAAATTTATAGTATCTTATATATTAAGAAGGCTTTTATTTTGAGCAGGCTGGGATTTTTCCCTCATTCAACTCACAATTTTTCTATGATATATGTATCATGGGTGAATGCCCACATGAAATGAGTTAAAGTTAGAATCCGATTATAATTAGGATTCCTCAATGAGAAGATTACTTTTTGCCTGTAAATAGGCATCATCCCTTGTACTTGTACACCCTTGAGATAATAGATGAATCTCTCTCTTCTTCCTTGTGCTTTATTTTACAATATTTTATCAGCACTAAGCTCTAGGAGAATGAAGAAAAACCTAGTCTTCTTATTCTATACGAAATCTGAAAAGAGGAGAAAGCCGACCCTGCGTGGATTCCCTGTATAGTGTTCCTTCTCTTCGCGGATTCTCTGTGTGGATTCTCATCGTGGATTCCTTCCCAAATTTGTTGCATAGATTGCCTGAGTTGTCCTTGCATTGTTTCCCTGTGTTGATCACCATTGAAGCTTCAAATTGCGACATATCACCCAATCGGATTCCGATTGACGATCCGTTTGCACCTACAGAGGCCTTACGAGGTTTAGTGGACCTAAAATAAAATAGCCCCATTAGATCATCATAGCCATTGATTTGATAGCCATAAGGTTTAGAGGACCTAAAACCATAAATTTATTTGAGATTCAATCCAAATGTGGATAAACGTCTGATGAGATTAAAATTGACCTGGTGCCGGATCATGGCGAATGAGGGTGTGAAGGGCTTGCACTGATCAAAAGTGGCCCCCAATGGGTCCCATAGAGCTCGACTGCTTGTACAGTTTCTCTGTCGATTTAAGTGGGTCCCACAGAGCCCAAGTGGGCCCAACTGATCAAAAGATTTATTTATTTAATTTTTTTTTGGTTTTTAAGTAAAGTTAATTGTGTTTTCAATGATAGATGCAAATCTGCACTTGTACAAGGTCCATCTTCTCGGAGAAACCAAGCCATTAAAAAAAATTAAGGGGGACACACATGACTCCGACAGGAGTGATACCGACAGGTGTAAGAAAGCCCATTTATTTCGTGACTTGATTAAAGGCAGAACCGATTCATTTAATACAATAAAAGTTACTTGACATTTGAAAGATATTCTGTATCGCCTAGTAGCGATAGATAGCTTGGATGTTCTAAAACTGACTCAAAATACATGCAGACCCTACCGTGCGACTATCTTCTTCTCCTGGTGATCTTTGCCTTCAAAGGGTTCTTCATGACAACAGTAAATTCCAGCTTCTCACTCAGATCCACCTCTTCTCCTTCCGCAGGATTCCATTCAAACTCCCTCACCAGATTCGCCACGAAGTACTGCAAATGAAGCATAGCGAGATTAAGTGCCGGGCATATCCTTCTCCCAGCCCCGAAAGGCATCATCTTAATCTCTCTACTCCCTGTTATGTCCACCTTCTCTCCCCCATCTAAGAACCTCTCTGGCTTAAATGCCATGGGCTCATCCCACACCTTCTCGTCCCACCCCATCTCTCCTACCATGAAATTGACGGTGGCGCCCTTGGGTATAACATACCCTTCAAGCGTCACCTCCTCCGACACTGCGTGTGGCAATAAGAAGTGAGTTGGCAGGTGCCTTCTCAGCCCTTCCAAGATCACTGCCTTCAGATAATGCAATTTATTCAAGTCCTCCTCCCTCACTTCTTCTGCCTCCTTCCCCACCACTCCCTCTATCTCTTCCACCAGTTTGGCTTGCACGTCCTGGTGCTTCACCAGATTAGCCATGATCCACTGAAGCGAAGTTGTCGTGGTGTCAGTCCCTGCCGTCAGAAACTCCGAACATAAGCTAACAATCTCTCCCTCAGTGAGCTTCCTACCTCCATCTGGATGCTCCAGACCCAGAAGTGAGTCCACGTAACTAAAGGCATAAGTGCCATTTCCATCTTGATGATATTCTCGATCTTTGCGAGCTCTTATCAATGGGGTGAAGAGCTCTTCTTTCTCACGGCGCATCTGTAAGACCTCATTCCACCACTTGCGGAATATTATCTTTCCGATTCTGGGGAAGAGAGCGGAGATGTCGTTGCCAACGAGCATGCGTCGTTGAATGTCCTCAATCTTCTTTACAGTGCTTTGGTCGAGCTTTTGCCCGAAGCACATTTGCAAGAGTAAGCTAAACATGGCATATTGAATTTGCTCGAAGACAACGACAGGCTCACCAGATTCAGCATGCTGTCTGAGCACTCCAATGAGTTGATTGAGAACCCATTCCCGTCCATGAGAGTAGGACTTGACGCAGGAATGGTGGAAGACTCCAGACACTAGGTTCCGGCGTAGGACGCGCCAGACCGAGCCATACCCAGCCGAGCTGATGGTGTGTTGATTGCTGTTAGTGATTCGGCTTATTCCTTGAGAGGGTGGGCGGTCTGAGAAGATGGATCCTTTCTGTATGAGGGCTTTGTGTGCGAGTGAGTGGTCAGATATGAAGATCATGGTGGAGGATCCCAGACGGAGGGTGAGGATGGGGCCGTACTTGGCGTGGAGCTGTCGGAGGAAGTGCTCAAGGTCCAAAAGGGTTTTGTTCTTGAGCAATTGGAGGTTGCCAAGGAAGGGTATGGTTGGGGGTCCTGGAGGAAGCTTTTTGTTATTGTTGCTGCTGGTGTTGGGTGAGTTGAGGAGCAGCTTGATTACCACACCCAGAGAAATAGAGAATGAAATGAAGAATAACCATAGATTCTTTGCTGGAAGTACGCTGAGAAAAAGGGACGGAGAGATGAAGATAAGGAGCCAGAACTTCATTGCTGGAAACCGTGGGAGATATCAATAACAATTGCAACCTCTCTTTTTTTTTTTCCTCTCAAAATAGGGAAGAAGGAAAGGAAATATTGAGAAGTTTATAGCCTCATGCACCTAAGGTGAATACACATCACCCACAAAAGATGCACTGATTGGGCCAAAAGGTAAAGGAAAGGAAGCATGCAAGTCTATGGTATCATGCACCTGAGGCTAAAACACCTCACCCACAAAAGACCGGGCCCTCTTTCTTCTTTTTTCAGTGTGTCTAGACTCGAGAGGAATGTAGGGTTTGATTAGTAATGGGGGCTCTCGGATGCATTTTATAGATGATGAGTGTCGGTCCGATGAGTCAAACGATTAAGCAGCAAGTTACGTCAGCAGTCAGCACTCACATAAATGTGCAGTATGCAGACGAAAAAGACAGTTGTTTACCAGTTGCCATGATTGAAACTAGCTTTGACTTCTTGACTTGGGGTTCTTTCAGTTCTTATAACGCATGAACATACATTTCAGTATTTTCCTTTTAACAAAACAGCCCCGTATTTTTATATTAATTTTTTAAATATTATTCAAATGTAAAACATAGAGGATTCTACCGAGAAACCCCTTTAGACTTGGTGTAGACAAAAAAAGGAGTTTAAGTTCATAAATAGACCATATAGGCCCTCTGCGTTGAGTGGCGATGTCGTTGTTCGTTATAGTGTGTTGAGTGAGGGGATATGCTTGCTTAATTGGATGTTTAACCTAATGAGGTTTTTTTTTTAAAAAAAAAAAAAAGCTTCTGTATTTAAATAGATACAAAATACTTAATTTTTCATAAATAGTTTAAATAGAGGAAGAACATAACCAATCAAGACATTAGATAAAGAAATGTTCAAAAACATCATATACAATAAAATAAAATTGAATAGATTCAAGTGGAAGTATGTAGATCAAGTTCTTGAAGCACGAACTTAGTTTCATAAAGAGGATCTTGAATAGAAATCACCACTCTCTCTAAAGTGTAGGTAGACAATCGATCTGATTGAAAAACATATTGATGTGCTAAAGACATGAATTGCAAAAAAAAAAAAAAAGGAAAAAAAAATTGAAGTGCAAATGACTGCTATTCTTGATGGGTATATTTGCTCAACACATAATACAAAATCAATAAATGACAACATAAACTTGGATTTGATCACAACATATGTTATAAGTTGTGGGACGTTCAAGAGGGAAAAATTGGGCGACAGAGAAAATTGGTTTCAAAATAAACATGAATTTAATCACTTGCATACATTAGATTATGCTTGGTGGCATAGAAATTGGGGAAAGAGTCTGGGGTGACAGAGAAAGGTAAAATGGGGAATGGGTTTGGGTGACATTATCTAAATTGAAAGAAAAGAAGAGAAAATAGAGCTAGGCTTGGATGAGAGAGGGAGCTACTTGATCATCCCAAAACAGGGTTTGCAAATATAAATTATACATAAATACTATCTCTACTCGTGAGAATAGTAATGTTAGCCGGGTGTCATACCCACTAAGACAAAAAGGCTAAGTTGTATTGTTTCCCAAATTCCTAAATTAATCCTACTAGATAACGAAATATTGATTTGGGGTTTTGATTCTTAAATTAGTGAATAAAAAACAAGGTTTAATTCAACCGAAGAAAAGTTCTTACGGTATGAACCCACTCTACCCTCCTACAATGGCAAATATAGACATAGGATTTCACTATTAATTTTTTAAAGACTCGTTTTGGTTACAAACCTTCACAGAGTCTACAAGTAAATCATGTGGGTTTAGATATGAGCATAACCTATCTCTATAGCATAGATTATCTTATATCTAACAATACATTCATTCAAGCACCATTATATGACTGGTATTCAAATCTACAAAAATAAAATACCAAAACTAGATATTGCATTAACAAATAAATCCAATCAATGTATAATATTCATGTCATATAATCAAAGCATTCAAAGTAAAACCCTACAACCTATATATCGCTAAAACTACAAGATTAAGGCTTCATCACAACCCTAAGGTGGAAAATTAATAACTCATGGAGAGATATGGACAATGAATCATTGACGAAATCTCCATTGCCACTCTTTCCAATCCTCCAAAACTAGCCTCTAATTATTCTCTCAAGTCTTGAATGCCCTAAAAATGAGTTATGGGCTCCCTTTTATAACTTTTCCTTCCATTTTCCTTCAAAACGTGGAGATACATGGACTTAAACTGTGTCTGGCGTTTGGATGCTAGAAGGCAGTAACCTGGATGTTGGGAACAAAAGCTGACGTCTGGACGCCCAGAAGTAGAATGTTCCAATTCCCTATGGTTTCTGCCAATTTCTTCTAATTGGTTCAGGATTTCCCTCCTTCACGTAAAATACCTGTAAATAAGAAATTAGTACAAATAAGGTAACATAATATCAATCCAAGGTATAACAAAGTCCTTATTGAGGGGCTTAAATAGTACTTTTAGTCTCTCATCAGTGCCAAAATAAGAAATGGCACCGGGTTTGGGTGAGAGAGGGAGAGAGCACTGTCTGCATGGAAAGGAAATCTAGCTAGGTTTGGATATGAGAGAAAGAAAGAGAAATGGGGAGAAAGAGAGAGTGAGTGTGAGTGAAGTTATTGCCCATCATGAGTGACAACAACTGACTAGTGTAGAGGAAGAAGCTGTCCATGAGTCGTCGAGAAGGGAGAGGAGGTCCAATAAGAGGTTGAGCGAGGAGAAAGAAGTTTAGAGCAACCAATTTGAGTCTACATGAGAGAGGGTCATTTCTTCGTTGATTTTCATTTAGGTTCGGGTGGGGCGATGGAAATTGCGGAAAGGAGTTGGTAGATCGAGGTCGAAGGAGTTGGAGGAAGGAAATGGAGGAAAAATAAGAAGAAGAAGAAGAAGAAGAGAGAAAAAAAAAACAAGCAGGGTTATCCTCGCTCGTGTATGCGGGTGGGGATATCTCCAATCCACAAAATAAAAAAAAAAAAAAAAAAAAAAAAAAAAACAAAAACAAAAAGGACCCCTAAGACCTACAACCAGTCTGGTGCATAAAAAACTTTGAGGACCTTTTTGATCTCTACTAGGTTTAAAGGGACTTTATTTTGTAAAATCCTCTAAAACATATTAAAACTGTTGAAGAAACTATATTGTTAGGATTACTAAGATTGTTAGGATATTAGTGATTAGTGGATTATCCTTATCCTTAAGATAAGGTTAGTTCATATGTGTATTATAAATGTAGATCTTTTCATCTAATGAAACTTACGGTGAAATTATGGGAATGATTTGATTTCTTTGAAATTCTATAAGGTATTAGAGATTAGGCTCGGTGATGATCTTGTGATCAAGCCGGGTATAATCTTGCTTCCGCAATTATCCCTGTCACTTGTTCTATTTCAATAAAAAAAAATTGAGTATCCTATCCTATCCATCCATCTAAGCCCTATGATCTCACCATCTTCATCAAAATTGCACGATCAAAGCTTCTTGAAGAAATCGCAACATATTTGATCCAGTGGGCCACCGGCGCCGACAACTTATAAAGGAGCGAGTTGCAAGAGTGATGGATTCACAGATAGATGGCGATCACCAAAAAGACATGATAATCGATTTTGCATGATCAAAAGGGTTTTTTTTTTTTTTTTTTTTTTTATGTCAACAATCACAAATCATTTCCACGACATGATCATGTGATTGAGGAGGGATGTTGAAAAAACTGTATTCTTATGATTAATGGAATTGTTAGGATATTAGTAATTAGTGGATTATTCTTATCTTTAAAATAAGATTAGTTCATATTTGCATTATAAGTGTAGTTCTTTTTGTCTAATAAAACTTGGAGTGAAATTATAGGAATGATTTTATTACTTTGAAATTCTATAAAATGACCATCCTCCTGCCTTCCCTTTATTTCCTTGTACCCTTCTAAACTTTATCTTTCAACCTTCTACCGTCCTTTTCTCTTCTGGTATATTCATTTACATGTGTCATAAAATAAAAATGAAACAAGTCAGTGATAGAGGTCAAATAAGATGTGATGTAACAATATTTATGTATATTTTGTATGAGGTGAAGTTAAGTGAGAGAGACAAAGCTATAAAATAGTTATTTTTTGTCACGATTTTTCCATATTTTACCTCTATTTGATATGGTATTGAAAAAGTGACATGTGTAAAGTTTACGGTGAGAAAAGGGGTCGTTCAGATGGCTCACTGTTAAGCAAACCATGCAAAAAGTTACATTTTTTAACATATATGGTTAAAGAATGTGCCACTATTTTTAGAAAATCTCGTACTATCTAACGTACCACAAGCTGCTATTTAATAAAAGTTTGGGGTATTCGGCAACGGGTTCCTGAAATATCACTTTATTGCCTTAGATCTACAATCTTTTCTCATAGTGTGGTAAGTACTTTTTCCAAATTTAAAAACCTAAAATGTCTAATTTACCCTTTCTTCAAATCATATCCCATTATTAGTGGGATAAGCCATTAATAATAGTCAACTATCATTTAATTAGCCATGATTAATAAAATTTCACTAATGAGGTTTTCAAATAAATTTCAAAAACCGGAAATAAATTTCTAAAAATGAAATAAATTTAAAAAACGCAAATAAATTTCAAAAGAACGCAAATAAATTTCAAAAAAATGAAATGAATTTAAAAAACACAAATAAATTTCAAAAGAACACAAATAAATTTCAAAAAATGAAATAAAATTCAAAAAACGCAATAAATTTCAAGAGAACATAGATAAATTTAAAAAGACATAAATAAATTTCAAAAGATCCAAATAAATTTCAGAAAATGTAAATAAATTTTCAAAGAGGCAAATAAATTTCAAAAGATCCAAATAAAATTCAAAAAATATAAATAAATTTGAAAAGAAGCAAATAAATTTCAAAAGACAAAATAAAATTAAAAAACGCAAATAGATTTGTAAAAACGCAAATAAATTTTTGAAAAAAACTCAGATAGATTTTTCAAAAACTTAGATAAATTTGCCTAACACACAGAAATACTAATTCAAAAACTCGGTTAAAAATTTCAAAATGAAGATAAATTTGTTAGAAACTCAAATAAATTTTCTAAAAACTCAAATAAATTTGGCAAAAACTTAGATAAATTTCACAAAAACTCAGATAAATTTAATAAAAACACGTCATCCCTTGATGCAGCAACTGTTTCTGGGTTTTGGGCTTTCGCGAGGTGAGTCAGGTCGAACCTGACCTGAACCGACCCGAGACCTGGGAGTTGGAACAGACCCAACCTGGTTGTCTTCTTCTTCCTCCCAACGCCTGCAGTAGGAGCTGTACCTTCTTTTGTTGTTGTCTTCCACGGCGACGATGGGCAGGCAAACGGCCGGACGACTGGGCAAGGCGACTACGACGGTGAAGAGAAACCAACAGTGATGTGGCGACTCCAGTTTTTCTCGGCGATGAACAGGCCCAGCCGTGATCGGGTGTGCAAAACAGAATCCCTGATCTTCTCTCTTCTTCCTCAGGCTGATCAGTATTTTGCGGTTATGGCCCACCAGAGGTCAAAGAAACTAATATCTTCGTTCCTGATCTTTGCAATCTGTGAGTTTCCTTCTCTGACTATGGCGATCTTCTCCGGTCAATTTCAGTTAGTGGCCCATCGAGAGATGGGATCAGGGTGATGAGATTGTCTGAAAGGGAGCAATGTAGGGTGATCAAGAGAGGGAGTGGTGAGAGGTTCTGCGCAGGATGGAGAGGGATCGTGAGATGGATATGATGAGAGGGAGGGGGGATGAGGTAGCCTGGGAGATGGAGAAGTGGGGGATTCTACGACTGGGCCTGGGAGACGATGAGACGAAGTATGGGTTGAAGAAGAAGAGGGATAATCCAAGATTTGAAATTTCAAATTTCAAATTTTTATGCCTAAAACAGTTGAAAGAGTAAATCAGTCATGCCAATTGTATCTAGGAACCTCTCACCGAAATATATCTAGTTGTATGGACTACAGGCCTTAGAGAAAACGTTTGTGGACTGGAGACCTTACAAGTCCTATATGATGAACCTTTCGCTAATTATCTCTAAAAGTTTCGACTCTTTCTGTAAAAAAATTTACCTTTTCATCCAAACACACTAATGATCACTTGTTCACCATTTTAAGCAATTAATGGAGCAAAGGTGAAGGTGAAGCTGACTTAGTAGTCACTTTTTTCTCCTAATATGTGTTCATATAGATTATTGGATCTCTCCCTCTCTCTCTCTCAAGATTCGAAGAAGGGCTTATTTGGATCATTGCGATCGCCCGGCTGTCCCATCTACCACCAACCAGGGAAAGGAAGGGATAAGGAGAGATGGGGAGGGAGAAACAGGGAGAAGGGAGAGAGAAAACAGTGGGGGAGGGAGAGGGAGGAAAAGGATCGATTGGCGCTGTCCATACCGGATCCGAAGGTGAAGGGAAAGGTAGGGGGAGAGAAAAGGAGAGGGTGGGCAAAAAGGTAATTTCACATGAGTTTTCCTTTTTAAAAAAAATATATGTGTGTGAGAAGGGAGAAGAGCTATGTGCCAATAGAACGTCCCCCTTTTTTTTGTGTGTAGTGTGGGAACTATCTATAAAAGAAAATGGTCCAGTTATAAAATTGGGTAGTTCAGATTTGAGCAAAAATCAAGTAAATGATTAAGTTGTTACTTGATTTTTGCTCAAATCCGAACCGTCCAATTTCATGGCTGGACCATTTTTATTTAGGGTAAATTAGCCAACAGTCCCTGAGCACGGTCTTCTAAGGTATCAAGGACAATAACTTTTTCTCTAATATTTTTAGTCCAGATAGCTGGAGATATTTTGGTGAAAGGTCCCTAATATACCACGTCATATATTTTCATGACTAATTTACCCCTTTCAACCATCATTTTTAGGCCAAGTTCTCTCTTATTCACTTTTAGCCGAGAGAACTCCTTCATTATTCTTCGCTCTCATTTTCCATTTTTTGTTCGTTTCCATGGTTGTGGATTATCGTTGCAGAGCACATTCTGTCGCCACCATGACTTCCGATTTTCTCTCTTTCATTTTTTCAAAGATGATAACGATTTTATTTTCTCTTACTTTTTCATTTGAAGTCTCTTCCAAATCTATTTATCTCTCTACAACTGATCTGAAAGAGAACAGTTTGCTCTTTTTTTTGTTTTCCCCATCTCTTTTCTCAATTGGATCGTGGTCATCAAGCATTCTTGTTTTGGATTTCGATATTTATTAGAATCTGATTTTCTATATTCTGACTTTTGGTGTCGCCGAGCTCAGATAAATCTTCCAGAATCTCTAATAAACTGGACAAAAACTCAGATAAATTTGCCAAAACTCAGACGAATTTATCTGTGTTTTGGCAAATTTATTTGAGTTTCTGTCAAAACTCAAACAAATTTATCTGAGTTTCTTGCAAAACTTAGAGAAAGTTGTGCAAAATTCAGAGATGAGAACGTGGAAAATTATGTGGCAAGGGAATCTAAGATCATCAGTAACATGATGGAGGGTGATTGTGCTAACAACGTCATCCCCATCCGCAATGTCATGGCCTCCATCCTCTCTAAGATGATCAAATGGTGCAAGAAACACGCCCAGATGAAAGAAGACAACAACAACAACAACAACAACAACAACAACAATGAGGAGAAGGAGAAAGAGCTCAGGTCTTAGGACAAGGAGTTCGTGGATTTGGATACCAAATACTCTGTACCATCTGCTTGTTGCAGCCAACTATCTTGACATCTAGGGCCTGCCAGACCTCGTCTGTCAGAAGGTAGCCGGCATGATCAAAGGCAAAAACCCAGAACAGATCCATGAGATCTTCAACATAAAGGACTTCACACCTGAGGAAGAGGAAGAAATCAGGAAGAAAATTTATCTGAATTTTCTGAAAACTTATATGGTAAAACTCATTTGGCAAATTGATCTGAGTTTTATCTGAGTTTTACCAAAACTCAGATAAATTTGTCTGAGCTCTGCTTTTGCTGACTTATACAGGGCTTTTTTGTCTTTTTCATTGCATCATTTTTACGGGAGGACTACCGTCGGTAAGATAAAATATCGTGGACCTTAGACAATAAAAGCAAATGATGAGGGACCTCCGCCCCAAATGCCCTTTTTTTTTTTATACTATCTATTGCTTGTACCTAGCATTGTAGAGAAGATTTTAAATTTTAAAGAAGATAGGTGGAAATTGCAGTCAAAAGGCCTTGTTAGAATCCTTTTTTGATCAAATTCTGCCTGCGGCCTTGGTTCCTGCGACCTAGTGTGGTCTGGTCTCTGGTATAAAGGTCTTTTTTCTAATGCCAACGGAATGAATTCCAAGTCTTCCACTTTTAAAACAATTTTAGTCCAGCCAGCCATGGACAAGTACAGGCCCAAGTCAGCTTGATATTTGATACTCGATCTGAATCTTCTGAATGAGTCTACTCACGGTGACCTTAGGTGCACCACTCAAGATCTATTATATCACCACCGAGTTTTACCCTCATGCAATCCGGACTCTTAATACTCACCTCGGTACTGCAGAAGAATTAGCCGAGAAGAGTGTTTTAGATAAAAAAAACCCACTCCTAGTATTTATGTCATATTTTACAAATAATATTTAGGTCATCTTCCCTAACACATTACTTTTTTCATATATTTCAAAAAACATAAAATCAACCGCTAAGACCTGACCCAATCCATGATTGTCATGGGGGTGGGTTTGATGTGACAACCTTCGTAGTGCCATGGGCTGCGACAGGTATGGTGCAATGTAAATACCAATCAGGTCGGGTTCATGTCATCCTAAATCCTAACCCGCCCGTCCCCATTTCCATCCCTGGCAAGGAATATCTAACAAATCCTCATGGAGTCCACACAAGTACCCTTATATTCTTGTCCTTTGAGATTCTAGAGTTTCTGAAATCCATTCAACTGATGAATTTTCTAAGCAAAATGAGCCGGCAGGGTTTCAAACTGCAATTGTTGACTCGCTGGGATTTGCTCTTTAATGGCTCTCCCAGCACTGCAAGTCCAAATCCCTATTGACTGACGACTGATCAAGAAGCTCCCAACATAAATGGCCAACAAACTGCTAGCTGACGTACGAATGGCTGAGGAGCTAACATAAGTCGCTATCAAACTATTTAGATGGTTAATGGATGGGTTTTGAAACATAGGTAGCTAAAAAAAGAACACCTAGCTAGCTAGCCGACTGAGGGATTGTGATCCACCCAAGCCCAACAATATAATAATCATCCTAGTGTGTCCCACAATTGGATCTTCAACACTCGTCCAAGCCATCATCATCCAACCAATGCATGATGGTGGATTGTCTGTTAAACTGATTGCATGGCCGTCCAAGAGATCATCATCCAACCAATTACATGATGGAGATCGTTCGCTATTTGATTTTGTGGGCTACCAAGAAATCATGTTCCAATCAGTCACATGAACAGCCCCCTCCTCTTGCTGTTGTATAATTGCATTAGAAAGTGGGGAGGTTCTCTGATGGTTATTTAATTGCATGAACAGGTGGAGAAGTAGACAATAAAAATGAGAGAGCTGATAATGCCAACATCTCAAGTTTCTCTGAGCACATTCCTTTTCTCTGCACATCTCATGTATGTAAAAAAATTCCAAAAACTTCTTTCTACACACCCCCATTATTTCCAAAATGCCCCTCTCCCTCCACCATCATTTTCTCAGTTCACTCCCCTTCTTCTCCCTCTCTATCTCCCTACCACCGCCTGCCCCCCTCTCTCCCTCTCCCTATTTCTCTCTCCCTCTCTCCCTATCTCTCTCCCTCTGCCCGCCCTCCGTTGTGCCCACCGCCTTCCCTCTCCTTCTCCACGTCTCTCTCCCTTTCCCTCTTTCTTCTCTCCCTCTCCCCATCTCTTCCTATCCCTATCCCTTGTCCCCTTTGGCGGTGCTGCCGGAGAGCACGGTAGGGGGGATTGGGTGAGTGAGTGTAGAAAGAAGTTGGAGAGGGAGATTTTGATAGATGTCTCTTATAGGTAAATTTCACATTGGGATATATTGGTCATAGAAAATGGGATGTGCTCAGAGAAGCTTGGGTTGTGGCATTAGCAACTCTCTAAAAATAAATGCAAGTTTCCGTTGTGGGGTTATTTGAAAATAAATTAATTCTAAAAAAGATTTATACTTGAAAATGCATTTTTTTTTTTTAATTTGATTTCACTGGGTGCAATGGAACAGAACGATCAATGAACCCACGTCAAGGAATTCATGATCCTTGACATCGCAATCCATTTTACAGTCCTGTGAAGGCACCAAAGAGGTTACAATATAAAACTTGCAAAAAAAAAATGTAATTCACAAGTTCGGTAAAAGGAGCAATACCTCCATCCCGGTTGGGGTGTTCTTGGCCCGTGAAGGCATATCCAGGCCTAATCCGGCTTTAAAAACACTAGCCCAAGTTGGACTGAACCAGTCCGCCCATTTAATCAATTGAGCCGGACTGAACCAGGCTTTTCATCACTTTTGTGTGCATTAGAGCACTAGTTAAATTAAATTACATGCATTTCTTACACAACCCAGACCGGATTGTGGGCTTTCCATCACTTAATCTAAGCCGGGCCCAAAGCGGGCTAGGCTTAGATCAGGCTGCCCGGGTGATCGAATGTACAGTCCATCTTTATGTTCCTCACTAGGCCCACCTTTGATTCCACTCTCATCCACCATCGTCTGGCCCCATTCTCAATTTAATGCTCATCCAACCTTTAATCTTTGTTGAGTTGAATTAAAAATAAAAAATAAAAAATCTAAGGTTAAAAGATTATAAAAGGGCTAGGATAGTTTAATGAGGGCTGATTTTTGCACGACCCTTATCTAGAAAGAGATATTTCCATCTATCTTGCCTCCCACTAATAGGAATCCATCAAAGTGGGTCCCACAAGTTGGACCCCATAAGCATGGCATGTGGTCTACTCGTGGCTGGAGTTTTCCACAACTTATGTGTGTTTAGATTTGGGTGGAGCTCCATGTCTTGATAGGGATCATTGTTGAAGGATATACATCTAAGGTTGTCCATCCAGCCCTTTGACAAAGGGGCCTGGTCTGGACTTGCCCATAAAAAACCCTTAAAGCGAGGGGCTTTTTTTTTTTTTTTTTTTTTTTGTCCTAAAAGTAGGGTATTACACAATTTTATAAAACACACAACCTTAAGGGCCGAAGGTAGGGCTTGACTCAGCCCAGCCCAACAGGGTGCAGTCTAATGTCGATTAATATATAAAATAAAGAAAACTTTCCAAATAAGATCTTAAGTTCTTGCCTTATTTCAAAAAATGATACAAGTTTTACAACTTTTCAAATTAGTCCCAAAGTCTTCCAAGAAGTTCTCAATTATGGACATTCATCCATTTTAAGCTATTTTCTGGCAAAATTTCCCATCGATCATTGAAACTAAATCCTCCTTCACTTCCTCCATTTTCTCCTCCTTTTCTTTACCAATATCCTCATGGTAATTACGCACAACCAACGTCCCTCGATGATCAGCTGCATGTAGTGGTTGTCGAAACCATATCATGGATTTAAATGAAGGGTAATTTTGATATCTTAGAAAAATTCAGGGAACAAGTCATCGTGAATATCATTAAATGGCCAAATGTCCTTGATTGAAAACTTAATAGAAAACATATGGACTGATTTGGAAAGTCTTCAAATTTATGTGCTATTTTGAAATAAGGCAAGAACTTAAGGCCTTATTTGAATTTTTTTCTAAAATAAATATTATATATAATATACAACATATATAGAAAAAAATTATAAAGCACCCCCCTAATTATTAAATAATGATAGCGTCTTAATATTTTATCAATTAATAATAATCAAATCTTTTGACAAATGTGCCCATAAATCACAATATTGTCACATATGTTGGTGGTTTTTTTTTTTTTTTGCTAAAAGGAGATAATATATTAAAGCAACATAGTTGGTACAAAAGATTAGCTCTGAGGCCCAGTGATATTACAAAGGCTGGAAACTGAGTTGGTAGTTTCCTGAAAGGAATTAGCCAAAGTGGATGCAGCCTGATCTCTAGAAGCAACACCATCCCGTTCCAGCAACGAACTTCTTCTCCTTAGCTCTTCTTGTCCATCGGCCCTGCACATTTAATTCCTGAGAGTAAAAAGCCTGGATATGTATGGGTAAGGAGTCAATGAAAAGTGTTTCCTGAGGGTGTCCTAGTTTAGCAAGCGCATCTGCAAGTCTATTAGCATTCCGGCGGACGAGTGTAACTTGCCAGTAGTTGATCTGAAGTAAGGCCGTCCTAAGTTTTTTCCAAACTGGCATTAGTCTCCAAGGCATACCCAAGTCAGAGTTGAGGTTAAGTGTCACGACCCGGGCCCGAGGACCCGGCAAACCTGAGCCGCGAACGTCATACTTACTCCCGTAAACCCCGAATTAACCGAAGTTAAAACGAGATCCACAAGGGATATCAATCAAAGTACCTGTCAAATATAAAACTTTTGCGGAAACAATATATATATATATATATATATTTGACATAACAACTTATCATTTACATGTATACAAAAGAAAGTTCTTATACATGTATTGTTTTCAATATACATTTGTCAAACGCTGCATATTCAAAAACACTGTGCAGACGATCATTAATTACATTTCCAAAACGTTAATTACATCCCAAAATGAATCTATGAACATTTACTCAAAACATTTCTCCAAAACATTTCAACTCCCAATTCGCACTCGGATACCACATCAGATAGTATCCCACCGGTTCCATTCTATCAAACCTCCTGGAGGAATCGGAGCGGCCTCCTCCGCTGGCGCCGGGGGCGCTGCAATACCGGCAGGGGCAAATGGGCCTGTAATGCCATCAATAACACTTATGGACACGACGGTTCAACAATGTATAAACAATTCTTGAAATAGTATATCAGTACATTTATATTGTAATAATGACAATTTCAATGCTAGAGGAATCTAGACAATTCTATAATGACAATAATAGACAATGACAGTCAGTATACATGTACAAATTGGCAACTACCATAGCACTCATTGCATTACATTTCATTCATTTCATTTCCATCTTCCCTCAAAGGAAGGATTATCATTCCATCTCCCCTCAAAGGGAGGATTCATCTTCCAATGGAAGGCATCAATCAATATCCGAAGATACGATCGGAATTTGGTGGGACTTACTAGTGTCCGGGCCAGGGACAACTAGCATCACCACGGAGCTCCGGAACACCCCAATATCCATCTGCTGCAGCAGGATTAGTCATTCATTATTCATTGAACTCACTTGGAGTTCTAATACAATCGCTAGGTAGTGCCAGACTCAATGATCAATACATTCAGTGAGAAATCCTTTTTATGGATCCAAATAAACTCAATGATTCCTTTCATGACAAAAGAAATGAATGACAATAATATCAATCTCATTAGATTGATCACAATGACACAACGAGTATAACATTAACCACATATGGTTTTACTCAATCACATCTCAATCCTATCTCAATCCTATCTCAATCCTAAACAACCATTCGGGTGTAACCGTTGGTTTCCAAATGCACGTGTTATTCACGATGGACATCACATTTGTATTTTTAGTATGTGCATTTCAAGTCCCCTTAATTAACACCCATGGAGCTTAGGCCATATCCCATTATATGGTTCATCCAAGGAACCCCTTTTTCTTCTCTTTAAAACACCATTAATTCTTCATGATTTGATTAACCGATGATTAGTCTTAAAACTAATCGGAAACGCATTTATACTTAAGAGTTATATTCCAAATTCTCGTAAAAATCCAAAACCCAAAATTCACCGGACTCTAACAGAGTCCCCTAATCGGTCGGACCGTTAGGTCCGATCGATTAGCCAAAATTTTAACTAAATAACGTCACTGGGCCAGTAACATGTTCGCTCGAGCGGATCCACGGTTCGCTCTAGCGGACCCAGACAGAACATTGGTTGCTCGAGCGAACCCACCGTTCGCTCGAGCGAACTCACACAGCACCATGTTCGCTCGAGCGGACTAAATGTTCGCTCAAGCGAACTGCGCAGAATTTCATTTCGCCCAAACAGAGTCTAGGTCGCTCGAGCGAACTGTACAAAAATTCACTCCGAATTCTGTTCAGTTCCTTCTTCTTCTACATTCTTTTCTCCATTACACTTCCACAACCTGCATAAGAGATTGGAACCTCCTGTTCCCCCTCATACACCATCCAATCACATTCATTCACAATGATACTTCTAATCACTTCTAAACATCCATTAATCATGTCATTAAATCCATGATAATCTCAAAACTCAATGAAAAATCCATAAAAACTTGTAGAAACTCAATAAGCTTCTACAATAATTAACACTAATCACAAAGGATGTTTATACTTGCCTCTTTGGAAGCTATTAATTCAAGGCCCTCTTTGCCTTAGGTTGGCTTGAGACCCAATCCCCAAACTTCAAACCCTAATCAACAATAACACCCAAATGAACTCCCATGAGTCATTTGTGCTAAAAATCATGCCTAACCATTCATTAACAACTTGGAAATCATAAGGAATGCCATTACTTACTTGTAGCTCAAAGGGGAAAGGTTCTTGGGGTTTCTCTCAAGCTCCACACTTCAACAATGGTGGATTTGCTTAGGGAAGAAGATGAAGTTGGAGATGCTTTCCTCAAACACCACTTCAATCACTCTTAAATCTCACTCTTAATCAAGAGGGATGGAAAAAGGAAGGGAGAAAATGGAGAGCTCTAGGGTTTTTAAGCTTCAAGAGATGAAAAATGAATTCATCTCTCCCTTTTCATTTCATTCTAATATAAGCAACTTTACACTAAAACCCCCTTACATTTAGCATATTTTCATTTTGAGTCAAATGACTCCTCACTTGGCCCATTTGATGTCAAATGGAATCGCGTCTATTATGAAAGTTGACGTACTCTTCGAGATACACACGTTGGTATCAAGAATTTCCGGATTTGACGAAATACGTGAAAACCCGTATTTACGAAAAAGTCCTTAGTTCACCTTGTTTGAGTCTAACTCATTTTAACCAATTCAATTTCATTCAAATCCATTTCATTAGGTTTAATGTGTTATTTGAAACTGATTTCTCTCTCTTGGGTCATTAATCTTGATTAACCCAATTATCCATGCTTAATTAGCATTAATCTCAATTAATTAGCCTTAATTGCGATTAGTTCGGGTTGGGGTGTAACATTAAGGCACACCATGAAGGAGTCTCCTTAAAAAATGACCTCCTGGATTCCTAATTGAATACAAAACTGAGCTCCACGCATGAGAACCTTTATTTCGGCCTCAAGGGCTGAATCCGCCGAAGTGGCTGTGGCGAAGGCCTGAATAAGGGAGCCATTGTGATCCCTAATAATCCCCGCGATTCCAGAGGTTTTAGACTTGTAGTTGAAGGAGCCATCAATATTGCACTATGATTGCTGGGGGGTATTCAAGTGCATCCATTCGGATCTTTGCAAAAAGTACAAAAGTCCTTTTGTATTTGAAACTTCCCCAAATGGAGTGTCACTCACCACACATGGTGAGGGATAGATGCAATTGAATATTTCCCTTAATTGCCACATATGTTTGATAGCACGCACGTCTTTTCAATGAAAAGGGAATTCAAATTGTCAATGATTAGACTGACTCTTACAATTAATGTGAACTATTGATATTTGAAAGTTTAGATAGATGGCCATCAACATAATCAATGAGTGGGGTTGAGCTACTACTAGCCGCTAATCGATGCCAAGTTCGTTCTATCCCCTTACTCTGATGACCATTGTTTCATTCAAGTGGATCCTACATATTGAGTTAAAGTTTGCAACTTGAGGCCCATATTCAGATGCCTCAAATCATCTTAAGTAGTCAAAGTTTAATTATTATGTTATAAAATTCAATGGTGCTGAATGTTTCAAAGAATTCTAAGTTATAGTCATTGTTAATTTAAGAGTGGTCTAATGTCTATTTAAACTACACATACTAAGTAATTTATTTAGAAAAGGTCTAATACCTATTTGAAACAAATCTTGAATAGGATGAAACTTGTCAAACAAGCTCTCATGGTCCATATTTGCCTTATATTAAAGCAGTGTGAGCATCACGGTATAGAAGAATTATTATATATAAATATATAATGCATATTAAAATATTCATTTCTTTCGGCTCTAGCCTTCGAGGATATGATGAGGGCTTCGGTATTATAAGCCCGCTAAAGACTCTAAAGGCTTTGGCTCAACCTACGTCTGACCCTGCATATATGAGAGTGGCATAAGGGCTTGCTCATGCCCAGCCCTTTGACAGCACTATACATCATATGCTCTTAACGTCAGTATCCCCGGTACAAAGCTCTTAATGTTGGGGGTGTTCATGCGGGAAGTGATGCTGGGCTAAGTCATATCTAGGTTCGTCCAATTCTATAAACATAGACCAGCATTTGGTCTAAGCCAAACATGGCCCGATTTAGACAATCAGGCCGAACTAGACTGGGCTAGGCTTTCTATCGCTTGGTTTGGCAAATTAGTTACTAAACTATATAAGACATATTAGGGCTTAACCAGGCCATGCTTTGAGCATTTATACCACTTAATCCAAGCCCAACCCAAATATTAGATGGGCCTACATTTTAAATCCAAGTTTTGCCAGAGTACTCAAACGCAAGGTTTGAACCTGGCTCAAGGCATGCTGACCCGACCCATCATCACCCCTACCCCTACCGGCCCTTGGTCTTCAGACTTCCATCAACTCATTTCCCAATATTCCTTTCTTTCTTTTATTTTCTAAACCTTTCGTGCGGGGCTCGCTTTCTTGTTTGTTGCTCATTTGCAGTGGCGGACCATGAAATTGAACTTGGGGGACTTTATATAAAAGAAATATTGAGGGAAGGGATAAATGTAAACATATATATAATTTTTCAAAATTTATTAGTGGTTGGGGGGGTTGCTTAAAAGGGCTTTTCTTAAAAAATTTAAGTCTTTTTCAGCTATAGGTGGGGCTTCAGCCCCAGACCCCTTACACATTGGTCCGCCCATGCTCATTTGACCTGGTGACCACCTCAATGTATGTCTCCGCACGGCGTCGAGCTCAACGCTGGATATGGCACCTGAAGAGTTTTTTCTTTTCTTTTTTATTTGGTGCCCTAGCCATGGAGGCCAGGACCCAAGCAAGAGTTGCTCACACACGTGGGAAATAAAGCCCACACATTTGGGCAGAGGTAGCCTATACGTGTAGAAAAGATAGGCCCACATACATAAGAAGAGCGGCTAAGGATGAATCTCTGGGCAGCCAGGTGAGAGAGTGTTGCCAACTAAGCAATCCCTTGGTCTCAATGTACTTACTTAGAGTTGTGTAGTGCACAATACCCACATCTGTTTTGTTTTTGTCCCTACAATGAGAAAGAGAGCCCACGCATGTGGGAAGAGAGCTTGCATACATGAGAAGGGAAGCAAAACTAGGGATGGATTGAGCAGCCGGGTGAGAGAGGGATTGCAACTAAACCAAACAATTTCTCGATCTCAATGTGGTACTTAGAGTCGCGCACCTAAATGAACATAGTTTTAACTTGAAATGCAATCAAATGTCCAGAAGGGGCAAAGCTAGGATACAATAGATGATGTAGCGCCTGGCATTTGCACTTGGGTGGGTGCCACTTTTAAGAAATCAAATCCATTCATTATCTTTTACACCCATCATGTTCTTTGTATCTATAACTTCAAAGTGTATTTCGTGGGGCCTAACGTTAGATTGACTTGTTGATTTTAAACATGTGCCCAACTTCTCTTCCCACCAGAAAAGATAGCGAAAGTAGATAAAGTTGAATCATGTGGTCATGATTTAGTTAATCCAACGATGTGCATATTATTGATTTGAATAATATTTTATATGTATATACCACCATAGGTGTTAGAACCAATGAACGGATTGGATTTCTTAAAGGTGGCCCCCACCTATGTGCATACGAGCTAAAAACATTCTCTTTGGGATTGCTCTAAGTGGCTAAGACAAAAATTTGAAGTGAAATTTTTTAATACAAGATCATCAACATAACTATAACCATTAGATAAAAGAGCATATATGACATTTCAATTAAGATTGAATCATCTAAATCCATTGATTATAATTCCATTAAACTCCACAAATTAGAATTATCTTGAGGTTTATAAACATAGCAAATTTTGGTTAAAACAAAAAAAAAAAAAAAAAAAAAAAAAACCCGGCAGGGTCTCCTCTGTATTTTGGACCACAGAAAAATATATCGGGTGTGCAATTTGATCACCTCATAAACAAACACTTCATATATCACCCCGTGCCCCTCGTAACTCCAATATCAATGTATATGCAACTCATACATCACATCACTTCTATTTTCATTTTAGATATAATAATGTGAAATCTCAAGAAAATGAGTCAATGCTGAAACTTAGAGGTATCATATGCTTCCAAAGAGACCTAGTGACCATGAAGTTAGCATTATCAAAATATGTATCCACAAGCCCATAATACGGTAATGTCAAGAAGCATTCATGTAGTCCTTTCACTATAAGGTTGGGTGATGACTACCATTTTCAAAATAGTATATTTACAAGTAATTTTTCAACAGTGGCAGATCCAAGATTTTCATTTGAGGGGGGCTTACGATAGTCACTTGAAAAGGCCAATTATTATTTTGTTGTTCTTTCTTAACATTAATTTTGGCAAAAAAGAAAGTATTGCAATTACAAAATATCTAATTACATCAACTAACATTCTATCATCAAAATTTATATGACATTGGTACCAGTGTTTTAAGATTCTTTCTTCAAAACTCATATTCCAAGTGGACAAAAAGATTATGGATTTTGAGCAATTTCTGACAATATATATATGTATATAAAAAAAAAAAGATCCTACCTATAAATTTGTGGGTCACAATTTTTTGACCCAAATCATTAACATTCTCATATTAATGGTAATCATCTATACACTCGGTTATTTTAAATTTTAATAGATTTTTGAGAGAGGGAAAGAGAGATCGGGAAAGGGGGTTTTTCTAGTCAGGGAAAGAAAGGTGGTGGCTATGAGTTATTTTAAGTGGGCGCTAGGCCAGACATCTCTTGAGGCCCTAATAGGCTTTTTACAAATGTGTGTGTGTGTGTGTGTGTGTGTGTGTGTGTGGGGGGGGGGGGGGGGGGGGGGGCGCAGCATACTTCTCTTAAGGCCCTAATAGGCTTTTTACAAATGTGGGGTGGGGGGGGGGCGGGGGCGGGGGCGGGTGCAACTATCCTTCCCCCAAAATATTAAATAATATTTATTTACATTCATCCACTATAATTTCAAATTCCAACTATCCTCCCCCAAAATACAAAATCATGTTAAGGACTATGTGCCTTATGAAGCGGAGAGGTCTTGTGTTCGACACTTATCTTCGTTGGACATTTCCCATAATTTTACTCGGTACATGTGGATAGAAGGATATGATTATATCCCTATGGATTAGTTTTTTACTTTCCAAAATCAAGTGTCCCTCAAACTGAAGGCAAAAGACTTTGGATGAAACTAGGTGGGAGATACCCCTTGTCGTAAAAACAAATACAAAACCATCTACGCAGCAATTTTGTGGTCACTAACCGTCCAATTATTCCCCTTGCCACCTGCATCGATGTCCTCATTCTTTGGTACTTCTTCACCTGGAACGTAAGTCCCACGGAATGGGGTGACTTACAAGAACACAGTATAATGCATATCTAGTTTATCCAATTATAAACTCAACAAAGCAACATGATTCCATTATGATAACTAATGATTCCATAAACAGCCAATAAAGTGAGTTACAAGTTCAAGGACATTATTAAAATCGATCGATACATTGGTCGAATTTACATATCAATGATGATTCAGACCTCACTGTATTCATGTGCTCACGATCGTTGGACCCTATCAAATATGAATAGATTAATGACTCGACCATTTAATTAACAATTAATCCTTAAGAGTCTGACATAAACCAAATTATGCTGAATCTTAATATCAGTAACTTCCGGAGACATTAGAATAGACCATGCGTAGTCAAAAATAAATTTAGACTTGACACTATTTAATTGATTAAACAAGCTATCCATATTTATTAATATATATATATAAATATATATATAAAAGGTTGATTTCAATTGCAGAAATCAGAGATTGCATCCAAAATTTAATTTTGACCATCTTGATTTTGTTTGGACCATGTTAGATAACTTCCATATTTTAAACTAGGAAAAAAGACTTTTAGCGGTGGATAGGATTGGATTAGACAAAAGAACAATTATACTGCTAATAGCCATTTTTTGCGGCGAATAATTTTTTTCACTACTATATGAGGTCCATTTACTCTTATATTAGCATGTGAGTTACTCTCATAGGAATATTTCCATATGTATGCGCGCGCGCGCGTGTGTGTGGGGGGGGGGGGGGGTTTGCACAAAATGATTAAATATTATTATTTTGAGTTCTGTGGAGTTGCAAGAGCACAAGGTCTTAAATTTGAACGAAAATGGAAAGAAAACACAAACACAATAAATTGGCAAAGTTGGGTTCCCTTTTATTGATTGCTGGATAAGGTACACAACCTGGGGGGATTCCAAGTCTACACTAAGTTCTTGGTTAGCCTGATGACCGACCGTTAATCCCCCCTGTACGAACCCAAGAAATCAACGAAGATACCAACATTTTTTGGAATTTAATGGATCCAAATGGATCTTAAGTCCTTAGTGCAAATATCCTAAAAAAAAACCTCTAACTTATGAATGTTATGAACACTCTAGTAGTCCGAACACTAAGAAAAACTATCCAAATGTAGTTTTGAGACAAGAGTGGAGACCGCAAAGGAGAAGGTACATGCACCCAATGTTTCTAGACTTACTGCAGGATCACAAAGGTAAAGTATCCTTACCAAATGGCTCCGAGAGCTAGGGTATAGATACCATGGAGGAGAAGGTGATGATAGAGAATACACATGACCCATCCAAGTGTTGGTGATGCGCAGGAAAAGCACGGTACTCACGATTGGTGGATCCGTGGTGAGGCTCTCAAGTTGGCTCTTCTCGATGGAGCGGACGGATAGATGATCGTTTGAGGGGAGGCCCAGTAAAAATATCCAAAGAGATATGGTCCTTTGTTTGAGGGAAGGATTGTTGGGTTTGTACAACCAAAGTCCCACATCGGCTAGAAATGGGAAAGATCATGGGCATATAAGTTGGACTAAGTACTCCATTGGTATGAGGCCTTTTGGGTAGAGTCCAAAAGCAAATCCATGAGGGCTTAGGCCCAAAGTGGACAATATCATATCAATGTGGAGTTTGTGATGGTCCATAGTTCCAACACCAAGAACATACATGACCCATCTAACTTAGGCCAATTGACTGGGTGTGTTTTAGTTGTAACAAACACCCACTGTACCAAGTCCTTCGGACTGTTTGAGATCTCTCATTATCTTCTCATCTTCGAAACTGTATGATATTATAAATATTCTAATATAGTTGTCCAAATCAATCAAGTAAGATTTGGATTCACATCTAACTATTGCAAGTTTATGGTATCAGAGCCTCGGTTCAAAGGGAAACTCTGCGGAAACTTCATCTTCCTCCATGCTGCATCTTCTTCTGCTGCAACATCTCTGATGTAACTTTTCTGTTGCAACTTCTGTTTCTTCCATTGACAGCCTTCTCACGGAATGGCTTCTTCTGCCCCATTGTCATCTTCCACTACACTAGCCTCATCATCTTCACCCTCTGCAACGTGCAACCTGGTGATTTCCAACATCGCCAATGTCATTCCCATCAAGTTGGATAGCACCAACTTCTTATTGTGGAAATCCCTATTTCGACCTATTTTGCACAACCACCATCTTGAGAATTTCATCAATGGCTCCCAACCAATCCCACCATGGGAAATTGTTGCTGTAGATGGAAAACTGACTCCTAATCACGCCTTCTCTACGTGGTTTCAAAGTGACCAAACGGTACTTTCCTAGATTAATGCCACACTTTCAGAATCTACTCTCCCTTACATTGTTGGAAAGGAGACTGCAAAGGATGCTTGGGAGTCCTTGGAACACATGTATGGCTCTCTCTCTCTCTCTCTCTCTCTCTCTCTCTCTCTCTCTCACATGTCATTGAAATCAAAAAACGTCTACAGCATGTGAAGAAGGGATCTTCTACAATGCAAGAGTATTTGCATCAACTTAAGGTGCTCTCCGATCAACTTGCTACATGTGGAGCTCCAATCAGCGAGGACGACCTCATTCTATATACTTTATCAGGCCTTCGTTCAGTTTATAGACTGTTTCAGACCTCCATTCGCACAAGGTCAAGGCATGACCCAGTTTCCTTGGAAGAAGTTCACATCTTGAATTTCTTTAGCTAGCCATTCATGCCAAAACATCGAGACGTTAGTAGAGGCAGCGGAAATACTTTTTAATATTTATTCCCCCTCAGATGGAGCCCCACTCAATACTCCCCCTTAGGTGGAACCTGGCCGATGCACTTTTGGCGACGCGCTTTTTTTTTTTTCGGTTCCGAGTCATTCCTCCTGGGATTCGAACTCACAATTGGTTGGCTTTGATGTTAATAGGCCTAAGTTTGAAGCCTTTAATACAGCAGTTTATTTAATTAATTGGATGCCTATTGTGTCAAAAATCTCACCATATGAAGCTTTATGCCATGCAGCCCCTGACTACACATCTCTTCGCATTTTCGGCTATGCATGGTACCCTTGACTAAGGCCTTATCAGCCCTGTAAACTTAACTTCAAATCAATTAAATGTGTTTTTCTGGGTTATAGTCTTTCACATAAAGGTTATTGCTGTCTCGATCCTTCTACGGGTCGAATTCATATTCCCGCCATGTAATTTTTGATGAGCAAACATTTCCTTTTCGCATGGCTGTACCCAGTTCTACTTTCTCATCTGCACCTGATCCTTATGCCATTTTTTGCACTCCTCACCTGTGGCTTCCCACACAAACTCCTTCACTAACAAATAATTTCCCTCAGGCCATACCCACCCCGTCCCTTTCTTCAACACACACATCCACATGTACTCAAGCAGAGCCTACAGCTGGACCAAGGTCGTCCATTCCAGCCAACCCATGTCGTTATTAAACAGCCCACCAATTCTACAAAATACACCAATGTCCACTACCATTCACCAATCCAACCCCTCATCCAATTCACAACATCCAAATGCCAATCCCAGCAGCTCAACTGTACATTCCAGCAGTCCTATTCCAACACCACTGCCCCCCACCCCCTCCTATTCCTGCCTACTCCCACTCATTCCATGAGCACCAGGTCTCGATCCGGCATGATCAAGAAAAAGGTATGGCTAGGCACAAAACTTCCTCTTCCATGTGGGTTATTGGCTGCATCCCAACCATCAGAACCCACTTGTTAAACACAAGCAGTAAAATCCCCTGATTAGTGGGTCGCAATGGATGAGGAATTCACATCTTTACAGCATACTGGAACTTGGACACTGGTCCCACATGAGGCACATATGAATGTGGTTGGTTGATGTTAGTAATTATATGTTGGCTAATTCATGGGTTGGACAAAACTCTGGATCTATTAGATTGTATTTTCTAATTTATTTTAGAATGGACTATGGTTGTGTCGCCGGAAGAACTGAAGCGAAGAAGAGAAGAACGGGCGAACCTCGCCAGGCCCTATCGATCGGAGCCTCAGTCCGATCTCCGATCGATCGGACTGTAAATGCATCCAGTTATTTGGGTGGTTTGATTGATCGGATGCACTGTCCGATCAATCGGACAGGTGCGCAGGAATTTCAGGAAAGTTTCCTATTTCTAATTTAGAAGTGTTTCTTTTGAGACAATGTTTTTCAATTTGAGTCCTACTTGTGCACTGAGTCTAAAGCACAAATTTGGGGCTATATATAGGGTGTTACTCTTAACCCTAGAAAAAACCACCACCACTCTCATTAATCTAAGTCAGATATATCTTAGAGAAAAATTATTCTCTAGAGTCATTGAGAGATCATTCTGAATGACTGCTCTAGAAGGTTGTTGCCGCGTTAGATTGCGATATTTTTTTTTTCTTGCCTATCCAAGTCTTCAGATCGTTGATTTTGATGTAGCTTACGTCATTTGTCATTTTCTTTGTTTCAAAGCCTTGTACCTATTCTATATAATCTTTTGACTTAAGGAAGTTATTTTTTTATTCTTCATTTTCCATGAGATCTTTAGTTTTTCACAAAATCTATTTTCGATGCTTTTATGAAATTCTTCTTTATGTTTTCTTCTCTGTGAAATTTGTGTCTTTATGTGTATGTGTGTGTGTGCATGAGTGTGCGTCTGTGTTACTTTTAAAATCCTTGACAACCAACGCAGTCATCAAAGCCTAGGGCTTGAAAAGGTCAAAGACAATCTCCAATTGTAGCTCAACTTAATAAGGACAAAGTTCGTGAGTTCTAGCCTATAAGATCATAAGTTCGTGAGTTCTAGCCTATAAGATCATCCTCGCCCTTGTAGGCCCAATGGGCCCATAGAGCTTGTAGGAGAAAATCCTTTATAATTAACTAACCAATTTTATTTTTATCTCATTTTTTTTTCAAATGTAGAATCTTGTGGTTTCCATCCCTCCAAATATAGTATCAGTATTTGATTGACCAATCTGAATTTTTATGAGGGTCATTCGGTTGGGGACCTTCTCCAAAGATTTCCATGAACAATAGCAATATACTTGGATTGAAACCTATGGGTTTGATCAAGTGCAATAAGGGACTGAGAAGCTCAGTGGTAGACCCATGATCTTTGTCTGGGTGGGGCTAAACTTTGCTAGACTCTTTTCACATTAACAATCTCAAAAGAGAAGTTATATTATATTTAAATAGATATAAAATATATAAATGCATCAAGTAACGTACATTTCTCTCATCAAAAGTCATCTCTAAGTATAAAACAAAGTTGTCACAATTGCCCTAAGTGGTTTTTCTTGTTTTGAGACTGTTGCATGATTGTCTCATCATCAATACTATTAAATATGTCATTATCAATATATACAAGAAAACAATCATTCATCCACTCATCTTACATTTGATTGCATAACCGATTCTTCACGATTTTCATAGTAGAAAATGCCATCTCAATAGTAGCAGTGGCAACTGATAGAGTTAGCACTAGTCTCAAAAGCAAATAAACTAAAGGATATACAACATCCCATCTTGTTTCAACCATATTTTGAACAAGACCACCAATTCCTTTCAATTCTAAGAACTTACCATTGGTACGCATATCAACAGTATAAGTCGCAAGTTGATTACCATGTCCCACCCGATCTGATTCTGAAATACCGTCTAGATATAACCAAGAAGGTGGATCAATCTCTCCTTATTGAAAGCATAAAATGAATCATTTGGATACAAGTATGTCATACAAAGGAGCAGCTCGATGTTCACTACATTAAAGCGACGGTTGAGCTCTTGAAGTTGCACATCAATAGTAGCATAGAATATAGCGACTTGAAAATAATGTAGGTTTGTCATTTCAGCTTTGCGTCGTAATCACTTTCGTTCAACAAACATCTCATCCATATTGGGGATGATGATTTTATACTTATCACAAAATGAATGACCTTCAGAGAGGAGAGAATCCCACTCATCGTTTCTCATCATTAGTAGTCGTTACTTCGATATGCTCACTAGTTTCATGGCACCAACATTATCTTGATGTTTTCGTTATGCCTTCGATAATTTATTTCGTAATCCCCAATACATCCCTCATCAAATGCATCTCAAATACAATATCAAAATCTTCCAATACACATAATAAATTAGTCACAGAACCTTGAGTTCGCTTGTATTATCATCAGCAATAATTTCAAGCACATCAATCACAGAGGAGAATATAATAATCAAGTTGATCAATGTATCATAATGCAAGCCCTGATGATCTCACGGCCGTTTGAGGCTAGTCTCCTTATTCAAAATTTATCTACTTTCAAGTTCACCAGTTTAAGTGCATCAACAACTTTAGTAGCTTATATATTTTTAGCATGTCATGACATTTACAAGAGCCTCCAATAACAATTAGAAGAGTAAAAATCGAGTTGAAGAAAGCGGCGATTGGGTTGTGGTTTTTTGCAATAGCAACAAGTGCCAACTGAACTTGATATGCAAAAAACAAATATAGAATACAATGAACATAGAATACGGTGGGATTCTCATTCTGAATGAGCCTTTGAAAGTCATTAATCTCACCCTTCATATTACCAACCCCATTATAACCTTGTTCGTACAAACTTGTTATGCTCAATCAATGCCTGGAAAATATTGCTTCGATAGCCCCCTTAAGTGATAGAGCTTTTGTGTTTGTGACATGTTCAATGGCTAAAAAATGCTCAACCACACATCCCCGCTCATCCACATACCGAATAGCAATGGCCATTAGCTCTTTGATAGAGATATCTCGAGATTCATCAACTAAAGGGGCAAATGGTGCATCTCCAAGATCAGAAATGATAGTCTGAGTGGTCTTTATTGGAGCCGCATTCACAATGTCCTTTTGAATCTTAGGTGAGTTCATTTTCAAATTCTCAGGAGCATTTTACAATATTCTTTTAATATCATCATTTTGATAGGCAAGCACTTGCAAAAGCTCAAGGAAGTTGCCCATATTTATTAAATCCTTGGATTCATCATGACCACGAAATGACAACCCATGATATAGAATAAAGCTAATGGCGTGAAGTATTGACTTCAAGCAGATTCGATACTGTATTCGAGCTTGATCTGATTGTTTAACAATAATCGTCTCAATTTGTTGCTTCTGATTTAATAAATTTCGACACTTCTCATATGCTTGATTGTGAGAATTGTTCGGGCCTCCCATACGATCTTCAGTTCTACTTCTTTTTTCCTCCAACTTTCTAGAGTCATAAAAATATCGCGACGTGCTTGCTTTCCAAAAAAATAACAACATAGGCAAAATGTAGCTTTTATTTTTCTGTGTTGTACTCCAACCAATTGCCATAATTCTTAAACCAAGCATGATTAAATCATCTCTTATCTTGCCCACACCTCGGTACAAGGAAATTTATGATCACGAGGTTGACAAGGAATTTGTAGATATGCTCTTTTGATTTAGTCCCGATCCATGGGATGATAACTTGAGATTGGATTCCATAATTCAAGATCTATGGGAAGATCCACCAAGTTAACCTATACTCGACTTTTCTTTGAGGATGATGGCCTATCATTGTTATCATTCTCTATAGGAGTCAGAGATGGTAGGTCAAAAGTTGATTTTCTTTTGAAATAGTTTTTCCTATTTGATTCAAAGAAAAATAAAACTTCATCAAAATCATCATCAGCCTCAAAAGCACATATCTTAGTTGGAACACATAGCTTGATCAGAACGCATATTTATTGGAATGCATAACCTAAAAAATCCATAGCCCATAACTTCACATAGTATGCAACATATAAGCAAACCATTATGTGACTGTTACAAAGAACCTTTATTTCCATAGTCCAACCATATCTATATATTAGCAAGGTATTCTATAGTCCTAATCAACCTACACAGAATTTGTCAGGGCCTTATCTGCATTGCCTTACTTTTCCCAAATAGTTGGTATACATGGCCTATTGTTTGACTGCATATACACTTTTAATCAATTAGGATTAACAATCCTCTTTCAAGGTTCAAAATTCCTAACTGGTTCTTCATCATAAGACCGTTTATGGACCAGCCCATGTTTTTCACCCAGTTTGGCATATCCATCACTGAACACATTTATGTTTCTCCTCAAATTAGATTGACATGGTACCCACAAAATCCCAACACTTGCCTTTGATAAAACATGAATAGTTAAGCTTATAATATAAAAAAATGACCAGACTTCTCAAATTAAACAAATTTCATGCGTGCAATTATAAAGAATGATATCTCATACATCTTGGAGTAACCTATTGATGAAACCTGAAGGTAGATTTGGGAATGAATCCAAAAGTTAGATTCATGCTGACTTCTGAAAAGATATGGAGGGTCCCCAATCCACCCCACCACACCACTCACCCCCCCCCCCCCCCCCCCCCACCAACTGCATGCAAAACGCCCATAGTTGTTCCATGAGTGGTTATTGAAACCAATCACAACAAGGTGCTTAAATGCTTGACAACCAATGAGAATGAGAGTAGGGGATAGAATCGGATGTGCTTTGTATTTGACATATCAAATACAAGTGGGGTCAAGCTAGCCACCCCTAGTCTGTTGTTTTGTCCATTAAATGATTAGGATCATTCAGAGCTACTATGGGTTCTTATCCATTCAAAGGCACCTAATCTAGACAGTATGGATGGCCATGCTCAAATAATATTCGTATGAGGGAGGGACTGCTCTTTATTTATGTGATTGTAGAGAAGACCTTACATTCAAAAAGATTTCTCATAATCCCCCAAACTGAGAAATGGACGACATTGAGATTGGTGAAAAATCCCACAGGCTCAACTAATAACTCAGTCACAATTGAGTTGCATAACCCCTTGGAACTTGATATTGAATAAAACATCGTGGAATAGATAGACCACTGCCTAGAACTTGATGTTTTAAGCCGAGAATGCAATCCCTAACAGTGGTTGGTGATGCAAATCTCAAGTGTAGGGTTGTCACAAAGTAGTAAATCTCAATAAGTCCGAGGTCGATCCATAGTGATGGAATGTCATATATGTGCTTGGCTTAACCTAATTAGGATCTCAATTTAAATCTATACATCAATTGGGTCCTCAAATTGAACTAATTACAATAATTACAGCCCGATTAAAAATAAATCCCTAATCTAAAAATCGTAGATCTGTTAAAGTCCTAATCTAATTAGAGTGTTGCAAAAATAGATAGATTAGAACAACCAATAGCAGATAATGTAAATCAGTAAATTAATTCATCTAGGGATTAGGATCCACTTGATCTAATAATTTGAAATACGAATGGCTTAAATCTTCTCCACTAGAATCCAATCTAAGGGGAGAGCCAAGTCAGCTTCCCAAATTAAATGACTAGATTGGATTCTTTTTACTAAGAGAGGGTTCCGAGCATTCCCTATATCTATATGCGAAAATAAGAAATCAAGGAACATGCATAATAAAAGAGAACCAACAATTAATTGAGAAAATACCCTTTATTAGATCATGTCCAATCGCAAAACAAATAAAAGATTTGAGCTTCACCTTCTCCTCAAATTACAACTTAGCCCTCCATCGCATACATCTTAAACTTCTTCTCCATTAAAAATTAATTACAAAGAAAAAAATAAAAGAGATTTGATGGGACCAACTTCCCCTCTTTTATTAAGTTTTGTAACTTTCTTTCCTTCTTGGTTTGAGATCCTTTGTTGCATGGAATCTTTGGAGACAATTCGAATTTTGAATTTGGTTTCCTAAATTTGTTGCACAAAACCTATTAGGATTGGGACTCTTCAATATCTCTTGCAACTTTCCACTTGGGCCACAAGACTCTAGAGAGAAATTCAAAAAGATTTGAATTTTGAAACTTGGCATGGGGTGGGCCACCATTTGGACGTGCCACACTTGGTGTTTCACTTGGCATGGAGAGTGTTGGACGTACATTGGCTTCTTGGATAGTTTCTGCAAGATTTCAACTTTTGGATATCCTTCTTGCTGGGAGTGATATTTAGGAAAATTGTGTGCACAAATCTTGGATTTTTTAACTTGTTTCCATTTTGAATTCTTTGGCTAGCAAGAGTCTTCCATTTTTAGAATTCATCTTGGCTTGAAAATCTCTTTGCATTGGCCTGCTTCCTCTCTTGAATAATTCCCTCAAATCTGAGTTTTTAGTTTCACTGTAAACATGGAAGGGCGGGCCCCACTTTGATGTGCACAACTTGGAACGTCCCATGCGTGGACTTCCTCTTTTTTTTTTTTTTTTTATTTTCTTCTGTTCTAATCTTTCTTTTTGTTCTTTTCTCTCTTCTTTCCTTGGCCACCCTTCCCACCTTGGAGTTCGCACCTAAGGGGGTGGGTCCCATGGTGGGTTCTACATCAAGATATTCTACTTTCAATTGGTCTTATTAATTGCATCTCTTCCCAAGCCCCAAAAATTTGAATTTCCAACAAAAATAAAGCATTAATTAAGAAATCATCATTATATGTAGGAAATTAAAAAATATTGCAAGATGCGGGCCCAATTCATACTGAATGAATGCATAAAATGTCACCATATCATCTATTTTTCTTTAATTATACCAATGGTGCAAAGAAAACCCATCATTTCACATGTGATTTCAAAGTTAAGATAAATTTTTGACTTTTCATGCCAAAAATAGAAAGATTCTTGATTTCAAGTGAAAATGTGATTTTTCAAAGAAATTTTACTCAAATTCAAACTTTGATGCAATGAAACACAAAATCGTGAATTTTCGATAAAATCATGCATGATTTGATGATTAAGTTCTTAATTAGAAGAAATTGATGAAGAAATTATACATTTTTAAAGACTTATCAGTTAGCCTAAAAAAATTATTGAGAATTTGAACCGTGGGAAACAATCGAATCAATGTCTAACTGATACCATCCTAGTTCATTGGAGTATAGGTGTCAAAAAGGATTGGGACTGATCCTGGGTTGATCAGTCTTAGTCATGTTATCTATCAAAAACCTATGTAAAACTAATTACACAAAGAAAAATTACTCCTCCAAAATCCATAACATAACATAAAGCCCCAAACAATCTAAATAGGAAAAAAAAAAAAAAAAAAAAGGAAAAGCCATCGTCAACACACATGTATATTGATAGAAAGAGGGTGCATCGTGAGGACACCGGAATACGTCCTATTAGAGATTTAAAGAAAGCCCACAACGTTCTTTGCAGCTATCTTTGCTTTCTTCGTTGGGATTTGGGGTGTTTTCGCCTTCTACGATTTGGGGGTTTTCTACCTATGAAAGGGAAAGAGAGATGATCATGATCTGCTGATTTACTACCACAATTTGGGGTTTTTTTGCGCGAAGATTGAGATGGGAGTTAGAGAGGAGCGGAAGACGAAGACGTAGGGTTTTTGAAGGAGATGTTTTGTGTTTGATTTTGGATTTCTAAGTTACGACTTATGAGAGAGGAGTTTCAAATGGGGCATGGGGCAATGCTAGAGGGATTGAGATTGGACTTGATCAGGTGTGTGGGCCTTGCCCATCTAAACAAATTTCAAAAGCTTACCTGGGGCGACCACACCCACATCCCATAACATAGGTGCACCACTAGAGAAGTTCACCATTTCTTTATAAGGATGTTGACTGTATAACTACCCCAAGACCTAATATTTATATGTCAATAGTCGAAGTTTAGAAAATATCGACAGAATTGTTTATGCAACATCCTATGGACATGGGATCTCGCACTATGTAATATACTTATATACATACAATATGACTGTTGACGGACAAATGTCAAATAATAGGGCAGCATTATGGTCAAAATTCATTATAAATAGTTGAAAACAACGTACGGGGGCTTGGAGGAAAGCTTCTGCAAGCGGAGGTTTAACGTTCTATGGACCGTGAGATGAGCACCATTGGAGAACTAATAAGTATTTTTCACATCTTGCTTACCAAAAAGTCTAACTATAAGGGAGGACTAATTGCATAAATAATTGGATCTCAAGATATGCAGAACTTATGGTCTTAAAATCACCAGTAAAAGAAGTGATGAAAATGATGTCATTTTTAAGTGATTTGAGGGGTCGAAATTTATATTATTATAACCCAATGAGTGTTGTTTTTCCCAAATACTGATTGATTTAGCTTTTAAAAATGTTTATTATAGTCAATTTCGCTTTCATCAAGAAAAACCGCATAGAAGCGATAAGGGTTTTTTTCTTATCATGTGGGGCCAAGTTGTAATCCGATGTAATCATCAGTTTAAAGATCAATTGCATCATGAGAAATAGAGATTTAAGAAATTACAAAATTCTTCCTTTCTTTTTTTCTTATAATAAATACATTAAAGGGCCAAATGACTCAAAACTAGAAGATCAAGCGCGATGAAGGATTCTAGCCATTAACAACTTACCACTTCTATCTTTTTTTTTTTTTTTTTGGTGTGTGTGAAAACAGAAAATAGTCGATATCGACCCTTGATGAAAAAACAAAATTATTGATCTCCTCTAAAAAAAAATCCCAAGTCCATCACCATCACTTACCTCCGTTTCCAAAAAAATCCTGACTCTATCTCCGCAGGTGAACTCATCTTATGATTAATGTAAACCCTTCACTCTCACTAGTCCATTAAATTAATACTCATCTAATTAGCCAAAAAATAAGAAATTAATACTCAGCTAAATCTTGAGGCATTCTTTTTTTCTTTTTTTTTTTTTTTCCTATAGTATAAGGATTTTCATTTTACTTAACTTTGATAAAATTGATTGGATTGGAAAAAGGCTGAGAACTTCAAAAGTTTACTTCTAAATAGATCGAACGGTCGTCATCGCTTGCTGAGAGGAGCCCTTCTAAATAACCTTCACAAGCGGTGACAGTCACGCCTACAGGTGGGCCCCACATGTTACCTCCCCTCCCAGCCGCTCTCATGTACGGGGACCACCTGAAAACTCCTCGCGCAGAGTATCCACATCGAAACGACGAGACACGTCGGATGCGACTGCCCAACCCCAAACAAATGCAGTAAATATATGCTAACAAACTTTGGATGGTAGAGAAATAGAATCCATGTGACGCACCCCATTACGCAAGCCTTCTCAATCTGTAGCCTGTAGGGTAACAACAGTTCCTATACTTTTGGCCCTTAATTTGGTAGACATAGATTCAAGGCAAAAATATCGCAAACGCCTTCATATGACTATTTCAACTGGGAAACTTGGAAACCAAGTTATGAGGCTTGTTTGTATGACTTTGGATTGGAATTTGGAATCCTACACAATCTTTCGTTTGTGAAACCTTCCCCTAACAAGGTTTCCCTGGAATTAAGAAGAATTTTGTACTAGTTGAAGAACCCAAACTGTTTTTCAGATATAAAAAGGTCCGTCATCCACACCTTTATTTAAAAGATAAAAAGGTCCCAATCCGAGGACCCAGACCCAGATAAGGCCTATAAATCGCTAGTCGGTCCACACGTTGAGACAAGCAAGCAGGCATCAATTACAATCTCCCCAAATTTCTACCCCACATCAATGGAGCTCTGGTTGCTCATCTTCATCTCCTTCCTCTCTATCTTTCTCGCTGTAATCCTCAATCACCTCCTGACAACACCCAATGGCACCAAAAAGAAGGAGAATAAGAGAAATCTCCCACCAGGACCCCCATCAGTACCCATCTTGGGCAACCTCTTATGGCTCACCAGGTCCCTCTTCGAGCTGGAGCCCATCCTCCGCCAGCTCCGCCCCAAGTACGGCCCCATCATCTCCCTCCGAGTCGGCTCCCGCACCCTCGTCTTCATCACCGACGCCTCTGTCGCCCACAAGGCCCTCGTCCAGAAAGGCTCCGCCTTCTCCGACCGCCCACCCGCCTTAGAGGCAGGCCGCATCATGAACAGCAACCAGCACAACATCAGCTCCGCCTCCTACGGCCCTCTCTGGCGCCTCCTCCGCCGGAATCTCATGTCGGAGATCCTCCACCCTTCTCGGGTCAGGTCCTACGCTCAAGGCCGGAAGTGGGTTCTCGACCTCCTGACCCAAAAGCTCACAAAACATGCAGATTCAGGTGAGCCGGTCTGTGTCGTCGAGAGCTTTCAGTACTCCATGTTCTGCTTGCTTTTGCTCATGTGCTTCGGACAGAAGCTCGATAAAGATACCGTGAAGAAGATCGAGACCACTCAAAGGCGTCTGCTTTTGAACTTCAGGAAATTCAACATCTTCGCCTTCTTGCCTAGGATTGGAAAGCTTATATTTCGTAAGCTATGGAACGAGCTTTTAGAGATGCGACATGATCAAGAAGAGGCTTTAATCCCACTGATAAGATCGCGCAAGGAGCGACAGCAAGATCATGAAGATGGCAACAAGACCTTCATCTTCGGATATGTAGACTCGCTTCTTGATCTAGAGCTCCCAGAAGAGGGGGGAAGAAAGCTCACGGAGGGAGAAATGGTTACTCTGTGCTCGGAGTTTCTGAACGGTGGAACCGACACCACATCCACTTCGCTGCAGTGGATCATGGCTAATCTGGTGAAGCACCCGGACCTGCAACAGAAGCTAGTGGAGGAGATAGAGGGAGTGGTGGGGAAGGAGGCAGAGGAGGTGGGAGAGGAGGACTTGAATAGGATGCCTTATCTGAAGGCAGTTATCATGGAGGGGCTGCGGCGACACCCGCCGGGCCACTTCGTGCTGCCCCATGCGGTGTCGGAGGAGGTGACTTTGGAGGAGTATGTTATACCCAAGGAAGCGACGGTTAATTTCATGGTGGCGGATATGGGGTGGGACGAGAAGGTGTGGGAAGAGCCGATGGCGTTTAAGCCAGAAAGGTTCTTGGATGGTGGGGAGAATGTGGATATAACAGGGAGTAGGGAGATCAAGATGATGCCTTTTGGAGCTGGGAGAAGGATATGTCCAGGGCTTAATCTTGCAATACTTCATCTTGAGTACTTTGTGGCGAATCTGGTGAGGGAGTTTGAATGGAAGACTGTAGAGGGTGAGGAGGTGGATTTGACTGAGAAGCAGGAATTTACTACAGTAATGAAGAAGCCATTGAAGGCAAGGATAACCCAGAGAACAAGGTAAGCTTGAGAGGAAGTGATTGGTACTTTTTATAGGTGTCTTGAGTTTTTATGTCTTTAGGTGCTTGAATATGCTAATCTACTAGAGATTAATGTACAAGAATATGGTATCTATGTTATGCTTTCATGTGAGACATGTTAATGTAAGGATCAACATATATGAATTGGAGCTACTTGTTTAATTAGGAAATATTTGAATAACGCAAGCATTAACCCTTTGATTGGAATTTACTATACACCTTCTTTTTCCTTTCTATGTAATATACTGATTGGAATTCAAAAGTATTAATATAGTAAGTAGCTGTAACCCCCCAAATCCCTCACACCGTATGTAGCTTCCATTTGGTAGTTTCCTTAATACCAAAGATAGATACAGCTGAAAGAGATGCATCAATTAACCTGGGAAACTTCGTCATTGGCTTGGTCGTCCAAGTTGAGCCATTATTGATTGTGTGGTCGTGTGTGCCACATTCCCTAAAAGTCAAACAAGAGTGTTGACGTGCCCCATGGAACTGCTAGTTGAGTGGAACAGATGAAGTTTGTGGAATTGAGTTGAGAAGAGAAACCGGGCTGGTTTGGAAAGACTCTGTTCTGTATCAGATGATGAAAAACAGGGTCAAGATGCAGAACGAACTTTGGATATATTAATGAAATTGTGGACTGATATACAATGAAACTCCTGACTTGTCATTTTGGGTATGAGATTTTCTTTTCCCTAATGTGATGAGCTTATTTTCTTCAGAGAAATTGTTGGGTGTAAGGAACTGGAGTCTGGACAGCATCATTTACCAGAAAAAATGGAACTCACTTTGTAGCTTATAGGTTGTGCTAGCCTTGATCAAAGTACGATGATGATGGTTTTCATCTTCATATAGATGGTAGGTTTGTCAACGGGCCAACTTTTAGAAAGAAGGGCTATCTAGATCCAATATGGATATTAAGGTCAGATCCTCAGGTCAAAAAGGTTTATTTTATTTTATCCTATTTGGATCTGAATCAGTTCAGGATTAGATAAAGAATCATTATCACCAGGCACACTTGGAGGCTAGGGGCCTGTTTCTTTGGTAACATTTCTCACAAGAATATCAATTGTTAGAAAATTACAAAATTTCTGACAATAATTCCCCATTCCTTGAATAAAATTTAAAGAACTTGAAATTTCCAAATGCTCAAAATGAGGAAATTTCAACTCCCAGCCAAGCCTTTTGGCACTTAGAAAATTTGAGATTCTTGGTCACTCGATGGCGTTCCAATGGAACTCTGGCACCATCAATTTTAAGGTGACCCCGCGTATCATGTTTTCTACTGTGAGCCTGTATTGTATCTCCAAGTTGTAATTTTTAAAGATGGACCCCATGTAAAGCAAAATTTCTAAAGGTGGGATGATATGAGACCTGGTTAAGGAAGAACCTCTGGTTGAATGTAGTCCAGACTGCCGAGCTATAACACAATCCAACAAGATAGGCTAAAATACCTTCAGATAATGCTACGTTGATCCAACACAAGATAATTTGATCTTGTTGGACCCAATCAGTTAACTGTAGATTAAACTATTTGTTGCCATCATCATTTACTTTGAATTTAGCAGGGCTGAATTCAACTCATTAACAAATCCAAGCAGTTAATTGCACATAAGAGATAAGAAGTCAACAATGTATTAACAGCTTAACTCTCAGAGAGAAATCCAATGCGAATGAAAAGCTCAAAAACTCACATTTGGATCCCCGGACCTGGGACATCAATAATCATCAACTAATAGAGAAAGAAACCAAGGATCTTAGCAATTGTGCTGCACGAGGATGACTCTGGATCAGCCAATGTCAACTCAAAGAAACAGAGAGCAGAACAAACTTGTTAATCATAGTAGCTAGAATCAATTATGATATGGAAATCACTGGAAAACGTGGAATCCGCCAAAACGTTTGAGACTGCTGAGCATTTGAAGAAAAAGATTTGAAGTAGAAGACTTGAAAAAGAGGATCCGATGAAGCGGTGCTGTAAAGATCAGAAAGAAGAAGAAAAAAATGGAGACTAAAAAGAGTACAGAGATCAAAGACCAAAGACCAAAGACACTGGTGGTTGGCTTTGATACCACAATAAATAACATACGAAAGGGGAAGAAACAAGAAGAAAAGAATTGAATGTCTCTCTCAAATATTCAATCGCATTAAGAAGACTAATATATATTGGTTGGTATACAATTATTGAAACAGTTGGTACGTCAGAATCTATTACAAAACTGTTACTCCTGACTGCAACTTGTTGACTCAACTCAATACTGGTCATATACTCCTAACATACCCAACTGCAATTTGTTAAACCAAATTTGAGTACTACTGCAACTGGTTATTCTAGAACTGTTACATTTACTTCATTAACTAAAAGTGGTTAGATCATCAGTCGACTTCGGGTACTATCTTGGTCTGTATGTTATCTGTCAATAGTCAGCACCATGTTTTGTACTGCTTTAATTTTTAATAAGATCCTCTCCATTAGCAGAAAATCTAAACTTCAAACGAGATGAAGTGGCAAGGAAAAGAATTTACAGTGTGTCTTAAAGAGAGGAAGATGGAAGAAGAGAAGCGAAGATGGGAGAAGATTCAAAGAAGGGATTTGGCTTTTGGAAAGAGAATGCAACCGCGAAAAGATGACGTGAAGCTCTATGTTGGATCAAATTTACATATGCCTATCATTTTTATTAACACAAACTTTTATTTCATATTAAGTGTTTGATCTAACTCCGTAGCAAAATTATGCAATGCGCAAGAGATCCTCCACCACACACGTACAAACAAACACACAAGGTGTTTCCCATGATAGATCAGCTAGTAAGGGATATCGGTGTATGAACAAGAGTGTTTAAGCTCAAATCCTCTATGTAGGAAAAAAATAAAAATAACAACATAGTGCAAACCAGTAGCTACGGGCATATGTGATTTCATTTGATCAAAATGGATTAGTATTTGAAGTGCTTAAGTCAAATGTTAATGAAACATTAGGTGAACCATGATGGTCCAACTTGTCTGACTCTGTATATCCCATTAAGAAGAATTCTTAAAATCACCCCATTAAGAAGAATTCTTAAAATCACTCACCAGTAACCCTTGAAATTAACAAAATCCCCCAAACATGATGACTAATGTAAATATCAAATCAAAGGACAATAAAATTTGCTGAGAATCATCAAGATAAAGCACATAAGACCAAACAAATTGTAGATAGAACCTAAAGGGCACATTTGTGCCACTGCTTTTCTGCGAAAATATAAAGGGAAAGTGGAATGTTTTTCTATGAAAAAGTTTTCCGTCATTTGTTGTGAATGCATTTCCACAAGGAAGAGCACAAAAGGCAGCTTGATTTTCCATGTTCCTTTTTTATCGAGTGGAGAGGGAGTAGGAAAGGCAGTGCATTCTATAGAGGCTACACAAACATTTCCTAAATGTAAGTTGTAGATAATGCAGTTTCGTCCAATCAAAACCTAAAAGATGCAAGAGGGAAAAATCATGTCAACACAACAATGTAGACAATCTAACACTCGCTTCAATTGAGCATTGCAAAAGAAATACACCTCCTTTATCCCAATAGATTGAAGTGGAGATTACCTGATCCAACCATCTGGATCAACAATGCAAGTTGGCCCCATGCATGTAAAATTGCCTGCGCAGAAGTATTGTAGAAACCAATATAAGTAGTGTGGATTGCAGGCTCTCACTTAAAAGCTTCTTAGGCCAATTGCACAATAATATCAAAAAATTCGCGAGGGTCCATGGCCAATTGTCACAATAATGTCGAAAAATTCGCAAGGGTCCATGCAAGACACAGTCACCTACCTCTCGCATTCACGAGAGAGAGAGAGAGAGAGAGAGAGAGAGAGAGAGAGAGAGAGCCTCTCTATACTGTGTTGCATCGTATTGCTGGCAGCTAATTATCTCATTTACTGTTTGCATAGGTAACGCATGGGCAGGGGATAAAATGAACCCACTGACCAATTGAAAGTGGGCTAAATAGGTTAAATCAGATGTTAGTTACCGGGCAATTCTGACTGCAGTTGATGACTTCAAGATATAAGATAGCAATTAAATTTTATTTTTATTTTTATTTTTTCTAAAGCAAATTAAGTATTTTATGCATATTATCAATTTGATGGTTCTCACAAAGAAAAGGTGGGAGCTCTTCGCCTAAATGAAATTGAATTTGAAGGAATTCTAAGAAATATTTTATCTAAAGTAGTTAAAATTATTTACTTCCAAAAGTAAAGTGCTTAAAATTGAAAAAATAAAGGTAAATATGTAGTAAAAAAGGCGTCAACAGACATGGTGCAGAGGCTCCGAGAATCTCTCAGCCTTTTACATGCAGTTCTCACTATCAAATTACACAAATTAAAGATGATCTTTTCTGCTAACTAGCATTAAAGCCCATGCAATGCTCAGGTTTAATTCAAGAAAATTCAATGGTTATTTAAAATTAATTATTCAAATTAATTATCAATCAATAAAAAAAAGTGCCTAATCAATGGAATTCCTTTTTTAAAAAAGAGAAGTTCAACATTACAATAATGAACTGTATCATCAAGTAAAATGTTGGTACTAAAAGCTCAGCAACAATCCATTATGGCACCAAACACCATGTTGTTGAAAATTTGAAAACCCCATATATACTATTTTCAAAAGATCTAACAGTTATTACGTACACAATATAATTCAAAAAGACCCTGCAGTACTTACAGGTACCCATCACAAAAGACCTTTCAGTCCAAATGAACAAAAGATCAAATTAAAGTAGCAATGGTGAATGATGGCCCTTTTTTTGACTCTTTGTTTTTGTTTTTTCTTATTTTTTCTTTCTTTCTGCTATGATGGCATATTGGTCAAGAGTGATGATACTTTTGAACTTGAAAGCCCAGGGGCGTGGGTCTATGTGGTATTAAGGTGCCGACACCACTCAATCACGTATGTTGGCGCTGAATGATGCCTCTTTTGTTTATGCTAAAGTGTTCAAGAGTGATACTTATGAACTTGAAGACCTAGGGACATCAATGTGATACTAAGGTGCCAACACCACTTAATCATGTGTGAATAATGCCTTTTTGGTTATGCCAACTTCTTGAGAGTGATATTTTTTAACTTGAAGACCCAGGGATGTCAATGTGAAACTAAGGTGCAACACCACTCAACCAGTTTGTTAGAGCTGAATGATGCCGGCCTTTTTTTATTTACGATAGAGTTCTTATTATCATCATTATCAAAGCCTTATCTCAACATCAGTTAAATGGCTTTGAACTTGAAGACCCAGGGGCATCTATGTGACACTTTGCGAGTTTTTGGTACGTGAATTGGAGCGTACATTTTGATGATTGATTTGACACCATCATGGTTATTAGGGTATGCTCCAGTGAGACATGGTGGAGGCCCACATGCGCATGCGAGAACTTCCCAGAAAATAATGATCAGAGTTCTTACGATATTAAGACCAGGATCCCAAGAGGTCACTCATCCTAGTACTTCTCTCGTTTGAGTTCTTACGATTTCCGGGGCTCCTACTACTTCTCTCGTCCAAGCACACTTAACTCCAGAGTTCTTATGATTTCCGGGGCTGCACGGTTTTAAAATGCCTCATGTTGAGTTAAGACGGGATTTGACTTATAAGCCTAAGGTCGGGACTTGGATATTTCCGATGCAGACTAGCGAAGACTCACCGTTTAAAACCCATGGTTGACACGCTACGCCCCGTAATTAAGAGTGCCGCCTGGCCTAAGTTCTCACAAGTTTATTGATCCTAGGCCTTAAATCAACATGTGGTTATCAAAGGAGGCTAAAATTAAAGCAACTCTAAGTAACAAAAGGATGTCAGGATAAATTTCTAACCTCTAAAAGAAAGAAAAAAAAAAAAAAAACTCTTACCCTCTGCGAAAACATATCATTTTCCTGAAACAGGATGCCATGATACTTGCATGTGCTCAACAAATAGTTTTGGGCATAATTAGATACAGATAATGATAGTGGGTACTGAAAGAATATTCTCTTACTTTTGGTTTTTTTTTTTGGTAAATGATATTCTCTTACTTTTGTTACATTTAAACTTCTGTTATTTTATCATACGTTTTTTTCCCCGAGATTGCTTATTTGTATTAACAACATCATAAGCAGAATATTCCAAACAAAAATAATCCTAAACATAGTATGTTATCAACAATCAACAGTATAGCTATATCAGTATCTATCCTGGATTCTGGGAAATTGAGTTTGGACATTGTTGTCCTTACAGGTATCACTGAACAAAACAACAATGCACGTCCTAGATAAATTCTGAACGAGAAGATGATTACTCTGATTCCACCATTGCTAAGATTGATTAGTATTTTTGTACTCAATATTTTTACAGGAAAATCAAAAAGATGGTATGAAGTGTTTGGATGCCCTCAAAATAACCATGAAGGGAAGATACATCCCACCCAAATCTCAAAGGATTTATACATATATTAATTCAGTTTGACTAGACTAAGTGTTGCTTTCAATTAGGAAGGAAATATTAAAAGAAAGCAAATGAATTTTCTTAAGAAACAGAGCTAACACAACATAAGAAGGACTCAAAAATATGATTCTTCCCAAAAAAAAATAAAAAAAAATGGAAAAATAGTCCCCTCTTTCAAAATGGCAAGGATCCAAACATAGAATATCCCTACCATTCACAAGAAGTACTATGAGATGAAGGAACCCATCATATAGATTTTGCAAGAGGGAATCCATCAAACAGTACCAAAACTATGTACTAAAGTAGAACATCAAGAATTCTATAACTAAATTCTCATAAGCATGTTAATGTTAAAGATGAAGTTGACAAAATAAATTCAATTCAACTGAATCACACCCACAAGCAATCAACACGTCTTGATTTCCAAGGAACACCAACTATTTACATATCTGAAATATCTGCATCTGGAATATCAAGCAAAACAGAACCTCAATTGTTTTTGGCTAATTTGGTAAGGGGGAGCAGCAGGCAGTAGACCTGGCGGAATCAGAATTGGAATTCAAATGACTCATTGAGATTCCAAACTCAAAATAGCTAACATTGATTCAAGGATCTAACGTGGCTTAAGCAAGGAGAATGAGTCTTTTTTTTTCTCCTTCAACTCCTATCTAGCTTTTGGGCCTGTTTCTTTATTAGAATTTTTGATAGAAATTTATCATGTTGTGGTTTTTTTTTCTATATGATGTGACATTTTGTCTCTAGACATTTGCAAATGTAATATTTCTTCACAAGCAATTTAAGATTTCAGCCGCTTGAAAGGTATCACATGACCTTGAGAATTCAAAATTTTCAACTCTTTTATTGGTGGAGTTTCTGGATACTCAAATACATGGGAGCATCCAGGAATTCCATGTCTAGGAATTAAGAAATTCTCAAAAAAAAAAAAAAAAGCTTCTTGAATTCTAGTAAAGGAACACGTCCTTAAGATATAGGATTAGACAACTCAGTGGCTTTGGTCATTCATGTATCATTATTAGGGTAGTAACATGGCAACTACGGTATATGCATGCAAGGCAAATATATAGATATATTGTAGAGTATATCTTTATGTGAAAATCCTGCAAAACCAACACAGTTATCAAAGCCTAGGGGGTTCAACTACAGCTCAAACCAAGCCCAACCCAAATTATAGATAGATATAATCTGGATGTATGGGGTAGAACCTTGTTGGATCTTGAAAAAGTTTCCTATTGAACCCATTTGTTTGAATGGAATTGAATTTATAAGAATTCATGGTCAAATAAACTCAAACAAATGATTATTAAATAGTGGAGAGGCGATCAATATAAGGTAAAGATGTAGATGTAACATTGACTCTCCTGGGATAAAAATGAATAAGGTGATGGTTGGGCATTTATTTCTCATCTCCCTCATTAAGCAATATTTGTTTTATAAGAGCTAAAGTAAAATTTGTGGTAAAATAATCTCAATCAACAACAAATTTACTTTGCACATAATTGGTTGGTCATAACAAATGGGAAAGCAAAGTCCTAGTAGTTAGAAAATTCCACTTTTTTTACTTTATTGGTGCCGAAGAATTTTACAATATAAAACTCACGTAAAGTTATTATTTTACCATTCAGAAACTTCTCATCTTATCTCAAATTTCTTTACCTATGAAAACAAACAGAACTTTTACTCTATGAGAAATTCTGCTTCTACTTTATTTTCACTGATTTGAAATTTATATTACATAAATTAATTAACAAATTATTCAATTTTGTATTAAAGGGGAGCTTATTAAATGTCATCTTTGTTTATTTGTTTTAAACCATTTTTAGGAACACAATTCTTATAATTTTTTGAGAATTAAGGGCCTCTCTATAATAAGTAGGGATTGAGCGCGGATATGAATAATTAGGGTGATGACTGGGAGTGCAAACTTACAAAAATTTAATTTAGTAACAATTTTTGACCGGTGGCATTTGTTGCTCCCAGCCTCCCACAAGATATAAGTAAGAAGTTGTATCGCAGCCCTAGCGGTTGTACAGTTCAAATCGACATGTAATAGTAACTGACGATGTTGGAAGTGAATAAATTAGATACCAGATGCTAACAATGATGCCCTAATATAAAAGAATATTCAGGTCCTCTCCCATCTTCCTCCTCTCTTTCACCGAATCGCCGCAGCTCAATGGCTTCTTTCCAACACTGTTTCTTCCTCCACCACAACTATCCTTCTTCCACTCATCTCCGCATGTTCGTCTCTCCCAAACCCTCATTCTCCTGTCGTCTCTCTTCTTCTTCTTCTTCTGCAACTACACTCACCACTTCAGTAGATGACGCGCTCGAGAGAAGCGCCTCGAACAGGAACGCCATTCGACTCGGCTTGCCGAGCAAGGGCCGTCTCGGCTCCGAAACCCTCGATCTTCTCAAGGTATTATTGTTTTTCCCTCTGTTTTCGTCCGAGTCGAAACAGATCAGATCTGTTTTTTCTGTTTTCCTTTTGATTTCGTTCTTGTTTTCTGTTGATCTGATTCCATCTTCTTCTCGTTTTTTTCTTTCCTTTTCTGCGAAGGATTGTCAACTGTCGGTGATGCAGGTGAATCCTCGACAGTACGTTGCTGACATTCCACAGGTGTTGATCTTCCTCTTCAATTTCTTTTAATTGTTTGTTGTTTGCTTGATCATTTCCGCCTTCTTCAGGTGTATTTTCACGAACGATGGTCAAGCATCCAAACGCTGCCTTGAATTATTTCTTTGATTTTCTGTTTTGCTCACTATCTTAGAAAGATTGGTTTTGTTTTCTTATAACTTGTTGCTGTTTCTAAGATTGTTATGAGAAAATTGATATTTTTTCCTCATTTTGTGTCTTTCTTTGTTTAATTTTTTATATTAAGTTTGGTTTTAGTGTGAAGTAGGAGCTACTTTAATTCTTTATTTATAGTATGTGCTGAAATGCGAATGGTGATAGTATGTCACAGAGATTCCACCGGTGTGAATCTTAGTTGGTGGAAGCTGGATTTGGATATAGTAACGAATCAAAGTGTAATAATGTATGAGGTTTAGATTGGGACTACACTAATTTTTAGTTGGATTGAAGAATGTTACTTTGATTTGAGGGAATTATTTTTAAGTACCTTACTCAGTTCAATTACAGGAAAAATGTCATTACAGTTTGGTTGCTTCCTTTCTCCTGAGGTGAATTTTCACAATCAATATGGTTTCCAAACGCAGCCATGGTTTACTTTGCCAGCCTTGTGCCTTTCTCTTATTGCTTCTTCCCAGATTGTCATGTCAAGATTTTCTTCTTTTTTCTTTTTCCTTGTGTACTTAGTTGTCATAGAAGTTACTGGAATCTCTCAGATAACCATATAAACTTTACACCTATTTATCTAGTTTTAGCTCCATTCATAAATCTGTACCCTTAGTCCTCAGTTTTAGCTTTATTCTTCTCCAAACATCTCTTGCATCTGCCCAAACTTGACTAGATATTTAATCATGTTATTTTCTTTTATTAGTATTGCTTCCAAGTTCCAACTAATAAAAAATGAAAGGAATTATACAATCCTTGACCCAAGATATTTGCTATTTCTTTGCAACTTAAGTTTCTACATGCATTGTTCATATTTTGTTGATTCAGACTCCAGACCATTGATCTCATATTCTCATGTGGGTTAGCATGGTATACTAGAACTAAAGACCAAACTCATCCAATTGTTTTTCCCATTTCCATTATTCCTAAACAGTATGAGCCACTGGTTTGGAGATGGTCCATTGGGGAGATTACCTTGGTCCTTTTCTATCCACAACTGAGCCTATCTGGTAAATAATCCTGATCACACAACCATGTGCTGTAAAATTAAGGCCTTAGCACCTAAGGATGCAACATATATTGTTGGTCTGCGGATTGTTTAGTCTCCTCTACATGCTCATTTACTAGATATCTTTTTATTTGCTAATCTCTTTTTTTAGATATTTCTTTCATGCTAATGGGCACATTTTAAAATGATTTGTTACAGATCCCAAACTTGGAAGTCTGGTTTCAACGGTCGAATGATATTGTCCGCAAGTTGCTCTCAGGAGATCTTGACCTTGGTATTGTGGGTCTTGACACACTCAGCGAATATGGACAGGTATTTTTTGATGATGTTGAGTAAGTGGGTTTTAGCTTTGGTATACTTTTGCCTTTAAATCAAATGTTATATTATCATTGCTTAAAATCTTTGTACGGGATCCTATTCCAGGTGGCTCTAAAATTATACAAATTGGGTCCATACGGTGTATCCACATTGGTGTGACTTGAGAGTGTCATCCCAAGGAAATAAATCTCAGTTTTGATGTGGGATGTTGCACTACTGTAGCCAAGTCACATGCCTCTCGTTCAAGTCGCATGCACTCTATAGCAATAATAGGGTTTTTCAATCATTATGGGGATTGTAGTGCTAGGATTGCAACAGGTCTGGTTGAATCTAAGTGCCTAGAGCGGGCGTGGGAGCGGGAGCGCCGAAATGCTAAATTTTAAAATAATTATATATCCGGAGCGCCTCCGGAGCGCTTATACACATAGTTATCAAAATCCTACGATTCGTACCCCGAATCCCGATTCGTATATCGAATCTTAAGGAAAACGATTCATATCTATGTAATAAATCCCATTTACAAATGAATCTTAGGATTCAGGTGTGAATCATACGATTCGATACTCATTTCATGGAATCTTATGATTTAAGCGATTCGACTAAGCGAGAATGGCTACAGCCAATAAGCTAATATTAATAATTTTTTACCTTTTTTCTTTCTTTATTCTCTCTTTCCTTTATCGCTTGTTGTATTTTAAAAGGTTATTTAGTAGTTAACGAAACCTCGTAAAAGTTTTTTACGACTTTGATAAGGTTTTAAAGATGAATAAAGAACATGATTTGAACTAAAGCATTCGACGGTACGTATGGTGCTTGTTTATATTTTCTTCTTTTTTCTTCTTTTTTTAATCTGTATTGGTTTTTTTTCTTCATGAACACTTTCTTATCTTTAAGAGATATACTACCATATAAGATTGATAGTTTGGATTTTATTTTATTTTTATATTTTGATTTAAAGATAATAAAAAATATATATTGATACTTTAAACTTATTTAACTATTTACACATCATTTATTTCATATATATATATATATATATTATAATAATAAAAATAAATGTCATGATGTTCTTAATATGATTGTATGATAGACTTACTTGTTATTATATTTATACTACTATAAGTGGAAAAATGGATGGTCATGAATAATTACTTTTTTCTTTTTCTTTTTAATTATTAGTTATTTTTCATTTTTATTAGAAAAATAAAAACTCCTACGATTCACGATACGATTTGCGATTCGATTCGATTCGATTCATGGGTATGAACGATTTGCGATATGATTCTGATTTTGAAAACTAAGCTTATACAACATAGTGCTTGTGGGTTCATAAACAATTAACTAATGGGCACAAATATATCTTATCCATATATTCAATTATGAAAAATAGAGAAAAAAAAAACTTTGCAACTTGATCACATAAAATAGACAATAATTAATAAGTCAAAAGAATTTTCTTCATTTAAAAGATAAATATCAAGCTTACAGAAAAAGAAAATGCACAAAAAATCCAAAATTCTGCACGGTTCGCTCCATATTTGGTTGGACTGCGCTCTGAGGATGATCAAACCGCACTCCGAAGACGGATCCGCTCCAAAAGCGCTGATCTGCGTTTTCGGAGCGGGATCGAGAGGGCTGAGAGGAGGTTCCGGGCACTAAGGGTTGAATAGTGATCTAACCCTACCTTCTCCTATTAGGGGTTGTGTTTTTTTCCCCTTTTTTTGTGTGGTGAGGGTGATTTTGGGTTTTGGTGGGGTGCTGGTATTGACTTAGAGACTGTTATTGAGTGTGGTTAGTGGAGGATCTAGGTTTTGGCTGCTCCAACCTTGCCCCACACCCTTTATAACTACTATAGGCATTTTCTAATGGCTTTTGATACTAAAATCTTTTCATCTCTACTGATGGTCAAGATAGAAGAATTTGGACGCCCACTGCCGATGGCATATTCTCGGTAGCAATTTTTTTTGCCTCCATGACCAGGGGTGGTGGTGGTCGCGAATACTAAGCAAGCAAGTCTTTGGAGTATCAAAGCCCCTCCAAGGGTGATGGCTTTTGGGTGGACAGCTTTGCTTGGACGTATTCTAACAATGGACAATATTAGACGCCGGGAACTTGTCATTGTTAATGCTTGCCCACTGTGCTTGGCGGGTGAGGAATCTATAGATCACTTGTTGTTAAATTGTCTTATAGCTCAGTACCTATGGAGGTCGACCCTTTGATGGTTTCATGTCTCTACTCCCATCCCCAACTCTCTTTCATCCTTATTTGAATTTTGGAGGTTAGGTGTGGGGTTCAGAAGGGGAAGGATAGTGTGGAATGTCTCATTCTTGGCTGTCATTTGGTCTATTTGGAAAAAGATAAATTTGAGGTGTTTTGAAGGTAGACCTTCAGATGTGAGTATATTAGTGGACAGAGTTAAACATTCAGTGGCTATTTGGGTCTCCTAGGGTTAGGGCTTGCATGGAAGTGCCGAAGAACAATCTATGCCAAAGTGTGGGTCCGAAGACACTTCAAAAGTCTTTGTAGACACGATAAACGAGGACGCACCTCAATGGGAAAACCCAATTTTTATTAATCAACTCTCTGAGTTTAATCATCTACAATGCCTTATAATTTAGAAACATATCTTAGAGCCTAAGATATCTAATAACCTATCTTAGGAAAGAACATAAGAATCCTAATGGAATTGGAAACTAAATCCTAATTACAACTCTTAAATAAAATTAGAATTCTAATAACAAGTAAAACCTAAATCTACTTGGGCCCTACACATGTGGCCTGAGGTCCATCTACATCATTTTCCCTGGCTTAGAAAGAACTCGACCTCTAGTTCGGTAAATGTCTGCCCGGGTCAAAGATCAATGTGACGAACTTCTGATTCATTGGTCGATCAGCAACTTTTGTGTGCAGCTTCATGTATAATTGCTTTTGATGGGTGAAATTTGTGTTGATTTGCAATCGAACTGTTGGATGCTTTACTTGTAGAACTTGCACCATGAAATCGCAATATCTGACTATCTGCCGCTCATCTCCAAAGATGAATTCAACAATAGGTGTTTTTTCCCTTGTCGCTTGTATATTTTGATCATCATTACCCATATGAGGAAATTCAGGCCCCTTTTTATCTTTTTGCTCATTCTTTGATTCCGGCATCGCAATGTCATTCTGGATATCCTCTGCGCTGGTTCTTCATCAACATGGTGGTCCGTTGTGATTTCAGGTAACTATCCATCTCGAGGCATAACTTTGCCCAGGTAAGATCGTTTAAGCATGCGCTCCACACGAACTGCTTCCCAATATACCTCATGAATGGTCTTGTAGTCATTCATTTTTTTCCACTATATCCAGTCTCAATCCTCTTACAAAACTAATGAAATCATGTTCCTCATCATCCTCCATTCCACATGCATCTTGGAGCCTTGAAAATTGGTCAGAGTATTCAAGAGCGAACAATTCTTCTTGTTTCAATTCAAGGAATTGTTGAAAATAATTTTCTTTCACAGCATACCATACCATATTACCCGCATATTTGACTCTTTGAAGTGCATTGTGGAATTTACTGATGTGGAATTTCATAATGGATTGACCTGATGGGTAGATCTACTCTCCACGATGATGTCACAGAAAACGGATTTAAAATCCGTGCCCGGATGAACCCAGAAAATGCAAAGCAATTGCAACCTTTAATGATGGTCAATCCAGAACCTTTGACCGTACCACTGTGAACTGATTGCAGGACGTCAACACTTAAGATGCTTCTGGGCTGCCTCTAATGGGTCAGGCCAACCTGAACTGGCCTGTACTTAGGTGTGGCACGTGTCACAAAAGCACGGGTGGTCTGATCTGTCTTCGATCTTCACGTCTATAGAGACGGAAAAAAAAAAAAAAAAAAAAAAAAAAACCGGAGGGGCAAGGGGACTTTTGCCTTTTTTTATTTCTTGTTTCGAATGTAGTGGAGACGGAGGGCGTCGACTAGGCAAGCGATGGTGAGTGTGGGTGCAGGTGTAGGCAGAGTTTGACGGAGATGCAGCGCGGCCGGAGCTCGGGTGCCAGGTACACAACCTTTTTTTTTTCGGCTCAACCCTTCTTCCTCTCTTTCTGTCTTTTTTTTTTTTTCCTTTCGAGTTTTGGGATGGGAATGAAGAGGAGATGGGATCTGGTGTCGGTGTTGAGATCGGGACTGGGAGTGGTGGAGATGGGGTTTTGGTTCCTGTTGGGTGGTTTAGTGTTGTAGAAAAAAGGGTGGTGTGATGGCCGTGGTATTGGGATGGACAAAGAAGAGTATCGGTGTGTTCTGCAAGAGGTTGGGTGGAAGTTCTTCGGATTTTTGGGATTTTAGGTAGGACGGGCCGATGGATTTGGGGTTCGGCAGAGATGGGTCCGGGTGGAAAAATGGATTTGAGAACATATGGATGGATTGGTTGGATTGAGATGATGATGATGGAATGAAGATGGGATATATAGGCTCCGATCTGTGATTGGAGATGGATCGGAGCGATGTGGATATTCACTTTGATACCAACTAATGCAGGTCCTAGGGTTAGGGCTTGTATGGAAGTGCCGAAGCAAAATCTACGCCAAAACACGTGTCTGAAGACACTTCAAAAGTCTCCGCAGAGATGGTAAACGAGGACGCACCTTAATGGGAAGAAAACCCAATTTTTATTAATCAACTCTCTGAGATTAATCATCTGCAATGCTATATAAATAAGAAACATAACTTAGAGCCTAAGAAACCTAAAAACCTATCTTAGGAAATAACATAAGAATTCTAATGGAATTGGAAACTAAATCCTAATTACAACTCTTAAATAAAATTAGAAATCTAATAACAAATAAAACCTAAATCTACATGTGCCCTACACATGTGGCTTGAGGTCCATCTGCATCAGGCATACCCATCAATTCCATTATTCACAATTGGAAGGAAGTGATCTTCTCTCACCCTATCCAAAATAGAGTGCTCCCTAGATGGTGTGCTCCCCCTCCAGGTGCTCTCAAGCTAAATTTTGACTGTAGTGCTTGTGGAAACCCTGGCCCTGTCGGTTTAGGGGGAGTCATTCGTGATACGGAAGGGAATAGGCTCAGCCCCATCTAGTTTCAGCTCCAGCAGCAGAGCTGAATTATTGGCTCTTAGAACTAGCATCCGTGAAGCGTCAAAATTCAACCCTCAACGGCTATTGGTTGAAGGAGACTCCTATTGCGTAATTCAGTGGGCAAGTCAATCTTCAAATCCTCCTTGCAACCTTGCAGATATCATTGAAGAGGTGGTTAAGCTTTCGCATGATTTAAATATATCCTTTAACCACATTAAAATATCGGCTAATCAAGAATTGGATTAGATCGCCAAAGAGGGAGTTCTTAAAACTGCTTTCGTTTTGGTTTGTTTGCTTGTCCCCTTTCTTTGTGGGCTTTTTTGAGTCAGTATATATCTCTTATACTGTACAGTTCTTTGAACAATACAATTCATCGTCATTTAAAAAAAAAAAAACATGAAAAACCATAGAGGACAATTGTAAAAAAAATGTTTTAAAGGTGAGATATGACTTTGGATGAGAGAATGTATGTTAGTTGATGCGGTTAAATATTTTGTATCTATTTAAATGCAATATATTTTCTCTTTTGCCATTGGTAATGTGAGGAAAGTACAGCAAAATAATGATTGACATTTTCAATTGACCTTTGTCTGCCCGCCTCAAACAAAAATCCCATTGTCGTCATTGTGGTGATTGAGGGTGTGGGGGTGGCGTGAGTGTCTGGCCAGAACGATGGGAGGTGGTTCTTCTTCGAGGCTTTGTCCCGTTGTCGGTGCCAATTTTGCTGCTTCTTAGGTGGTTCTTTGATGGTGCAGGAAGGATTTTTCGTCACCGGACTCTGTGTGAGACATAGATGTGGGCAGCTGCTAAGATAGCCTTTGTTCTGGAAAAATTATCACTGTAATTGTTCATGTTTTGAAAAATTAATATGGACTTGTAGTTAATGGCATACCAAAAGTAGTTGTAAACCGATTTGTTTTATTTTACCTTTTGTTTTTTGTTTTTTAATTTTTTTTCAGGGTAAGGCAGATTTGATCATAGTTCACGATGCTTTAGACTATGGAGATTGCCGTTTATCCATTGCAGTAAGTTTGATAATCTATTATAATAAGCAACACTGAATTTTGTGTTTGCCTCTAGTTACATCTGGTTTAATCTTATTTTTATGAACTGAACAGATTCCTAGGTATGGAATTTTTGAAAATATCAATTCCCTGAATGAGCTGGCCCAAATGCCACAATGGACTGCTGAGAAGCCTTTGCGAATTGCAACTGGATTTTCCCATGTATGTTAGATATTTCAAACAGTTTTTCTGAACATGTTCTTTAGCAGTTACTGATTTTAGATGGTGCTGCATGGAATGCTTTTAAAATTGAATTTTCTGTGCAGCTGGGTCCTAAGTTTATGAAAGAGAATGGATTTAAGCATGTTACTTTTTCGACTGCTGATGGAGCACTTGAGGCAGCTCCCGCGGTATGACTAATTTTTTCTCCAGAAACAAAATCATGTAGTTGTCATTTAAATTTATCTTCAAATGCTCTTGACATAATGTCATTTTCGTGCTGTGGCATACATACTAGATGAGAGATCTTTCAGCATATTAATTTGATTGCCCTTGCTATGTCTTTGTTTATTATTCTTGTTTGAAATTTTAGTGTTGTTTGAGGGTGCTTGTAGTTTCTTTAAGTGTTATTCCATATAGAGGTGGAATTGATAGGCACATACAGAGTGCATAACCATATGTAGGTTTATTCTTAATCGTTTTATGGATTATTGATGTGTGGTACTGTGGAGCGGTTTGAACTACATCATCGCTGCAGTAGGGCCGCACCATCCCCACACCAACTCCCACCCCTGCGCATGCGTCTTGTCTCTGGCTTGTTGCTGGGTGGCAGTCCGAGATAGGTGGAAGGACTAAATTCTAACAAACTGGTGTAAAATGGCGCAAAAAAAAATGTAAATGGTAATTAAAACATTCTCCATCTATTTGCTCACTGCAGCTTTGCATGGAAAACTTGAAATGTTTGTTTTAATTTGTTTGGAGTAAATTTGGTGTGACTAGAAAACTTGTATCTGCTTTTAGAACCTTTCTGGTATGAGGACAAGCATTATTTGGAAAGTTATTTATATTATTTTGTTAATTTTGTGAGAAAGAAATATCAGAATTTTTATGGACAGAAGTTCAGAATGGTTTGATGTGGCTGACTACATTAATATATGAATTGTTCGCTGCATTTTAAGTCAAAGGGATTCTAGAAATCACTGTTTTGGTGGGATCTATAGTGGCTGGCCTTCAAGAAGATCAAAGGTGATATGCCAGAGTGTTTGACAAGTACCTTATTTGGGTGCTATAAAATTCAATTTTGATGGCGTCTCAGTTAGGAATCCTGATTATGAGGTTTTGATGGATTACGTATGGTTGTAACCCAGAAACTCAGAATTAGTCTTGGTAATATAGAGAAAGAAAAGGACCTCAAAAGGCCTATTGCTCTGATACCATGACAAAGGAGTAGAGAGAATGAATGGAGTGAATGGAATGGTCTTTCCAAAATCAGACTGCTCTATACGATTCATCATTAAAAAAAATAATAATAATAAATGGACTCCTCCCTTTTGTAATTTGTATTCATCTTTGTTTAGAAAAATACAATCCTTCCCTTCAAGTGAATTATGTCACTCAAAATCAATAAGAAAATCTCCTAAGATACTGATGTACGATAGACCCATGGTCCCCCGTGGGTCAACTAGCCAATGGGCCCAGCCCATCCATCTCGACCTACTTAGGGCCGGCCCACATATCCTATCATTTTTAGAGTTTTTATTTATATTTTAAGTTATTTTTATATTAGATGTCGTACTCCTGGTCATCAATGTGTTTGGATGGTCTAGATTAGTTCTAGAGTTATGTTTTCTCCTATTTGAGTGATGTAAAGCCTCCTTGGCTATTTAATTGAAGATTATGATGAATGAAAATTTCCACAGTGATTTTGGGTTTCCGAAGTTCTCTTTTTACTTACCTGTGATGGCCAAGATATTAAGGGTTTCCCTGACCTACCCCATCCATCTTCCATCTCTATTCTACCCGCCCCACATCTTGATCCGCCATCCGCATCAATTGGCATGAGAGCTGAAGATCGATCCACCTGGATTCGAACATTTCTCTCCCACTATTTGTTTGACCCCATCTTTCAGAAGAAGAAAACCCAAAAAAAAAAAAAAAAAAGGTCCATCACTCCAACCCCTTCGTCCACGCCAAACCCAAGTCCATCACTGCCAATTCTAATGCCTCACCATTACAGACCCACCCGAACCTTGAACTTGCAATCCAAACTCCATCCAGATCCAATGGCAAACCTTGAACTTGCAGTCCAAACTCCATCCAGATCCAATAGCGGTCGACTTCATCTCAAAGAAACCAGCAAAACCCTAATCACATTCTTCAAAACTCCATAAGCCCTAAACCCAAAATCCTCATATCACAATCACTTACCAACCATCCCCAAAACCCTAACAGATCCTAAAATCCCACCACCAACCCTTTCTAGAATCCCAAACCAAACCAGATTTCCCACCCTCGACACTATCAAAACCCCAAATTCGATCCCATCGTCATTCCCAAACCCCAGCCGCGGAACCCCACCTGCGCTGATGCGAACATCATCGACCCTAAAATCCCCCAAATCTATTGAACTCCATCTCACAGAAAACCATAAAGCCAAATCCAAAACCCTAACACCATCAAAACCCGAGATCCAAACTAAAACCCCATGGATTACTGCTATAACCAACCACACACATCTGCCGAAGTCCATTGGAACCTCATACACAACAACCAAACACCATGGGAGCCCTATTCACTTCAGCCGGCACCCATCAAGCCCGAATGCCCTTGGCCGGGAGCCCTATACGTGTCCAATCCATCAAAACTGCCCCTCTAGACCCTATCTCCACTAGACGCACTTCCCCAAACCCATTTTTATCTCAGCCAAACTTCTTCCAGGCCATGGGCATACCCAGCTGAACCTCTATACTCTTTACCCACGTCACTCAAACCCTCTTTGGACTAGATCCAACATAGCTGAACCCCATTCAGCAATCATATACCCTGGCACAGGCCTTTTTTTCACTTCAGTTGACATGTTCCGAGCACAAACCCAAAGTCAACATCATCTAAACACCAACACATCACAGTTGAACCTCATCACCAACATCACCCCTGGCCAAACAACCATTCCCCGGCCTCTGCCAATCCCAAAACCCAAACCCCATTAGGGGGAAAAAATAGAGGAGAAGAGTGAAATTGAGATGGCACCATCGCCATCTTCCCTCCTAGTTAGCATCGACATTAACCGCCATCATCCTCATTGCCATCGTCGTCTTCCGCAAGTAGCAACAACAATGTTGCTAACTTCATCACTCCTATTGCCAACAATAGCTCTTCATCGAAGCAACATCCATCGCCGTCATCCTCCAGTTGGTAGTAGCGTCGCCTGCTCTGACCAACCGCAAACTGCAGCACCAACAACGTCGACTGCCACCGAGCTCCATCGCTTTCCATCTCATTCTCATCAAGCTACAACAGCAGTAAGGGGACTTGAAACCCTTTGTTCTCCTTTTTGCACAAAAATCGAGATAGGAAGAAGAAAGGCATGTGTTCCCATCTGACACCTGACGAGCTCCTCATCTGGGCTTGAGTTTGGATCCGGTTCAAAACAGGCCATTCAAAGCAAGCCTGAAACAACAGTGAAACAAAAAATCTTGCACGTGTCCCTCTTATTGAAAGACTCTGTTTGAAGGTAGCCAGCAGAAGCAGTGTGACATCAGCAATTGCATCAATAGAATCCAGTTACTTTAGATCTGACCAAATTCCAATGCCAAGAATTTTGTTTGCTGATATCTTGGCCATCTGATGGTATATATATATATAAAATCTTGGCCATCTAAGGATCAACGGTCTGTCTTCACCTGCGTACTCCGGTTAGTGAGATCTGCACAGCACATCAGGTCAGCTTGAGTTTTCTTTTTTTTTTTTTTTCTTTTTTCTTTTGTTTTTTTTTGAAGAGCATTAAATTTTCAGTCCTTACCTCCAAGTCAATATGTAATTGCAAGATTTTACCTCTACACCTGACTATCAACTTCAAAGGCTTAAATATGCAATTAAATATGGACAATGGTATGATGATAACAAAGCATACTTTGAACAATTCAGCAATTTGTGTCAAGGAAAGTTGACAGTTTTTTTTGAAAAAGTGACTGTATTTATAAAAGAAAACTATACAGTTAATGAGTACTCCGTTGAATTTTCAAAGTTGCAAGAATTATGTGGATTAGATGAGGATAATGAATGTTATGTAATTAGTTTTAATAGAGGTATGGGACCAAACAGATGAAAAAAACATGAACGACTGTAAGGACATGTATGAAGCATTTTGGGAGGCAATTTGTGTTGAGGGCTTGATAAAACGCTATTGCCTCTGAAAAGCTAAGGCTTAAGAAGGAAAATCTCCGCAAACAACAAAAGCCAATATTGTGACAGAGGATATCGAGCCTAGCATTGCGAACCCATAACAGGAAACAGAAAAGTCCATGATAACGTCGGACCAAGTATCATGCTCTTTTGTTGATGCATGCCAAACTATGGGTTGGCTAACCCATTGGGTCCAGTCTATAGGGCCAACGGGGCATCCATTTACTTATGAGTATTATTAATTATGAATCCAACAAAGGATATGTGTTTATAATATTAATTATGAGTATTATTAATTAGTAATCCAACAAAGGATATTATCAATGTGTTTGGATGGTATAGGGCCAACGGGGCATCCATTTGCTGTTTATAAGTGGCATTATTGGCAGATATATGGCGGCGGACCTCATCATGTACTTGTTGCATATGGTGAAAGAAGTTTTCAGCATCAGCACTTACTCTGGCATCTACCGGCAAAGGGACAAGATCAACAGGTAGTCGTGGTCGAACTCCTGTAACAGCTGTAAATGGAGAAGTACCAGTAGACCGATTGACCGAATTATTGTATGCAAATTCAGCCATAGGCAATGCTTGATCCCAAGATGTGGTGTGATCACGAACAAGGCATCGCAATAACTGTCCAAGACTTCTGTTTACCACTTCCGTTTGGCCATCAGTTTGAGGATGGTAAGCAGTAGAGAATTTGAGCTTAGTATTGGACAGCATCCATAAAGTCTTCCAAAAATAACTCATGAATTTGGTGTCTCGGTCCGAAACAATAGTCTTTAGAAGGCCATGTAGACGCACAACTTCTTTGAAAAAGAGCTTGGCAACCTTGTAGGCATCACTGGTAGAAGTACATGGAATAAAATGTACCATCTTTGAAAAGCTATCAACAACAACAAAAACAGAATCAACTTTGCGTTGTGTCATTGGCCAACCTAGCACAAAATTCATGCTTATGTCTTCCCAAGGAGTATGAGGAACCGGTAAAGGCTGATAAAGTGTAGTGTTCTTCTTATTACCTTTGGCTAGCTGACATGTCTGACAACGTTCGCAAATGCGAATAATGGTAGTCTTCATTCGGGGCCAATAATATCTATTGCTGACAAGAGCAAGAGTTTTATTGCATCCCAAATGACCACTACATCCTCCCGAATGCAACTCTTGGACAACATATTCACGAATGGATGTGGCAGGGAGGCAAAGTTGTGTACCTTTGAAGAAGAAATCATCATGAATGCTATAATGGGGATGCTTACCAAGATCACCATTGCTGATGTCTGCATAGATAGGACCAAAATATGGATCATCCGCATAAGCTAGCTTGAGTTGATCAAAACCTGGTACACTAACAGTCATGGTTGTCAACAAATGCTTTCGTCGACTAAGTGCATCAGCTATCAAATTATCTTTTCCTGCCGTATGACGAATGCTGAAACTGAATTCCTGTATATATGCGCTCCACTTGGCACGGTTGGCACTGATCTTCTGCTGTGAATGTAGATGTCGCAAAGCATCATTATTTGAATAAAGAACAAACTCGTTGCCAATCAAGTAATGTCTCCCATGACGAAGTGATTGTACCAAGGCATAGAATTCCAAATCATAAGAGGAGTACTTTTTCTTAGCATCAGAAAGTTTTTCGCTGAAAAGTGCAATCGGGTGTCTCTCCTGACTTAGAACACCCCCAATTCTGACATTCGAAGCATCACAAGCAATTTCAAACACCTTGTCAAAATTTGGAATTTGTAAAACTGGTGCCTCTGTGATTTTACGCTTGATTTCTTGAAAGGCTCTAGTAGCAGAACTAGTCCACTTAAATTCACCCTTTTTCATGCACTCTGTGACAGGAGCCATAATGCTGCTGAAGTTTCGAATGAACCTCTTATAAAAGTTTGCAAGACCATGAAAGCTTCGAACTTCAGTAAGTGTAGTAGGAATTGGCCAATCCAAAATTGCTTTGACCTTCTCAGGGTCCATTTTAATTCCTTGTGCCATCACAACATAACCCAAGAAGACAACAGATTCACTCATAAAAGTGCACTTCTTGAGATTAATATAAAAACACTCCCGGCGAAGGAGTTGGCAAATTGTGTCCAGATGGTGAAGATGTTCTGCTTTTGTCCTGCTATAGATTAGTATATCATCGAAGTAAACGACGACAAACTTTCCAATATAAGGCTGCAGTAATTGTGTCATGACCCGCATAAAAGTACTGGGTGCATTGGTTAACCCGATGGGCATAACCATCCATTCATAAAGACCATCTTTGATCTTAAAAGCAGTTTTCCACTCATCACCTGGCCTTATACGGATTTGATGATAACCACTTCGCAGATCAATTTTTGAGAAAATACATGCACCAGTCATCAAATCTAGCATATCATCTAATCTGGGGATTGGGAAGCAGTACTATACCGTGATTTTATTGATGGCACGACTATCCACGCACATACGCCAACTTCCGTCTTTCTTTGGAGTGAGAAGTGCAGGTACTCCACAGGGACTGAGGCTTTCCCTGATATATCCCTTTTGTAAAAGATCATCAACTTGCCTTCTTAATTCTGTGTGCTCCATAGGACTCATCCGGTATGCAGGTAAATTTGGCAAGGAAGCACCTGGGACAAGGTCAATGGCATGTTGGATGTCACGTAATGGAGGAAGCTCATTCGGCAGTTCATCTGGAACTAGATCAGCGAATTTCTTCAAAAGTGGTTTTACTTGTGGGACAGATGTAGTAGGAGATTCTTTTGGAACTTGTCTAGCAATCAGTGCATACATGACACCCTGTTCTTTGCTTTCATCTTCAAACTTCCTCATGGTTAATATAGGAAGTGCTGGAGCTATATCAGATGTGGAGGAAGATTTAGCGGGCAATGGAAGTAACCTAATCTTGCCTCCTTTCCAGTTGAAAGAATAAGTATTGTGCTCATGATCTGTGATGACCTTCAGTTTCTTTAACCATGGTCGTCCAAAGAGGATATGTGTAACGTTCATTGGAATGACGTCACAACGAATTGTATCTTCATAATTGCCGACTCTGACAGGGACGACACATTGCTTCCGGACAGGAATGGAATAATTATTGACCCATGCAACTTTATAAGGTCTTGGATGCTTCTCAGTTGGTAGCTTGAGTTTCTCGACTGCCTCCTGAGAAATAACATTTATCGCGCTGCCACCATCAATGATCATGTTACAAGACTTGCCCTTGCAATTGACTCGTGACTGGAAAATAGATGCATGATTCCATTCGTCATTTTCTTCTATTGAATCAGCTACTAGGAGACGACGATCAAGGAAAAGCAGTGGGGTACCATCATCAGCTTCTGTATCTTGGAATTGATCTATTGCAGTTTCATTTTGAGGCTCTGCATTGAACAGTTCTGCTTCTATTTCCTCATCATATTGTTCATCATCTTCTGGCTCATTAGTAGCATATAAATTTCTATGAGGACACTCGGCTGCATAATTTCTCTTTTGTTTACAAGCATAACAAACGATTTCTCTTTTATCTAACCTTCCGCGGCCACGATTATCATTCTGATTCTGCTGCACCCGCTGATTTGGCTGTGGCAAAGCTTGCCTCTGCTGGATGGCTTGCTGTGGCCTCGGTGATGCTTGCTGGAATGGTCTAGGAGGAGGAGGAGGAGGATGAAAACCTTGCGTCTGAGTACGGTTAAAAGGAGGTTCAGGTCCTCTTCTAGTGGAAGACTCCCCGACTTGAAAAGTGTTGCGTCTCCGCAACTGGAGTTCATGCTGAGCTTTCCTGGCTTTACAAAATTCCTCATCAACTCTGGTGTAATCAAACATAGCAACTTCCCGTCTGATATCATTGCGTAATCCATCTCTATATCGAGTGATAGTGAGGCGATCATCTGTTTTCAGATTACAACGAACAATATATTCGCGAAATTTGTTTGTATATTCTTCCACAGATAGATTGCCTTGCTGGACAATAAGATATTCTTGGTGCAGTGTGTCAATGTAATCAGAAGGAAGGAAATTGTTCTTGAGCCTTTCTTTCATGTTGACCCATCTAATAATGGGCTGTCCCAAAGCAAGTTCATTATTTTCAACGCCATACCACCAGATTCTAGCAGGACCCTTAAGTTTAACCTTCGTAAAGGCTATTCTCTGCTCATCATTCATGTTATACCAAGTAAAGTAATCTTCCAGGGAATTAAGCCAATCAACAAAAACTTTCGGACTGACATCTCCAGAGAAATCAACAACATCAATTCTGACTTTCTTCGTGATATCATCAGTGCGTTGTGCAACCATGGGACCCTGGGTGTCTCGTTCAGCAATGAGACGCTGTACAAAGTCACGCATGGACTCACGCTGCTCAATCCTTTCTGTTTGGATGGGTGTGACTATTTGTGCAGAAGTGGACGACCCTTCCTTTGCAACTGACTGGGTATTTTGCAATTCAATAAGTGCAAGTCTCTACTGTGCGTAGACGATCCATTACTTCGTCCATATCTTGGCCCAGTTTGAATAATTGTTCATCACGTTCTTTGTCCGTGAGCCAATGACTGAGATTGTCACCTCTTCTAGGCATGGCTGGAATTTTAAAATTTTTTTTTTTTTTAGTGGGCTGGGTCGGGTCTGGACTCAAATTGGGCCCGGACTAAAGGTCAGGCCCAAAACGTAGGCCCAGTTCAGTTTCACACAGAATACATGTGTGAAGAAAATAGCTTCTCCTCGGGCTCTGTGCGCAGGAAAAAAAAAGAGAGAGAGCTTACTGTATCGATGAAACGAAGAAGGGGAGACCTTGCGATGGAGCTGGTGGAGATGAGGCTGGGGGACGGTTGCTGCGGCTGCTGCGACTGGCTGCTGGAGACGACGACGGTGCTGGAGTTCTCGTCGGTTCCAGGTACGCCTCTTTTTTTTTTGGATTTCGCCTTTCTGCTGCAACTTCTCTCTCTCTCGATAGCTGCTGCTGCTTCTTTTTTTTTTCACTTCTGGGAGGGCTTTCGAAAGGTTGGAAGGACGAAGGCAGAGCGTGGGGTTGTTTGGTTTTAGGGCTGGGACGTGAGAGGGAGATGGGATTTGGGCGTCAGGTGAAGGATTGGGTTCGGCTTGGGTTCGGCTGGGGTTGTGGGGCTTCGGTTTGGGATTGGGGTTAGGGTGGAGGTTTGTGAGTGAAAGGGGTTTGGGATGGAGATAAAGAACGGTAATGCTGGGAGATGGAAGAGAGTGCGTTGGGGTTTTTTTTTTTTTTTTTGGGTTAGGGAATTAGGGTTTCAGGATTTTGAGGATTTGGGGATTTGAGGAAATAGTGGTTCGGGGTCTTTGGTTAGGGTTAGGGTTGGGTGGATTTTGACAGTGGGGATGGAGATGGGTTCATTCAATTAAGGGTTGGGGCGAGTGGTGGTGCTAGGGTCTTCGGCAGTGGCTAGGTTGTAGAAAGTTGGATCGGCAGGGAGGGGTGTTGGGTTGGATGGCGTGGGATGATGTCGATGGGTAGATGATGATGAACCAGAGAAGACAGTTGTTTCTCCGGCGACCGGATCTGGGCTCTGATACCAATTTGGCGCAGCCCCGGACCTTCGATCGAATAGACCAACCTCTCAGATGAGGTTGATCGAATCCAACAAAGGGATTCCACACAAAATAGCACTCACAGCCATGAACTCATGGGAATAACTCACGTACTTGAATTGAATTGATTAATAATGCATGTCCCTAACAAGAGGAGGGTTCTTCTATATATATATATAGAAGATACTACTTCTAAATTAGATACTACTTCTAAATTAATCAGAACATTGAAAATAATAAAATACTAATACTACTCAAAATAGAATTTTAGAAAGCTAATCCTATTAGCAACTACTTAATATTACAAAATTAACTAGGATAGGGATCTCTGCCAATTTAGAGATCATGTGGATCCCATCAAGTGGGTCCATCAGGAGGGCTTGTGAGCCCTAGTCTTCTGTCGGGCTGCATCAATCTTCCGTCTCTATTCTACCCGCCCCACATCTTGATCCGCCATCCGCATCAATTGGCATGAGAGCTGAAGATCGATCCACCTGGATTCGAACATTTCTCTCCCACTATTTGTTTGACCCCATCTTTCAGAAGAAGAAAACCCAAAAAAAAAAAAAAGGTCCATCACTCCAACCCCTTCATCCACGCCAAACCCAAGTCCATCACTGCCAATTCTAATGCCTCACCATTACAGATCCACCTGAACCTTGAACTTGCAATCCAAACTCCATCCAGATCCAATGGCAAACCTTGAACTTGCAGTCCAAACTCCATCCAGATCCAATAGCGGTCGACTTCATCTCAAAGAAACCAGCAAAACCCTAATCACATTCTTCAAAACTCCATAAGCCCTAAACCCAAAATCCTCATATCACAATCACTTACCAACCATCCCCAAAACCCTAACAGATCCTAAAATCCCACCACCAACCCTTTCCAGAATCCCAAACCAAACCAGATTTCCCACCCTCGACACTATCAAAACCCAAATTCTATCCATCGTCATTCCCAAACCCCCAGCCGCGAACCCCACCTGCGCTGATGCGAACATCATCGACCCTAAAATCCCCAAATCTATTGAACTCCATCTCACAGAAAACCATAAAGCCCAAATCCAAAAACCCTAACACCATCAAAACCCGAGATCCAAACTAAAACCCCATGGATTACTGCTATAACCAACCACACACATCTGCCGAAGTCCATTGGAACCTCATACACAACAACCAAACACCATGGGAGCCCTATTCACTTCAGCCGGCACCCATCAAGCCCGAATGCCCTTGGCCGGGAGCCCTATACGTGTCCAATCCATCAAAACTGCCCCTCTAGACCCTATCTCCACTAGACGCACTTCCCCAAACCCATTTTTATCTCAGCCAAACTTCTTCCAGGCCATGGGCATACCCAGTGTTTTGAAAAGCGAGAGGCGCATCAAAGCGCTAAGGTCTCCTGGGGCCTAAGCGCTAAGGCGTGAGGCGAGGCGCGGGCTTCATTGAAGCGAGGCGCACATTGTAGATAAAAAATATATATTTTGGTATAGATAGATAATTCATAAATTAGAGCAAAAAAGAAGAGGAATATTAGAAGAACTCTAAAAGTCATAAAGCACCCATCACTCTAAATGCTAAACATTCAACAAAAGTACCAACAAAGGTACAAAAGTGTGACACCTTACATAAACCACACACAAAAATACATCAAAGTCACTCAAAGCACAACAACACAAATGCTCCTAAGGAGGACCTAAACAGTCATCCTCAACATCTACACCAAGTAAGTCATAATCTTGCCCTTCATCATTGGATTTATATCCATCCACGTCTTCCTCATCTGTCTCAGCAGAAAAAAAAAAAAAAAAAAAAAAAAAAAAAAAAAAAAAAAAAAAAAAAGAGCAGCAGCAAGAACACAAACAGCAACAGCAGCAGGAGAAGAACAAGAAAACAAATAAAAAAATAACAGCAGAAAAAAAAAAAAAAAGCAGCAGCAGAAAAAAAAAAAAGCAAGCAGCAAGAACACAAACAGCAACAGCAGCAGGAGAAGAACAAGAAAACAAATAAAAAAAATAACAGCAGAAAAAAAAAAAAAAAAGCAGCAGCAGAAAAAAAAAAAGAGCAGCAGCAAGAACACAATAACAGCAACAGCAGCAGGAGAGAACAGAAAACAAATAAAAAAAATACAGCAGAAAAAAAAAAAAAAAAAAAAAAAAAAAAGCAGCGCAGAAAAAAAAAAGAGCCAGCAGCAGTAGTGGAAAAAAAAAAACAAACAGCAAACAGTAGCAGCAACAAAAAAAAAGCAGCAGAAAAAAAAAAAGAGCAGCAGCAGTAGGGAAAAAAAAAAAAAAAAACAAACAGCAACAGTAGCAGCAACAAAAAAAAAAAGCAGCAACAGAGATCACCAAAACAAAAAAAAAAGGAAAAAAAAAAGAAAGAAAACAGAAAAGATTTGAAGAAGCAGCAACATTAACAGCGGTGAAGACGTACCTGCGCAGTGAAGACGTACCAGGCTACCAGCGATGTTGGTTCGCAGGTTCTTCTCCTCCTTCCTCTTCTTCGTCTTCTTCTTCTTCTTCTTCTTCTTCTTCTTCCGTTTCTCTCTCTTCTCTTTTTTTTCGTTTCATTTCTGTCCTCCTCCTGCTCCTTCTTCTCGTTTCGTTTCTGTCTTTCTTTCTTCTTCTTCTTCTTCTTCTTCTTCTTCTTCCGTTTCGTTTCTGTCTTGCCGTTTCTCTCTTCTTCCGTTTCCCCCTTCGTTTTTTCTCTTCTGTTTTTTGCCCTTTCGTTTGACCTAGGGCAGAGCAGATATACCTCATGGGCTGTTGGGCTGTTGGGCTGACTTAAGCCCATTGACCTGTTGGGCTGGAAATCTGTTTTTTTTTTTTTTTTTTTTTTTTTTTTGTTAAAGTTTAAGTTTTGGGCCTCAATGAGAGAAGCCCAAAAGGCGTGCGCCTTGCGCCTCGTGGCAAGGCGCGCGCCTCATGCGCCTTAGTCGCGCCTCACTCATGTCGCCTCGCCCGAAGGGCTTCGAGGCGCTACATGGGCGCCCGGAGGCGACTTGGGCCTAGGCGCGCGCCTAGGCGCGCCTTTAATAACGCTGGGCATACCCAGCTGAACCTCTATACTCTTTACCCACGTCACTCAAACCCTCTTTGGACTAGATCCAACATAGCTGAACCCCATTCAGCAATCATATACCCTGGCGCAGGCCTTTTTTTCACTTCAGTTGACATGTTCCGAGCACAAACCCAAAGTCAACATCATCTAAACACCAACACATCACAGTTGAACCTCATCACCAACATCACCCCTGGCCAAACAACCATTCCCCGGCCTCTGCCAATCCCAAAACCCAAACCCCATTAGGGGGAAAAAATAGAGGAGAAGAGTGAAATTGAGATGGCACCATCGCCATCTTCCCTCCTAGTTAGCATCGACATTAACCGCCATCATCCTCATTGCCATCGTCGTCTTCCGCAAGTAGCAACAACAATGTTGCTAACTTCATCACTCCTATTGCCAACAATAGCTCTTCATCGAAGCAACATCCATCGCCGTCATCCTCCAGTTGGTAGTAGCGTCGCCTGCTCTGACCAACCGCAAACTGCAGCACCAACACCGTCGACTGCCACCGAGCTCCATCGCTTTCCATCTCATTCTCATCAAGCTACAACAGCAGTAAGGGGACTTGAAACCCTTTGTTCTCCTTTTTGCACAAAAATCGAGATAGGAAGAAGAAAGGCATGTGTTCCCATCTGACACCTGACGAGCTCCTCATCTGGGCTTGAGTTTGGATCCGGTTCAAAACAGGCCATTCAAAACAAGCCTGAAACAACAGTGAAACAAAAAATCTTGCACGTGTCCCTCTTATTGAAAGACTCTGTTTGAAGGTAGCCAGCAGAAGCAGTGTGACATCAGCAATTGCATCAATAGAATCCAGTTAACTTTAGATCTGACCAAATTCCAATGCCAAGAATTTTGTTTGCTGATATCTTGGCCATCTGATGGTATATATATATATATATAAAATCTTGGCCATCTAAGGATCAACGGTCTGTCTTCACCTGTGTACTCCGGTTAGTGAGATCTGCACAGCACATCAGGTCAGCTTGAGTTCTCTTTTTTTTTTTTTTTTTTTTTTTTTTTTTTTTTTTCTTTTGTTTTTTTTTGAAGAGCATTAAATTTTCAGTCCTTACCTCCAAGTCAATATGGAATTGCAAGATTTTACCTCTACACCTGACTATCAACTTCAAAGGCTTAAATATGCAATTAAATATGGACAATGGTATGATGATAACAAAGCATACTTTGAACAATTCAGCAATATGTGTCAAGGAAAGTTGACAGTTTTTTTTGGAAAAAGTGACTGTATTTATAAAAGAAAACTATACAGTTAATGAGTACTCCGTTGAATTTTCAAAGTTGCAAGAATTATGTGGATTAGATGAGGATAATGAATGTTATGTAATTAGTTTTAATAGAGGTATGGGACCAAACATATGAAAAAAACATGAACGACTGTAAGGACATGTATGAAGCATTTTGGGAGGCAATTTGTGTTGAGGGCTTGATAAAACGCTATTGCCTCTGAAAAGCTACGGCTTAAGAAGGAAAATCTCCGCAAACAACAAAAGCCAATATTGTGACAGAGGATATCGAGCCTAGCATTGCGAACCCATAACAGGAAAAAGAAAAGTCCATGATAACGTCGGACCAAGTATCATGCTCTTTTGTTGATGCATGCCAAACTATGGGTTGGCTAACCCATTGGGTCCAGTCTATAGGACCAACGGGGCATCCATTTACTTATGAGTATTATTAATTAGTTTGATTTGATTAAGATTAATAGTAGTGAGTTTCCTATTTTGTTTAGGCACTATTCAAATATTAGAAAGTATTGTTTCTTAAGGATCAAGCCAACTCCTCTATATAAGGATGTTAGGTGTCATTGTAATGGCAACGCTTATTATTACCAATCACTTAATATTTTAGTTATGAGAGTTTTCTCGTCAATTATGGTGTTTCTCCTCATCGTGAGTGTGCCCTAGGGGCCGAGTCCGTCCATGGATTCAATAAATCCCCCGAGAGATTGATCTATTCTTTGATCATGGATCTGGGGCTGTGCCAATTGGTATAAGAGCCTAATTTTCATCGCTGGGGGAGACATCTGTACTTCCCGGATTCTGTTTCTTGTTACCTGCCAGCAAACTAACACTAACAACAACCCCCATTGTTCCCGACAATCCCTCATAGAAATCCCTCTTCTGCCAAAAAAAAAGAAAGAAAAGAAAAGAAAAGAAAAAACGAAAAAAACCACCATGGAAAAAACCCAAATTTAAGCTCCAATTCCACTCTAAACCAAACCCTCCTCCATTGCTCGAACCACTATCTGACCATCTGCCAAACCCAACTCTACACACTGAAACCCTAAGAACCCACAATCCCTCTACCGACACCTTCAATTCACCAAAACCCCAAACCAATTACCCTATAAGCTGAACCTAACTCAACAAAATCCCCAAGTTCCCACCATCAATTCGATCCCTAACCAACCACAGCCATCACTCGTTAAACAATCTCTATTCCGAACGCATTCAACCCTCTCATACAACCCCATCCAATCTCTGACCTAGTTTGGAGCCCTAAACCTATCTTCATTTAATCATAATCCAAACCCACTTCAATTGTACACTAGATCCCACCATCCCAACCTAGAGAAAAAGAGAAAAAAAGAAGAAAGAAGGAGATTTGAGTAGAACGAGTACTGTGGACCTTCATCTCAGCAAAAATTCATCACCTCGGCCAACATCGTCGTACCATAGCAGCGTTAGCAGCCTACTCCGACCCAGCACTTCCATCATCTTCATCATGACTCTTGTCACCTTTCCACCGGCGCCATGTTCGTCACCAACTCCTTTACCAACGTTAATATCACTTTCGAGATGAAGCGCCCACTCATTTTCCATCTTCTCGGTTGAAGTTGACGGTACAAGGCCAAAAATGAAATCTCCTCATTTATTTTCTCCTTCACTCGTGTTTAAATCAGAAACAAAAAAAGAAGCCACAGGTGTCCTTTTGACTCATGAAAACCAGGTGATCCTAAGTCCAGGTTCCGGTCTGACCCGAACCCAAACTACCAACAATATAAAAAAAATTAAAGAGGGGGGGGGGGGGGGTGGGGGGGGTTTGCACTTTGTTGCAGATCAGGTTAGGCAGACCCGACCCACTTAGGAGTGTCCAAAGCAAAGCCCATTCTACAACAACACTGACTTCAGCCGTTAATCTTTGATGAGTGATATTTTTGGGCCATTTGCAATCCGATCAACAATCCATCTTCGCCAGCATCCTCCAATCAACAAGATCTACACCTAGGTAAGTCTATTCTTGAAGGGGAGTTAAATTTTGATTTCCTTGCTTCCAAGTCACCATGAGATTTTTTGGACATTCAATTGAACATCAAAGAATTTTATATCAATACAGATATGAAAATTGGTATTTTGAGAATGAGTTTTGTTTTGAACAATTTCTTAATTTGACACAAGAAAATCCAACCGTTGATGAATATACCTGCCAATTTCGAGATTGTCTAGATTTATGTGAACTAGAGGAGAACGAGACACATGATTTGGTTCGTTATTTTTAGGCTTGAGACCAGACAACTTGGAGAATATGAATTTTTGCAAAACCAGTCAAGAGGCATATTTAGAAGCATTCTGTGTTGACCGTATGCTTAGACGGTCTCACACGCGGCAATGTAAGTTAGAAGATAGAAAGTCTCAACAAAGCCAAAGAGCCCATGTTGTGGCGACAATCTTTGCAAACTAGCAACAATATAAAAAAAAAAAAACTTAAGGGGGGGGGGGGGGGGGGGGGGGGGGGTGTTGGGTGAACTTTATTGCAAATTGGGTTAGGCAGACCCGACCCACTTAGGAGCATCCAAAGCCCAACCCATTCTACCCCAACACTGACTTTCAGCCGTCAATCTTTGATGAGTGATATTTTTGGGCCATCTGCAATTCGATCGACAATCCATCTTCGCCAGCGTCCTCCAATCAACAAGGTCTACACCTAGGTAAGTCTATTCTTGAAGGGAAGTTAAATTTTGATATCCTTGCGTCCAAGTCACCATGAGATTTTTTGGACATTTAATTGAACATCAAAGAATTTTATTTCAGTACATATATGAAAATTAGTATTTTGAGAATGAGTTTTATTTTGAACAATTTCTTAATTTGAGGCAAGAAAATCTAACGATTGATTAATATACCCGCCAATTTCGAGAGTTGCAAGATTTATTTGAACTAGAAGAGAACGAGACACATGATTTGGTTCGTTATTTTAGAGGCTTGAGACCAGACATCTTGGAGAATATGAATTTTTGCAAAGCCAGTCAAGATGCATATTTAGAAGTATTCTGTGTTGAGCGTATGCTTAGACGGTCTCACACGCGACAATGTAAGTTTGAAGATAGAAAGTCTCAACAAAGCCCAAGAGCCCATGTTGTGGTGACACTTTTTGCAGGAGAAGATAATCCCATTCTTTTCATTCGCTAACTCAATATAAACGAGATGAAGAAGAAGAGTGGAGACAAGCTATGAAATTTTACATGTGGGTAAGAGTCGATGACAAGTCTGCTAATTTGATTATTGACAATGGTAGTGCAATAAATTGTCTTGCAAGAGATTATTGACAAACTTCATTGGTCAATTGAGAAGCTTCCTAAGCCCTACCAAGTCACATGGTCTAAAAGTTTTTTCATTCCCGTGACTCATAGATGTTTAGTATCATTTAAGATTGGCCATTATGAGGACAAAATTTGGTGTGATGTGATTTATATGAATATTGCTCATATTCTTTTTGGACGTCCCTGGCCTTTTGACTGGAAAGTGCACAATGATAAAGAGATGAACACATACCTTTTCGTGGAAAGGAAAAAGGATTAGACTCATTCCAATAACATCAACAACCCCGTCTTTGTCTACATCATCATCTTCAACCAAATAACCACAAAAGAGCAAAAAAAGTTGAAAGAGAAGACGTGATTGCACCAAAAGTGAAGATAGAAGAGATCAATGATGACATCGAAGAGCGAGGTTAAAGCAAAGATGATCTCACTGGAAATTCAGAAGAAGTAGAGGAGATGAGGGGGTTGGATTTTTTTCCATGGACAATATTGATCAAAACAGTGTTAATCAAGGCCCGCAAAAGATGAAGGAAGAACAAAGACGAGCACATTGAGGATTTTGTTCGGGTTAGCAAGAAGATTGAACATCCTGTAGATCCAATAGTAATTCCACTTTTAGAAAATCCAATTGGGTTATTGGAAATCAAATCACAAGAAGATCAAGTTGTTGAAGTCTCCCACATTGACTTCATTTTCAGGGATCAACGATGGATATTCAATGATTGTGATGTATTGGCACAAAGGCAATGGCTGAAGCATCTAATGGTCAAATTGCACATCAAGTTAAATGCAGACATAAGAAGAAGCGACACCTCTAATCTACTTCTAAATGGAGAAAAAGATTGCATGAAGCTTGCAAGACATGCATAGAAAATGAAAATCGAAAGAAAAATCAGAAGTTTGTGTAATTGATTTTTGACCCAGGAGGACATTTTCTGAAGCCACTATCAAATTCTCTCCAGTATCAAGCTCTTAACTCGCCGGAGTTGAGTTTTTTCCAAGCCAGAGAGAATTGATGTAGGCCAGCTGGCCAAACCATGGTTCTGCCAACAATTGCGTCCAATCTATAGGCCCCACGCGACATCCATTTATATATGAGCATTATTAAGTAGTTTGATTTGATTAAGATTAATATTAGTGAGTTTCCTTTTTTATTTAGGTATTATTCATATATTAGAAAGTATGGTTTCTTAGGGATCAATACAACTCCTCTATATAAGGATTTTAGGCCTCATTGTAATGGCAATGTTTATTATTATCAATCAATTAATATTTGAGTTATGAGAGTTTTCTCATCAATTATGTAATGGCTCCTCATCGTGAATGTGCCCTAGGGGCTGAGTCCATCATTGGATTCAATCAATCCCGCGGGAGATTAATCTATTTTTCTATCATGGATCCGGGGTTGTGCCAATTGTAGATGATCATACTTTGGAAGAAAAATGTATTAATCAGGAGGGTTGCAAAAGAAGATTCAATCATAAAAGTTCTCCCTATTGATTTCGTCATTGGAGATCGACCGTTGAAATTAGAAGATCATTTGCAGATGGTTCAAACTCAAGACTTGCAGCATCTATTCATCCGAGCACACATCCAATCCAAATATGGACATCATTACGTCAAAAGACGTGATGCCTAAAGTCTACTTGGGATAAAAGATCGATTGAATCTTCTAAGTCATGTAAAGTCAACTTTGGAAGTTGTACGATTGATATTTGACCCAGGAGGACATTTACAGAACTCAAAGTCGAGTTCTCTCCAAGCAGGGGAGTTTTGATGTAGGATAGACCCATGGCCCCATGGGTCGATCAGCTAATGAGCCTAGCCCATCCATCTCGACCTATCATCTTGGGCCCATCCCGCATATTCTATCCTATTTAGAGTTTTTTTATTTATATTTTAAGTTTTTTATGTTAGATGTTTTAATCCTGACCATCAATGTGTTTGGATGGTCCAGATTAGTTCTTGGGTTATGTTTTCTCCTATTTAAGTGATGTAAAGCCTCCTTGGCTATTCAATTGAAGATTATGATGAATGAAATTTTTCCAGAGTGATTTTGGGTTTCCCAAGTTCTCTTTTTCCTCACCTGTCATAGGGAGTTTGGCGTGAGGCCAAGATAGTGAAGGTTTCCCTGACCTACCCCATTCATCTTCTATCTCTATTCTACCCTCCCCGCATCTCGATTCGCTGTCCGCATCAGATACATTAGTATAATGCTCATAAGGTGTATAAAAGTTGTTTACTGATTTTTAATATGGTGCACTTGGAGGACATGCTAGTCTATGTTCCTTCACATGAACTACCTTAGTTTGTGTGTATATCAGTCCTTACACTTCTATAAGATGTTCAACTGAACTTATATCCTGTGTACCTTGTACACTATAAAGTAAATTTTTTACTTGTTTTTCAAGCAGAATCAGCTGTAATTTTTGATATACTTAAGGTGCATTACTTCGTATATGAGTGTATTCCCCTAACTGTTTTTTTTATTTTTTTTATTTGAGGTTGCTAATTCATGTAGCTTTTTTTATATATAAATAATTAATCAACTATGACAATCGTGAAATCAACAGTCTTTAATGTAGTGAGTCAACGAAGATGGATATCGCATGTATAAAAATGTGGTGTATGCATCTGTCACTTATTTTAGGGCTCACATTCATGACAATCAAGGGAAAGTGGGAGGTATATATAGCTTAGCTCATGCATTAGGTGTGACCTCAATATCTGTCCAAATGATCCTAGCCTTGGTTTCAGCTCCTCAAAATTAAATGGCTACTTATTGAGTAAACTAATTTTTGATAAAATCCAAGTATCCAACCGTTACTAATGTCCAAATCAGTGTCAAACTGAGACTATTGCTTTTTTATGAGGGGATTGGATTGATCATAAGTGGGCTATAAGTGTAAAGGAAAAAGGGGTGCTTGAGGCCCAGAATTTGTAGTTCTCATTATATAAAAAATAAGTACTCACCTATAGAAAATGGCCTGTGGTTTGGTGGTTGAAGTGGCAACTGCCCTCTTTTAGGGTGTGTTTGAGTCTGGTGTAGCTATTTTTTTTAATGTTTTAAAAGCCTCAGATGTTGTATCTGATTCAACCAACATGCATGGGTCGTATCAGTGATATGTATCAATGAATCAGCCAATTTTCATGTGACAAATGTATTGCACAGCTTTGATGCATCACCCAGCCAATTGACTGATACCAATCATATTGCCATTTTTAAGAACCATTTGGAAGATCGAACAATTTCTTTTAAAACATTGGAACTTCAAAATGGTACATTTATACCATTTCTCATTTAGTTGTATTTTGCTTGTATACTTGCATTGGTATATGTAATTTTCTTCTTTTTTATTTTATTTTTGTTAATCTGACAGTTAATACTGCCTGTCCCTGGCAGCATATACTATCTTTGACATTTAGATCGAGGACTATCTTGTTTTATATTGATCTCCCCTTAATTTTGTTGCTGTAGATGGGAATTGCAGATGCTATTATAGATCTCGTAAGTAGTGGAACAACATTACGAGAAAATAATTTGAAAGAAATTGAAGGCGGGATTTTCTTAGAAAGCCAGGTAAACTGTAGTCTATCAGACGATGCAGGTCGTTACTTTTTTACGCAGTCATGCTTTTGAAACAGAATGTAGTAGCTAGTTTTTTGCTTCTGTCTTTACAAAACCATCTGCTGAGTGAATGTTCTGCAGGCTATTCTGGTTGCAAGCAAGAAATCTCTCATAGAGCGGAAAGGTGTCTTGGACACCACACGCGAGATTCTTGAAAGACTAGAAGCACACCTGAGGGCAGTTGGTCAATTTACGGTATATTGCTTAAGCTTGGTTGTTTATATCTTTGATACCCGTCTTTTTATTTACACTAAGTGGCTGGCAGGTGACTGCAAACATGCGGGGATCTAGTGCAGAGGAAGTGGCTGAGAGAGTTCTAAGCCAGCCATCATTATCTGGGTTGCAGGTAAACTTCCGTGCAGAAATCCAATGTTTTTTAGAAATCTTGATTTATTAAGTTGGGTACATCTGATGGACTGAAACTGCAAATAATTTGAATATTTTGGTAGAATCAATGGTATTCTGCTATCCATATATTTCTGTGCTGAAATTGGAAACCAAAATGGTTGTGATCCTCTGTTTTCCAACTTCTGCACCCAACATCAATACCCAAAATTGGTGCTGTTAGTGGCTTTTGGATAGAGGCAGAAATCAACACCATGATTTTTTATTTTGGCTGAGTCTCCAAACAACAGCATAATCTGGTTGCTAAATTGTCAATCAGGGTGCTTAGGACCTATCTCACTTGACATTCAGATTGGCTTGATTTAGATATAAACTGAATTTGTGCTACTCAATTATATTCAGCAAAGTGATGCAACTTGCAGCAAGTTAACATGAGCCGTAACAATTCCTATACAAGCAATCCCAGTGATTAAGAACTCAAGGAAGACTCATTTGATAGTATAAATTCAGCAACTAACCCAAGCCCAATTTGGAGATCATGGGTCCAGATAATAGGATCAACCGGTCTATTGATCATTGAATCTGTTAAATTAGATAACCTATCGCTCAAAACCCTAATATCAGATGAAAGAAAGGAATTTCATTCAATCCAGAACAGTGTATTGGAGAGTTATTGTATATTGGGAGTCGTACATAGGGTTGGACGAGTAACCCAATATATATAGATTACAAGATGCCATCCTAGGTCTTAGATTGACACTAACAAGCCTAGCACAAGACTATTCAACTCTATGCGCTCTTATGGTCCAAATGTCATGAGTTTCAAGTCCTTTGGTGCTTATGTGAGTTATTGACATTCCAAACCCTAAGTTGCATACCCTTGACTTAAAATTATGCCAAACATATCTTCGGACAATCCCCGGGGGTGAAAGTGTGCTTAGACAATCACTTCCCAAAGTCTCAAGCATAAACAACAAGTTAGTCCAAGTTGCAAGTCAAATGGGACCTCCTAAGGTCTAATTTTCAGAGGTGAGGAATTGGACTTTAACACCACTAAATGGTCTCTTAGTGGGGGCTAAGGGTGACCCACAAAGTCCTAGGTAATGCCCCGAAATCATCCCAGGAATTGGGGAAGGGGTTCAGACTAGGTAAAAATACTTGAGGGATTATGTTGGGGTTGGGTGGGTGGGTTTGGGGGAGTTTTTCTCCCCTCTTGCAATCCATTTTCAAGGGGTCTTTGGCACATAATTAGGGGTTATGAAGACACATTACAACCCACTTAATGCATGCTAAACTATCTACAACAGCTTACAAAAACAATGAGCACAAACAAGGAAACTCTGCACAGTGTGAGAATCTCCAAATAATCAACAAGAATTAGAGCTTGCATGTAATATGTACTTTAGATTGGACACTTGCCTTGGACTCCTTAGCTCCCTAATCCACACTAAAACACTTAAATTCCCTTAGAACACTTCCAAGCATAAAACCCTAAAAACACACCCGAAGAGACCTAAAAATCCATCCGCTTTCAAGGATGGATGAGCAGCGTAAACTGAGAGGGAATCCCAATGGAATAGAGAACACCACCCAATCCAAAACCAACAGCATTGTTGAGACATTTACATGTTTTTTCATGTTGGGGTGGCTCTTATAGACAGTCTCTATGTAAGTCCCGTGACTGCAAGTTTCAAAAGCAAAACGATCAATTCAACATGCAGATAATTCAAACTTGAACTTGTATGCAGAACTAAACAATCAATTCAAGATGCTGATAATTCAAACTTGAACTTGTATGCAGAACTAAACAATCAATTCAACATGCAGATAATTCAAACATGAACTTGTATGCAGAGCTGAAAAACTAGCTTTTGGTTTGATCATTCATTCTGCTACTGTGAGGCAAGTTCCAATGGGTATGGCAAAAAACAATGCTTATCCAAAAACTATCTGCGCCCAACGATGGAAAACAAATTTCACTGAAAGGCAGACTACATTGCATTTCCTCGCACGTGAGTTACCATCTAACTAAATCCTATCTAAACAAAGAAACCCAAACAGCTCTGTAATTTAGAATCCTAACTCAATAGAAAGGATTAATGAAACCAAAAGCTGTGCATGGTTTTAGACGTGCTCGGGAAGTAATGACTTATTTGCTTGATTTGTGTGCCCCACTGAACATGAGTCCAAACCCCTGAGTGCAGAAAATATATACCAATTACCCTGTTTTATAAGAAAAGCAGTGGATGGATTTTCATCAATAAAATGTTCCATGGATGGTGCTCCTTTCTATGCATGTTGAAGTCTGCCAGCCTGACACGTCTTTGAATACTAAGATTTGATTTCACGTTTCTTAGAGTGCATGAGGTGTAAATCAGCAAGATCTAAACAGTGGCATTCTGTCTGGTGCATTGGAAACTGTGCTTGTGTTGAACAGATAATGATTGTTTGGGCTATTTTACTGCATTATCTATTCTAAATGTGAACAATAAATTGGATGATCCATCTCAAGAAACAATGATAAACCCTAATGTCTAAAACACGCGTGCAGAGTTTTGATGGAGCTAAAGTGGGAACATGGGGCTGGATTGTATGTGGAGTTTCATCTACTTATATGGACTGAAATCTCCCAAAATTGGTCCTTTCATCCTAACGTGGTGTAGGTCATTTTTTTTTTTTTTTTTTTTAATGTGACGAACCTTTCGACTTCGGGGTTGTTTCCCTCTTTCTCCTTTTTCTTTTTGGTGTTGGTGGCATCGGGGTATTTGGTAGAAGTGGGAACAGGGACAAGGGAGGTATTTGGTAGAACTGGGGAACTGGGACGGTGGATGATTCCCCATAAAGTGTAGATTAATGGAGGAACTTGGGAAATAAAAATGGGGGGAGGAATGTTTCATATCATGTAGGAAGTTTTTTTTCTTCCTAGATGAGAAAACTTTTCCTCAAAACAGGAAAAGTGTGGGTCAGTTCGTCCCTCCCCTATCAAACACTAGCATGGGCTAATACTCATTCCACCCATGCTTCCCTATGCTTTATTCTAAACACCACCTTAATTTGAACTTCATCAATTTTCCAAGAGAAGTTAATTTTTCATGATTGCATAACTAATTGTTAAGCTATTGGATTTATATTGTAGTCCAACAGTTCATCTCTGTTCCAATGATTTTTACTCGTCTGCCTATTATTTACACAGGGACCTACTGTAAGTCCAGTTTTCTGCAAAAGAGGTGGGAAGGTCACTGCAGACTATTATGCAATTGTTATATGCGTACCCAAAAGTGAACTGTATAAGTCAGTTTGGCAGCTACGTGATGTGAGATTCTCTTCTATTCATGATTTTCTCCTTTTACTAATTTCTCTAGTTGCGTAGAGTATCAAAGTTTAAAAATCATCGGGTTAAGCACCACAATAAAGTGGCAAGAGTCTTTCATATACAAGTCTTAACTTCAGGATAGGTTTTGGGTATGCTTGGCATGCTGCTGTACCATCACAGCAAATTAACTTACTATTAGTGAACATGGGCTCCTTTTACAATTCTATTCAGTTCACTTGCAAAGGTCTCATCTTCAGGATGGATTTCACTTAATAATGTTGCTAAACTATGATTTATGGATATTCACCTTTCAGTTCCCATGAGCAATTTCTAACAAATTTAACATGCAAAGGCCTCGTAACATTTTCTATGTATTTTCCGACAACGATTTGAACATCTTCACATTGAGACACTTTATGGTTCTTTCCTTTCGCCTTGTAAATGAGTAAGGGTTGCGATTTTTCTTAAGCCTTTATATGTTGATTCTGGCCCACCTACGTGGCCACATGCGCTAACTCCATGGACAAACCAAACTATCCTTCAGATGGGCCCCCACCAGTTATGTTCCCCGATCCAAAACTTTTCACTGGTCCAGCAGTTTTATGAGCCATGGATTTATTAAAAAAATGGAGTCATCATAGATGCAGGACAGTGTTCGATATTCATTATAACAAGTTAATGTGATACCTGATTGATCCAGATACACTTGCTCGCCAAAGATTTCTTTTTCTGCTGACGTGTTATTTGTTATCTTATGCAGATCGGAGGCAGTGGGGTTTTGATTTCTCCATTAACATACATATTTGATGAAGAGACTCCCAGATGGCAAAATCTTCTTGTGAAACTCGGACCGTGATTGTATTTGGCCTTGGTGTTCGTGGCTGTCTATTTTTGTAGAAGCAAATGCTGGTGAGTTCTTCTCGAGTAGATTGGTAGATTTCCATTATTTGATTAGACTTGGGATGGCTCTGAAAACACCTATTTGAACTGTTAATGTAATTTATTTGTAAAATTTGCCTAGTCTGTAATTCTCTCTACTTAATTATGTTCCTCGATTTCCCTTTTTTTCTTCAAATTGTTCAATGTTTCCCTTCGTAGCATGGTTTAAAATCGTGGTATCGGCCAGGACAAAAACCGATATGATATCGATATTGGTCGTGGTTATCGGTCTGTTGCAGTGTGAATTATTTTTTAATCCAAAAAAATTTATAAAAATATCCAAAAATCCAGAATATTAGAAAATTCTGGAAAACAATGTGTTTTTCCCCATTAGTAGTAACAATAAATCAAAATATCGATCACCTTAAGTTATGAGTTCTATCTATGTCGCAGTTTGCTGTCTTCTCCAGTATTTCATATAATGCAACTATTATTTTAGCTCATGGTCAATTTATTAGTGTAAAATATAAGAAAATAAAGATAACATAACAATTATCTATACACTATTAATAAGCTATTAATATTTACTATTTAGTATCATAAATACTCCAATAATTTTTTTTAAAATGTAGAAGATTTAAAAAAAATAATCATTTTTCTATACTCAAAATCATGTTTATGAGTAGATCTAGCATGTAAGTGTGTAGATCTAAGTGAAGAACACAATGCAGACCCCAAAAAATAATATGCTAATGATTTTTTCATTCATTTCTATGCTTTATCTAAAAATAAAAAAATAATAATACATAATAATAAATATATGGGAGTTAAGTTGATTTTCTTTTACTAAATAAAATGATTTCTTCAAGAAATAGTGTTGGAATTTGGAAATATGTAAGAGAATGAGCTATGGAGACATGGTTGCTTTAAGGAGATGAGGGGAGAGGAGAAGAAAATGGGAAAATACAGAAAAAGTTATAAAAAATTAGGGTTTTTGACCATTACTGCATTTCGGCCGAGATATCGGTAATATCTGCCGAGATATTGGTTAAACCAATATTTTGACTATATCGGCCGTGATTGACTGATATTTTGGGGATATTTTGCTTGACTCGGTATCGTGGAAAAATATCGTCGCGGTATCGTTGTGGTATGGGTCGATACCGGTTCATGTCGGCCGATATGAACCAGTATCGGCTGAGATTTTAAACCATGCTTTGTTGTAAATATGTTTCCCCCTTTATTATACTTGGGATTCTCACTTTCTTTGCTTTCACGTCTGCATTGTATGTGATGTTTCACAACATGAGATGAGATTTTCATTCTCCCATCAACTTGATATTTGGGAAAAAAGGAGAAAAGAAAGAAAAGAACTCCAGATACAATGCCATGCCCATTTTTAAGTGTTGATGTGGTTTACTCCGACGCGATGCATTTCCTTTGATTATTTGGTGAAAAGTCATATTTGATAGATGTTGAGAAATGTTGAAATCTGGTCTGTGATTATATGTTTTGTACAGGGATAAAAAAGAAAACCCCCCTTTTTTTACGAGTACAAATAATAACCTATCTTTTCTATTTTTACAAATACACAGTCAACCACCTTGACTACAGTCTGAGGCCGATTCTCAATCCATCGACTAGGGTAACACCTTGCAGAAAGAGCCAAAAGCCCTGTCAATCTTAACTAGGTTGACAACTTAAGTTTAATTGAAACTAGGTTAGATCTGTTGGGTCTTTTGGGCCCATTCTCATGTAAAGGCACTTATTGGGTTTGAGACTTGAGCAAAGGTGTGTGCAGAGAAAGTTAAAAGCTCAAATGTCTTCTCTTATTCACAAGACGTTCAAGAAAAGCTCAAATGTCTTCTCTTATTCACAAGACGTTGAGGAAAAGCAACAAGAGAGTCGTAAAAAGATTTGAATAGAAGCCCTAGAAGCTAAGGCGAGTCCCTTGTTCAGGAGTGAGAAAGTGAGAGATTTTGTTTTCTTCTATCCTGTATGAAGAGAGTGAACGGTGGGATTTTGTACACGAGAAGGAGGTGCTCAAGCTAGAAGCTTTGGGGGGAAAAAAAAGACTTCTATACTCCTATTTTGCGTAGAGGATTTGATCAGTGGCTTTGTGGTTATTTGCTCCTTATTTAGAGAAATTTTCATTCCTAAGTAATTGTTGCGGTCGCTTGGATTAGATTGTGCATCCTTTGTATTTATTGAATTTCCTAACTAACCTAGAGGGGAAGTGTCCCGCATCTCCCCAACGAGATATATAATATGGTGCAATTGGGCCGAGTCTTGGGGTCCATGGATCGGAACTTAGGTGGTTCTGGATTTGGAACCATTTTACTATCAGAATCTAGGAAAGGTTCTAAATCCGATTTTTCTCGGGTCAGAACCTTCCACTAGTTGAAAATGGGTATCCCTTTACATCTCTAGCTATAGTTGCACATGTTCCTACAACTATTTGACTATGGTGGCATTTGACAAGTCTACTTTTTATGACAAAGTTAATTGTGGGTCTGATTTAATGAGTTTGGATCCCCTCTTTCCAAGAAATAGGGAAATATTGTTTCGGCCTATCCCCAAGCGCTACCTATACAAAATGTGATGTCAGCTAATTACACACTCTCAATTGCTTCCTTGAAATAAAAAAAGCAAAGATGACATTTTGTATAGCTGGCGCTCGGGGACAGGCCGAAACAGTAGAAACATGGGATTCAGACTTCTGATTTACTAAATATTAGACATTTTGCTTCTTTTTCAAGAAGTAAGGTAAAGGGAACCTTTTGAAATCAATATGAATGCCAAAAGTAAAAAGAATTTTTTTTTTTTTTTTTTTGATAAGTATATCCTTATAACTTGTATAATATTATAATTTTATCTTTTCTACTTTTATTTTGTGATGAGTTTGCATTTACTACTTTTACCATTTGGCAACTTTGCACATACAACTTTTATAATACAATAAGTTTGGCTTTTTAATTGAATTAGACAAATGGTCGCAGGCCTAATTGAAATGATTCTATTTTAAATAAATCTATTTGAATTATAAAATAAATAAAAAAAACCTATTTGAGATAGGACTTGCAAAACTGGCCCCATATCCATATGTAAGGATTGATGCCGACATAATCACTGTAGACTTAGTAGTTGATACATTACAATCAGATGCATAGGACACACAAAGGCTGGTGGGTTTGGGAAGTTTGTTTTCTTGCCTGATTAGTCCTTTGATAGTGTAGGTACAAGCTTAAATGATTCTGTAGTCTGTACTGGTGCCCACTGAGTCCATGATTGTGGAAACAGCCACTTTATTAATGGTGGAAGGTCAACGTCTCTCTCTCTCTCTCTCTCTCTCTCTCTTCTATAAGACATTGTGGTTCAAAGTTTAGAGTTAAAACAATGCTTCAAGATATCAAACGGGGTTTCTTTTAGCTATATTTTAGATTTTTAGTTCACAACTTCACATTGAAAATATTCACCCCCACGCCTTGTCCATTCGAATAGGTGGGATCCTAAAATCAAGTTATACCCTTCCCTCTTTCAACTTGCCACTGGTCCTAATTTGATCTTATCAAAACTGTTTCCACTATTGGACGCATGCTTGAATTTTGAAGTAATATTAAGTACACCAAATGGACTATGATTAGGCTGGTTTTGTATTACCTCCTGTTCATGCAAATACTTCTGCATCCTCCCAATATCCTCTCTCACCAGCATTGCTCACTGGAGGGGTTCTAAACCCATCCCTCAAAAAAATATTGTGGAGGGGAATAATTCCGAGTTAATAGAACTGCAATAAAGAAAAAAATAAGTATATGATGAAAGTAATTCAGACTAGTGCATATAATTTCCAAAATAACTATGCAATGGGGCATCTATTGAAGTTGGAAGCTTTTCAAACTATTCCACAAGTTCTAGATCTGGGGTACAATAAGGATGGAAAAGCATCCTTCCTACCCTAGTTACTTGAAATTCCAAACAGTACCCTAAAGAATAATATGAAGGCAGACAAAAAGATAAAGAAGACAAAAGTCCCAAAAATAATTGTGAAAATTTTTCTTCAATATGATTAGTTGTGTAGAGAAGAGTCCAACAGGCCCATACTGGATTGGAGTCAGAGAAAGAAGCATTACTTATAGGGCTTGTTTGCCCTTGGAAATGTTTTTAGCAGTATCACTGGCTATGCCTTTGGTTTTTTTAACTTTCTATTTGATGTGGAGATTCTTTTACTTCTCAATATCTAGCTTTTGAGAATATCTAGCTTTTAAAAGGCTCAAAGGCTCAAAGACTCTTGGGCATTCGTTGACCCACTTGGACAAAATTTTTGGGGAATTTAGATTTTCCTGAGAAAGAAATTCTTAGATATACTCTAACAAAACCGACCTTGATGGGGCATTTTTGTTCAATAATTGTTTATGGTTTTCTTATTGTTGAGAATTCTGACATCATGTCATATAGTTTCCCTCAAACATTTGGCATTTCCTATTTGGTTCTTGAGTTTTGGAGAAATTCACCTGGTGGATTCACTTTTTTGGCTTATAAAACTCTCTAAATTCTCAGATAGTTAGCTATTAAAATGCCTAGGGGTCCTTGGGTATTTGTAAATCCTGTCGTGGGACAACAATTGAGGTTTTTTTCTTTATGAGAAGTTTTTGACTAGAATTTGTGCGGTTGAGAATTGAAGGGCAATAATGTGATGGTTGTCTCCTGGGATTTATGGATGCTATGTTCTTTTATTGGAATTATGAGTACTAGCTCCAACTTCCTTAGTATTCCTAGATGCGTATGTGGAGCGGATGGCCTACTTAGAAGACATCTTTTACAGTAGTTTTAGAAATTTTGATAAAGACACAAACCCTTAAGTCCGCTTTGATTAGAGAAATTGCTAGAATTCTTATTTAGAGAGAAAAAAAATCAATTTCTTTTCAAAATGCTCAAGTATAATCCAACGTTCAAAAATATGACATTTTGACGATTCTAAAGGATAAAAATGCCTTTTCATGAGGTTTGCTTTTGCTAGAATTCAAGAGTTCAAATGATAAGTTCTAAATATTCTAAAAGACAGTGATCTGACACTCCGCACACTACTCAAAGCAGTGGTATGTTTTTACCATATATTATACATTGTACTATATTACATATAATAATGTTAATATATTATTATAATTTATACATTAAATACATTATGCACTCAGGGTATTTGGTTGTGGACTCTGTTGCACGTGGAATGGAACCTGAGTATCATCAATTAGACCCCAAATGTGGACTTAGATTCAACTTCATCATCAATTGAGAAAAAAGAGGGTCCATTTGATTATTTTGAGCAGGGCCTATTGGGTAACTAGAAAATGAGAGGTGCATTGGCATCCCGAATTACATTAAGCAGTACTACTCAAAGCAAATATGAGTGTTGCATGTAAATTAATGGAAATCTACAAGTCCCCCAACATGGGGGCTGGGGTGGTAAATGAGTAAGAAAGCCATTTGGAATAAGGCATCAATGTTTTTTGAAAGGAGGACTTTAGTTTTTAATTTAAAATTCTTTCATACAAAAACCCTAGTATTTTCTGTATTGGAAATGACTCCTTTTCATATAGGATGTCCTTACCATTTCAGAGATCCAATTCTCCCTATACGAGAAGGCTTGAAAGAAATTCCAAATTGAAAATTTTATATTCGTACATGAGAATCTCACTTTTTTCTAACTTCCACCTAGTGCATTAATGGAGACTCACCATATTAGTCTAGTGTATTTAATATATGAGACTTGAGATCTTTTATATGGAAGCTCTTTCCCATGTGTAAAATGAAAGAAATGGAAGCAATGGCAGACCAAGCATTTCGTTTCGCGGGATGACCTTAATAGGTAATTTGGTTTTGGGGGCAACCAGAGGATTTTCATGTAAATTTTGAGAATGGACTCATAATTTTTAATAGAATTTTTTTAAACGGGTGTGGCAGCATCCCACCCATGAATGGAAGGGCATTTTCATCTAAGTAATGTGTATGGATCCCTCAGCACATATGCAGAAAAGTAAGCACCCGAATTTCAGCATCTATCAGATATAAAATCTCCCCAAGAATGGAGAGGGTGCGGTAGGCCTGCAGGCCTAAAGTTACCTAAGTTTTTCTCTTGGCTTGTTTCTAGTCTTTAGATTCGGCTCACTTCTATGGACGTCCCTTTTTTATCAACACTAGTGGAAATGACTTGACAGTGCCAACTTCACAAGTATGACACCTTCCCTCAAATGAGAAATCGAAAGTCTTTGACGTTTGATGACACTGAGGCATTCCATTCAACCCCTCTATTTATGGCATCCATTGAAAATATTACATACATGCATTGGTTCCCACCAATCAAAAGCATGAGGCTACTGAAGCCCTATCTAATGGTTGGCTAAGTTCCAAAACAAGCTCCTATATTTTCAATCATGCATATAGCAAGCTCTATACAATCCTCAACAAGGAACTGTTAAAAAAGACGTCCTTGGGTGCTTCAGGTCTATTTGTTTAGAAGGGATGATAACAAAAGGAGTAAAAAAAGAATAAGAAATGTTTTGATGAAAGAAGTAAAATAAAAAGTAAAATGCTTATATGACTTTGATTTCACCTTAGGAAAAAAGAAGTAAATTTTGATGCCACACCATTGATGTCGTTTACTCTACTTTTATCCCTTTTTTCTTTAACATAAACGAATGTAATAACTTGAGGAGAAGTAAGCTTGTCTGGGAGAATTTCAAATTCTCCTAAAGCTTTCTCCTTAGATGGAATTTCAAATCCCTCTTTTTTATGGAGAATTTGAAATTCCAACAAATGATATAAAGAGTGGAATTTCAAAAATTTCAAAAGGTCTTTGGATTGATAGAATTTGAAATTTTAATGAAACAAACACAACATTTGCCACATCATGTCACATCATGCCAAAAAAGCCTAATATATAAAATTTTAGTCATGAATTCCAGTAAAAAGAAAAAAAAAAAAAAAAAGCCCCTTAGTGCTTTTAATTTAATCTCCTGGCTCTTTCACTTACTCAATTTGAACCCCACTTTCTTTTTATTCACTGCAAGACATCATTACCCACCGGCCACAGCAACAATGGGTGGTTAAGATTCTTTTGAGTTCTACTTTCAAGCCCGTGGGTGGAGCACCTGCCATTGTGATCTCCAACTTTCATCTCCAATCATTTCCAAAGGGGCCCTTAGCCATTGCTTTGGAATAATATAAACGAAGATTCTTCTCACCTTCCTACTTTGCTTGTTTCATAGTTCTAGGTTGTCATTACTAAGAAATTCTTAATGTACACGCCATCAAACCATTATAATTTTTATAAGAATCATTTAGGAGCATGCAAGTTAGTGGTGATCTATTAAAATGAGATGGGGGGTCCTTGGTACACTTTCTCTGATGATTAAAGCTTCTTATAATGCTCTTTTAGCCATGATCACTCATTGAAAGCACATGCTGAACACTTCTCAGGTGATCCACTAAATCAAGTAGGAAAGTTCTAGCTATTTAAGAACTTGTCAAGGGAATGAACATGTAAGGTCAACCAACCACATGGCATCTCCAGACGCAAAGCTTACACTTAAATTAATGTAATGAAAATTTTCCATGACACTTTTACTAGAGGAAACAAAAGATATAAAGAAACCAAATCTTTTGTGAGTTGGCTTGCAAACTGATACACACAAAAAAAAAGGGCTTCAATTCAAAGAGGTAAGGTAGAGGGTGGGCAGCTCTTTGTTCAGTTTCATCATTGAAGCAATTTGAAGAAGACCTCCACAAGGTTTCTGACCTGATACCAGAAGAGGATGAAAGAAGAAATCATACACCTCCATTGAGTCTATTTTCATCAAGCTCTTGTGGACTTCTTTCACTCTCTTTTTTTCCATGTGTTGTCTCCTCGAGTCCTACCTTTTTAGACAACTAGGCCAAAACATGACAAGGGCCCATTGCCACTTGTTCTTCTGTTGATGGAAAAGTGGTGGGGGGGGGGTGGGTGGCAGATGCATAAAAAACGAAAGAAAAGGGAGTTGACAAACTGTACAGTAAATCGAACCGACGAAAACGTCTGGATCACGTCATTCACCAATCCACTCCCCTGACATGACTGATCACGATTCGCCTTCTTCTGATTCTATTAGAAGTAATGCAAATCTTGACTAAAACACCAGTAATCTGATGAGTACTTGTCTATCTGTATCCATTACCTATGCAAATTAAATAATTGGGGATTTTCAATTAACACTCTATTTCTTATATAATCTCAAAGAAGTCCCTGATGAGTGATGAATGGATATGTTGATAATAGCCTCCAGAATTTAAACTGTTTTGTGAATAGGTAAATGCTAGCTTAGGAGACCAAGGTGGATGTAAAATGAAAATCAACTTCTTCTCTATAGAACCACTCTTGTGAATAGGGCCATCGACTGAATTAAAGTAGTTAAAAGTGTGTAGCAGACTCATTTTAGCCTTGTTACTGTTGTCACTCTACTTGAGACTGATTTCTTATTCTGGATAGTGAAATCCACCTAAATGGTAGAATTATCTGGCTCCACTCAGGTCTTCATTGATGAATCGTGTCGGGCCTGTACTTAACGATTTTTAAGAGATTGATATCAATTCAAGGCTTTAAAAACAAGGCAAACATCATTTCCGTGCTTTGAACAGGATCTGCAGTCAAAAGGAATAATAGCGGTGTGTATTTTTTAAGCGAAAGGAATTATTTACTGAACTTTCCACTCACAAGGGGCTTTTTATAATCAGAACGAGAGGAAAGCTCGCAAAGGGATTTTGTCTATTTTACTTTCCTAGAAATTTCTTGTATTCGTTTCCATGACATAATTGTATATAAATTATAGGAAGTCGCACTAATTTCCATTCTACTCATTGCAATAATTTATGTTAACCCATTGAACTTTTTTTTGGGTATCTCAACTAAGGGGCTGGAACCCAAGAGAGGGTTCGTACATACACGGAAAGGCAGCCCACTCAAGTAGGAAAGAAGCCCGCACGTGTAGGAAGAAAACCCATATAAGTGAAAAGAGCGTACTTAGATTTCAAATCATAGGCAATTAGGTGAGAATTGCCGCTCTGTATCACTCGGGTAAGGAGTCGTTCTCATTAACCCACTAAACTTAAAACCACTGCTTGCAACTTATTTTTTAGGATCTACCACTGCTGTTGACAGTACTTGTAGACATTGCTTAAAGGGGTTATTGTGGATGCAGGTGGTTGGAAAGGTCCGAAAATCGCCTCATCTAAGGAAGCTGAACCAAGGGCAGTTCTCACACATATAAAAAAGGCCATAGAAAATGGATTTACAAGGGTGCATGTGGTACTAGATGCTAGAGAGGTAGTTCAGGCTATTAAAGGAAAATTCGATTGGTCGATCAATCCAATTATTAGTGAAACTAAGAAGTTAGCCTTGAATTTTGCTCATATGGAGTTTCTTTTTTATAATATTTCTTAACTTTTAAACTCAACAGCTCATTTATTAGCAAAGCACTGTTATTCAAGTAATTAGGACTTAGACCGAGAAAGGGCATTGTTGTTTTAAGGTGTAGCGGGTTGATTGTTGGTCTTGTTTTGTGTCGTCTTCCTTTCTTGTTTGGCTTTGATTCATCTTCGCTTATTGTTTTTTGCTTGTGGTTGAATGAAAAGCTTCTTTACGACAAAAAAGAAAAAGAAAAAAAGCTCGGGGGCCACATTTATTGGCACGCATTCCAACTTAAACTCTCCAATTCCAGGAAATCGGGTTATCTAAGGGAGGTCCAAAACTCGGACACAAAAGTAAACTATGATTATGCTAGCTAATCAAGTGCTTTGCAAGACTAAAAAGAAAGGATGAAAAGAAAGGGGAAGGAATATAGCACATATAGTATTAGGCACTTAAGTTTGGGGGTTTGGTGGCAAAAGAACACTTGGATATAGTATTAGGCACTTAAGTTTGGGGGTTTAGTGGCAAAAGAACCCTCGCATATAGTATTAAGCACTTAAGCAGGGGGTTTAGTGGCAAAAGAAACCCTCTTCTATGTAACAAAAACGTGGCACTCGATTAGTTTAATTGACAAATGGGAGAGTAGAAGCTTGATTCAATGATGAGATGGAATTTAAAGAGGAAAACCCAGCTGTGAATCTGCTGCGGATTAGTTTGTACTTCCAAGAATTGCTTCCAACATGGTCCCAACTTCAATTTAATGTCGCTGATCTGAGTTGCAGCTCTGATCTCAGGAGCTTATTTAGGATATGGTCTTGTTTTTAACTTTGATGTTCTATTCCAGCTAGTCACTTGTGGGCTTCTGCCTTTTGGTTTGTCTTGTTCCCACCTTGTTGGGAACCTCTCTCTTTATGTTCTAGCAAATTGGAAATTTATACACACTTAAATTTTTTTTAAAAAGAAAAAAGCTTTGAAGATTGTTACCAATTGATGGCCTCACCTATGGGGCTTGTTTTGTTGGGAGCATTTCAGACATGAATTCCCTGCTATTGGAGATCGATTTCAGATAGGAATGCAGTGGCCGTCTCGGAAATTTTAAATTCCCTTCGTGATTGCAAATAATTGATGAGAATTGAGTAAGTTATCCATGTAAAAAGTCACTTTCGGCAGCAAAATTGTCGAAATTCTACTCTTGAGATGCTTGCAACCAAACATATTATAATTTGCACAGACCTTTCGATACCAATCAACTACTATAATTGACATGCATCTAAGTGGACTTCACAAAAATAACGAAAATTTCAATGTGAACCCAGCTGTAGTCTTTTCCTCCACAATCTTGCAGACCAAAAGCATGATGCTCTCGAGAACGGTGTTGCTTCGTTTCTTGCTTTGTTTAGTCATTAATCATTATGCGATTTAACACTGGATATGGGCAATGTTTTCTTGCTTCGACCATAAACGAGGTTTTCTTTTGGTAAAAGCTTGAAGAAGCGTACATCTTAAATGTATTTTATTAGAGAAGGAATCATTTCTATAAGACTGGAACGGGCATCTCTCATTCTCTTCCGTTGCTTTTTTTTTTTTTTTCTCTCTTGTTGGTGTCATTACCCATTTCTCTGCCACTAACATTGAGATAGAAAATTCGGCAAGAAAGGAGAAAGGTCTTTTGAAAGCAGCAGGAGTGGCATTATGGGACATCCTGAAACATGTGATTTGAGAGGGATCTTCTTTTGGTCAACCTTTAATTATTTTTTTTTTTAATATTTTTTTATATATTTATGTATTTATTTTGCACGATCGAATGTTGGATAACAGCACCAACGACAGCTGAGCCTGAGGTTATGGAACATTAGTACATTTGATTTAAACTTTCCATCATGGGCGTGCTTGCATTTACTCATGGGATTGGAAAATTGTTTTTATATGCGTAACATAAAATGTTACATATGCAAATGTTATACTTGTGAAACACATTAGAATAGTTGTCAAAATCAAAATTTCACATGAATAAATGAGTACATTAAAAGGTTTTAAATGTATTTTGATATTTTTATTACTTTTTACGAATTTGTTAAATCCATGAAGATTTAAGATATGAAACTTTGGGAAGGTGGAGGGAAAAATCATCTCTGTAGTCTGTAGGGAAAAACCTCTTCAAGATATTCTCCTATTTTTAAAACCCCTTTAAGTGTTCTGCTATTTTCAAGATCCGTTGATTTATGATTTGCTTCCATATGGAAACATCTCACTTGAACTCTCTAGTCGTTGTTAATGCTCTTTTAACTTTCAATACTGCATTTTAATTTAAAAAAAAAAAAAAAATTTGGCTAGTGGGTCGAGCTGAAGTCTGGACGGCCCGACACAACACGGCCCGTGGGTGTGCCAGCGGGCAGTGCTGGGCTGGGGCCCTGCCATCGTAGGCACCGCACATGAATTTTCATGGGCTGGCACGATTGGGCCGGTTAACATGCGGCCCCAGCCCAGTTTACATGCTTAACCCCACCTGTTGACCCAATGTGACAAATCTAACCCAGGGTCTCTCACTTCTAAGATCTAAAATAGTCAAAACTATATATTGTGTAACAAGCTAAATTCCACTCCAATCAAAATGAGACCCATGGTCAAATTGATATAAACGAGCAATCCAACAGAACCTATCAGTGCTTCTATAATGATCTGGCCAGTGGTTCCTGTACTCCAATCCGATCGTAGTGAAATTTATCATTCTGACAGTGGGTCCTATTCCAATGGGAAATGAAATTTGGCAACACAACTGAAAGATCTAAAGTGCTGACCATGGCACGATCGGTATTCTAATTTCATTTGATTCTATATGAGAGAAATTTGAGGGGGAGAAAATGTAGATTTTTTTAATAGAAAAGAGATGATTTGATTTATTTATAGGGATAGAGTGGCTACCCAATGGCACAAGTGTAACCATGATGACAGCTCGTAGGGTCTCGCATCTTCAAATATGGCGCACCTTCTAGACTAGAAAATCATCTCTGTAGACCATTTTGAGTATTGCCTTTTTGTGTTTTTTAATTTTTAAGAAGATGCAGTGATTGATATTTTCTTCATTTACTTGAAAGTAGGTGGAGGTTTAATCATAAGAGATAATTAGTGAAAGGTCCCTTATATAGGACTTGTAAGACTTTCAATCCATCAACTTTTCATCTAAGGCCCGTAGTCCATGCAGCCTGGACAAATTTCAGTGAAAGGTCCCTAGACACGTCACCTCATGGAGAAAGGTTCCTAAACACGCCCACTCATATTTTCATGACTCATTTGCCCTTCTAACTGATTAGGCATAAAATTTTAAAATTTTAAAATTTAAATCTTCTATTCTCGCTCTTCTTCTTCTTTTATCCGGATTTCTGCATGTGGATCTTCATTGCAGGAACAAGAGAGAGATCAGTTTCGATCTTGAGAGGTGTCACGTCCCCAAACACGGACCCTAACAGCGGTCCAACCTCGGGGACGCGAATTGGGAGGTAAGTGATGATTATATTTCTCCCAGGATCCGCGTGTGTGAGGATCACAAATTTCAACACACTTTGAATATATTGCGGAAGCTTTCGTGCATTGCGACCCGGAGTCCATGGCCATCGGATTCCGCGTCGCACTCAGCCGCTAGCATAAAGTTATCATATTAAGAACCATATTAGACTGGAATAAATCAACACAATAAAGTACAGAGCTGACAGTAACAGGATATCACATTCCCATATATGTTCAAGTTACAAGTTATCAATGTACATCAATTAACAATCCCAAGAAAAGGCTAAGAGAAGCCGGATAATAACAATTAATAACCACTACCCAAATGTGACGTAGTTCCGATGTCAAGCACAATGTCTACATGACATAGTCGACAAGACAACCTACAAACTCATGGCTCCACAACCAACAAAAGCTCTCAGCTCGGGGGGGGGGGGGGGGAAGCTGAACCTGAGTACCAAGGTAGTGAGTCAGACACGACGATCTGACAGGTGGGTGAAAAGACAATAAATATACAGAAAAGTAAAACATGTGATAAATCATGTTATTAGATCAAATGTTGCATATAATTAAAACCGGTGGAAAATCATGAAAATCTGACAAATCCTATATTTATGTAAAACTAGTGTAAAACATGGATCTCTGACAAAAACATGTATCCAATTGCAAAACCTGTAAAAGCATGGATATTTGACAAATCGGGTATTCATTTAAAGCATGTGTAAACATAGAGATCTGGCAAATCAAGTGTTCATTTTAAACATTTCTAAAAGCATGTAAAGGTATTCAAGAAGTCGGGAAACAAGCAATATGGCAACCACACGAAGCTAAGTCCTCTATCACCGAAGTGACATGAGCATATCGGGATGTAGACCTCAGTCACCAAAGTGAAAAGATACAACATAAGTAACATATACATATATATAATAATACTAGACATGACCACGGTAGCGAACCGGGCATCGGGAACCAAAATATCAATCTACGGCATCGGGACAAGACCACGGTAATAACCAAGTAGCGGGATCCAAACTGTAGCTAGCAGGATGGGAGGTGGATTTCCAAGTAGGTGGATCAGACCAATAAGGTTATCCAAGCTTAGTGGTGCCGACTCATAGGTCAAATAACGAAAATCAAGTCACATACAAAATACATATGATGCACTTACATAAACAGGCGAAATGGGGTGCTCAAAGGCACAAATATTATTTCAAATAAGAAGTGCATATCGGGACTGGCAAAATACTACAATAGTAGTTTCTGTATTTTCGGGAATGATAAATCATAAATCATGAATTTTCGAAACAAGTATCGGGATTCAAAATCGATCAAGGTGAATAAGGGTCCCGTATGTCAAATTCAATAAAAATTGGCACTCCTTGAGTTTGGAGACATCCCGGGCTCTTTATACACCTTAGGATTTTCAAAACTTCAAATGAAAGCTTGAGATTTGGTTTCTTTCTCCAATGGTTGCTAAACAATGGTTATAAGTCTTCCCATGACAATAGGGTTTCCAACAAACACCTCTCAATCATTTAAACATTTCATTTTTGCTCACAGAATAGTCCTAGGTGAACAGTGATCATCGTTCCAGCGGATAAGAAGTTCGCTCGAACGACGAGTTCTCTGGGATGGTTTTATGGGGAGGTTCTCTCGAGCGGATAATGGGTTCGCTCGAGCGAACATGTTGGCTTAAGCGAACCACAAGTTCGCTCGAACTAACGAGGTTCTGTGAGGATCCTGGGAGAGTTCGCTCGAGCGAATAAGGGGTTCGCTCGAGCAAACCTGCTGGCTCTAGCGAAAAAATAGTTCGCTCGAACTAACAAGGTTTTGTGAGAGCTCTGATGTGATCCTGAGAATGTTCGCTTGAGCGAATAATGGGTTCGCTCGAGCGAACTGTCCAAAAATAGGTTCCGGGACAGTTCTGCTCCCTTCTTTTCCTCTGCTTCTTACAACTCCTTTGAGTCCCATTTCTCATCAAAATTGAGAGGATCAAATCCTCCTTCTCACAACATTTAATACATCATTAAAATCTCCATCAATACCTCTATAAACATCAATCAAAACATCTTCTTCTTCTCAACCACATTCAACCACAAAAGATGAGAGAAATTTCACAACCACAAGGAGTCATTTAAACTACAATCATAAATGCAATGTTCAAGAGTTAAGCAAGCTAACGAGACTCATAGATGCATTTATTTCAAAATTAATGCAAGTCAATAAATGTGAGTACAAATGACAAAACCAATCACATTCTTCATAAAAACATTAAATGTTTAAACTTATCATTTCATCCACTTGCCTCAAGGTCTCTAATCAACAAATCAAGGTTCTAATCACCTCTCCAATCTCAAGACCACAATCTCTACAAAAAAAAAACCCCAAAACACACTCTAAAATGGTCAAACAATGAAATAGAAAGAGAGAGCTTCCTATAATCGAGGTGAAGCTCCTCTAGAGTCATAAGAACACAAATCTAGAAGATGGAGGGAATTGTTTACTTGGAAGGTCCTCTAATGGCAAGGGTTAGCTCAAAGAAGATCTTGGAGATGGAGGTTTCTTTCACAAATGCAATCAATGAAAAGCTTTTAATGAGAGGACGAGAGTGATGGTCTTCATTTCTCAAGAGATGTAATAGTTGGTGGTACTTTGGTGATGGAAAAGCAAGGGGAAGAAAGAGAAGGAGAAACCCTAAAGATTTGTTGCTTTTGTGTTGGAAAAAGGAAGAAGGAAAGAGATGGTTTCCTTATATAGAAGAGGGGAGTGGGCTCCACCCCTTAGGAATCTTGGAAAGCTGAAATAGTAGTTTTCGGGACCTCGGATGAAATCAACAAAGAAAAAAGAAATGATCGTCGAAATTTTTAGTCTTCAAAAAGTATATATTTCGTGGGTTTTAGTGTAAAAAGACTGTTTTGCCCTTAAAGTTAGGAAAGTCGGATTTCAGGGTCTCGAATGGGAACGGGATCAACATGAAAGTTGTAGAGATTAACAATATGAGTAAATCGGGATCAAAATAAAAATCAATGGAATTCGAAAAATCTCTCAAGTAACCGTAAAGTCATAAAAAGGAACCCCCAAAGGGCGACACTAATCACAAAGGCACTCAAAATTTTCCAAAGCTATAACAAAGCTATTTCAAATCCAACTAAATCAAAATACACTAAACACACTTAGAGTTTAAACACAGCTCAATTAACACTAATCGTAATCTCTCGGGTCGGGGTCTCACAAGAGGGCAACACTGATTGGATTTGTGCAGAAATCTGAAGTTGCAGACACTCGACAGACAAGTCTAGAATCGCTTTTGAAGGCTGCAGACCACCGAAGTAGATCTGGTGTCCATCTCCATCGCCGGAGAAGGGTTCTTGATTCAGGATTGCAGACTGAATTCGAAGCACAGAGGGCTGCCATCATCGCTGCCATCGTCACCGAAACCGGAAGAAGAACAAAGAAGATTATTGGGTTTGCCGCACTTCCCTTCGCTGGAGAATGAGCGGACCACCGTGATGATCATCACCGGAGACTCCGCCGTCCATTGCTGCAGCTGTTGTGCCGTGGTCGAAGAAGGAATGAGCAGCGTTTTCATCGTTTCTGTTTATGGAAACCTAAGGAAGAAAAACCAGTTCTGTTTGGGGAAGAGGACCGATTTGGGTTTAGTTCTGGTTGTGTTCAGGTCGGTTTGGGCGGGTTGGTTCCAGGTTAGGTTCGACCTAGCTCGTTTCAGAAGTCCATCCCCATTCCAGTCAAAGTCAAATTTATCTGAGTTCTGTAATTTTTTGTCAAATTTATTTGATTTTTGGACAAATCTATTTGAGTTTTTGGCTATTTATCTGACTTCTGGAACCAATTTATTTGAGGTTTGGACAAATTTGTCTGAGTTCTTGACAAATCTATTTGAGTTTTTTGCTATTTATCTGACTTCTAGAACAAATTTATTTGACTTTTGGATAAATTTATCTGAGTTATGGACAAATCTTTCTGAGTTTTTGGCTATTTATTTGAATTCTGGAACAAATCTTTCTGAGTTTTTGGTAAATTTATTTGAGTTTTTGACAAGTTTTTCTCAATTTAAAAAAAACTATAACTGAGTTTTTGAACGAATCTTTCTATGTTTTTAGAATTATTTTCTTAGATCTATTTGTGTTTTTGAATTTTATTTGTGTCTTTTGAAATTTATTTGTATTTTTTGAAATAAATTTAACTGAGTTTTTGACAAAAAAGACTTGAGTTTTTTGCAACATTGTTCGCTAATTTGGAAAATTGGGTTATCTTAATTTTGGCAAATGCATTTGCATTTTTTAAATTTATTTGCGTTTTTTAATTTCATTTACGCCTTTTGAAACTTATTTGAGTCTTTTGAAATTTATTTATATTTTTTTGAAATTTATTTGGCTCTTTTGAAATTTATTTTGGATCTTTTGAAATTGATTTTTTTCTTTTGAAATTTATTTATATCTTTTGAAATTTATTTGTGTATTTTTAAATTTATCTGCGATCTTTTGAAATTTATTGATTTTTTTAAAAATTTATTTGCGTTTTTTGAAATTTATTTGTGTTATTTTGAAATTTATTTGTGTGTTTTTAGAATTTATTTGAAAATCTCATTAATGAGATTCCATTATTCGTGGCCCATTAAATGGTAGTTGACTATTATTAATGGGATATCTCACTAATCATGGGATATGATTTAAAGAAAAGGTAAATTAGACATATCAGGTTGGAAATTTGATAGAGGACCTTTGGCTGCATGACTTTTTTTTTGTGGACTGTTTGCAACACAATCATACTTTGAGAGACCTCTCGCCGAATCCCCCTAATCCTAAAGCCATATTAGGGAATGAGGCTCTATAAGGACATGTTCCTAGAAATACCTAGTAGGACCCAATTTGACCAAGTCAATCCTAGGTTATCCTATTTAATAGGTTATTAGCATGAGTAATTAGTAATTCCCATTAATTAAGCCTAATTTATATGGTTAAGGCCTTTGTGAGATTAATAGTGGATTCTCTAGAATTAATTAGACAATTAGAGGCCTTAGTTGTAATCTTAATTATAGATGGGTTTCCCTTAGAAAGTTGTGCAATTAACTTTAGAATGACCCAACTACCCATGACCTAACCCATTAACCTATTAATTATATGAGGGCACTCTAGTCTTTCCAACTACACATTTTCCCTCATTTTTGAAAATTCTAATACTTTAAATGACATTGGCCTCCTTTATTTTCTACCAAGTAAACATAAGCACTTTTGTCATAATAAATAACCTACCTTTATTGCCCTTAAGCTCCTTTATTCAGAACCACTCATTTGAGGATACTTTAGTCATTATAAGTGAATACTTAAACTACCCTAGTCCTTATCCTTTATTTCTATTAGTAACCAAGAACCCTTTGGTCATTCCATTTCAACATTCCCTAAATACCCTCATCCATATCCTAAACTTACACTAGCAAGAGAGGGCACCTTTGACATTTTCTATTCCACCTATTGCTATAAACGAAACCTACTATAAGCATCCCAAACATTTCCTACATTCTCTTCCTCTCATTTCACTACAATTCCCTCACATCTCTCTCCTCTCTAAGTTGGAGATTAGTGTTTCTCTCTTTCTAGATCTTAGCCCTCCAATTTCAAGAAGCTAGAGCCTCATCTACATCTAACCATCTACAAGCTAAGGAGCTCATCTCATGTCCTAGATCTCTCTCCCCTTTCCAAATAAAGGTAATTTCCCCCCTTTTCAATCTCCTTGTAAAATAGTCTTTTCTTAGATTTCTCTTCCTTATGCATTTCTCTCTTTGGGAATGGGTGTAGAGATTGTAGACCTAGCTATGGGAGTGATCTTAGAGCATTTGAAGATAAGCCCAAGCTAATTGAGGAGTTTCTTTCCTACTTAGGCAAGTAGACATGTTTAGATTCTCTAATAAAATTATTTAATATACTTAGATTGGTAATTACTGTCTTTTATGGTTATTTGGCAAGATTTCTTATTTAGATGGTTGATTGGATGGTATTATATATGCATGGATTGTTGTTCTAAGCTCTTTTCTTATGTGTTATTGGCAATTGATGGATGAGAATCCCCCATTTGGAAGATCAATGACCCATTTGTGATGAGACCATGATGTGGGAGGTGTGTTTGATGTTTGGAGGTGATTGGTGAAGATCTGAGATCCATTTGATGGAGTTTTGATGAAAAATGGAAGATGGTAGGATACTAAAAATAAGGAATTCGTGTGTACCCGGTCGACTTGGTCACCCAGGATGTCAACTGGGCACACAGGAGACGTCCCCTCAACTTGAGAGTAAAAAATGGTCATAGGGTACCTGACCCAGTGTACCCGGAGTGTACTCGGTCGATCGACCACACTGCAATTTTTCCCACGTACCAGGTTTTTGTGGAAATACCTGCAGTTCACCTGGTCGACCTGGAGTTCCTCCGATCGACCGGGGACACTGCAAACTATGTTTTCTGACTCCCATTTAGTTGTCCACCTTCACATAGTACCAGGTAGACCCGTGGACTCATGATGTCGACTCGGTACACTGTAAGCAATGATTTTTTAGATTTAGTTTCCTTTTCTGATCTGATCATGTGTTGGCCTTGTTGACCTTCCATTTGGACTGTTTGGGATACACTAGACACAAATCAAGGGCTGAGCTTAACCTTGACCAGTGCAGCCGCCTAAGTAGGGTCTTTGGTTGTAAACGAAACCCGATTCAATGGTTATGGATGTCTTATGATACTAAATACTTACAAGAGCACCAAGGATATTTAATAAGCATCTAGGACTCCGTAATCACTGTCTTAGGTGAAGTGAGACCCTAGACCTAAAGAGAGGGATAGCAATCACCGATGTATTTGCTATATGTGGTACTTATATTGTTGAAAGGGACACTAAGGCTGGCTGGTAGGTCCAAACCTTGGATGTAGGCCTTGAGAGTTATTATAAATCAGGGCATTGCACTTAGGCTCTGATCAATGATCACGGTCTGTACTGGATGATATGTCAGGACATGGCAATTGAAGTCCTGACCTGTAATATTGGGAACTTAACGGTAGATACTGATAGACGGACTGTATAATGAGATAATACTAATTAAACGTATAGAGAAGCGGAGTTCATAAGGATATGCATTATTAACTGTTGGGAATCACAAGGATGGATTAGTCATATTCGAACTCTATGCCTCGTACCTTTGACTATTATAATCTCATATTAAGGATAATAAGGCTATCTGGTTTGGAATACCCCCACCTAGTAATTTGTAGGATTTGTGGATGTACGAGTGGTCTGCCAAGGGATATGATGCCGGCATGAACATTGATTTGGAGAGACTGAGTGATTGAGAGATTGAGTGGTTAAGTAATTGAGTGAATGACACAGTAGGTAATATGTAGAAGGGGTACTGAGACCACCGACGCTCAGATTGGGTGTGGATGGATGGTGATGTTGCTTTAGCATGTAAGACCAATGGCCGGGACTTAGCCGTGGCTATGCATATTATTGGTTGATCTAGCACGTAAAACCAATGGCTGAGACTTGGCTGTGGCTATGGACATTGATGGACTCTTGTACGCTCTTATTCGATGAGACGGTAGCGATGGGTGGCTATGACCCCCATGGTTGATGTCCATCGATAGTTGTTGGTACGACGATGATGGGCTGACTTTAACCTCCCACGTCCCTTGTACTTAAACTGTGGATGTACCTTTATGTGCTATTATGGATGTATATTAGATGTATGAGTATTATGTATTGTGGATGTCGTTGTTTATTGTCTTTAATTGTCGATATTGTTATGGTTGGATCTGGATAGGATAGTTACGGATATGGTAAGGTTACTACTACAGGTTACTTTTGTACTAGTAACCCTGATGTACTTGTATGGTTTATGTGATATCCTGATGATGATTTCTCTTATTTCCCTCATATGTTGTATCAAATATCTGTTATATAAATATCTTGATCATCATTCAACACTACACTCCACAGCGTTTTTCTATTGCACTCTGATATTCTATAATATTATCGAGATACTAATCACGTATGTATAGCTGGGATCAAGTACGGTCTTCTTCCCTATCTATTAATATAATTTATTGCCATCTAAACATGTTTATTTGCCTGTCTCATCGAGCTTGACCCAATCCTTGCTTTTTTCAGGTATCTTCTCTTCCTCTTTCCTTAATTGGTAGAATTGCTTGGCGGCTGATCCGTTGCCGTAGGGTTTAGAGAATGATGTAGTTGGCGTATCGAGAGGCGTCTATTACATAGATCTTTATTCTTTCCTTTTCTTGTAGCTGGCTGTGATAGCCTATGATTGAATAGTTAGTTTACTTACGGAAAGTACCTTATAATCCTTTAAAGTGAAACAAAATTATAGAGCTTTGTCCATTTACTTGCTCATAAAAGATTCACACTTGATTATATTATTGGATTTTCCGCATCTCTTGGGTACTTTCTCGTAGCGTCCCGAGATTCGAGGCGTTCGTATCTTGGGGTGTTACAGGCTCTACTTTTAGTAATGAGTCCGGATCATTTGGGACCACTTGTTTAGGTGAAATTGAACTCTTAAAGACTTTAAGAGATCTAATTTTATCAAGCAGTTAAAATAGAAGAAATAAAGGTGAAGTTTCAAAAATGACCATCAAATAATTTCTTCTTTAGTAGAAAATAATTACCCAATCCTTATGTTAGACAAGTCAGCCTGTTGTCTATAACTCCACGTGATATCCTTTTGCCCTTCACCTTTTTAATATTCCTTTGGTGTAACTCATTTTGCCATTAATTCTTACAAATTCAATTCCATGTAAATAAATATGCCCTTTAAGTTAGGATCCATTGAAAATTGAAGCATTATCTCGTGTATCATGCTATTGGGAGCATATATATCTATGGTTTTGTTTTGTTACCCCAGCCAAGTGGGCTTGGACCCAGAAGAAGCCACAAATGTGGAAAAAGGACACCATGGGAGGAAGAGCTCATACAAGTGGGATGATAAGCCCACACCAATGGGAAAGAGTGCCCACATAGATAAGAAGAATGACATATTTAGGGATCAATCTTTAGGCAGTCAGTGAAATGTGAGATTGTAACCAGTTGAGCAACTCACACTTGGGCATATCCGTTGGTTGATATGTGTTATGTAACCAAAACAAAGCCAAATTCTTTGCATCCTAAGGAGATATTTGTTTAGAAAAACTTTTGAAGAGAATTTCATATGTTGCGGCAGTCAATTATTGTCCTTATGCTGAAATTATACATTCCATTTGTAATATCTGAAAAATCTGGGTAATTATTACCTTTGACTTGTAGAAATCTCTAAATTACAACTTTCAAAATACCAAGGTGCTTGCATTTGTGAATCTAGGGACAACATTTGGAGAACTTAAATATCCTCCAACAAGAATTCTTAGACATCCTTCAAGTAAATGGGCCAAAGCTTTTTAAAAGGTGAATACATACAAGGTAAAGTTTATGAGGTCAACTAGGGTAGAAGGCTCGTAAACTACGTTTTGTGTCGTATTTCAAGAGGTTGCAAGGAGATGCATGTCAAGGTGAAAGCATCAGAGAATCTAGATCCTTTAATGAAAAGATTGTAACAAGACTTTTGCATTAGAAGCTGTAGAAATATTGATTTATGGCACATTTTTCTTGCAATGTTTTCCCAAACACCGAGGATAAGATGTTGTTTGCCTCTCTCCTGGGAAGAAGATCAACATCTTGCCAGGATATTGTGTAAGCATCCATGCGATCAAGTTTCAATAGTGCCCATAAGTGGAGATCCTTCTCTCTGTTCGCGGCTATAGGCACTGCTTTATCTCTAGCATATATATATTCTTTGACACTTCTCTACTTCACCTCCATAATATAATGAGCCCAGATCCTTTGCGTCTTTAGCTTAGAGAAACCCACAGCTGGAGTGGACTCCTTAGTTGGGACCACTTATTGAAAATCAAAGCCCCTCGAAATAAAAGCCCTCCTAGCATGTGTGGGATATCCTCGATTTTTAATCCAATAGGAGTTGGTCCCAATGTAAGATTGACCGTTGTAAAAAATAATGTGATTAATGAATATGCATAGGGTTGAGTTAATTATGTTTTTATCAAATAATAAATCTTATGGTGGGAACAATTGTTGTTGGGATAAAATTAATTATGTTGAGCAACATAGAATTTCGTAAGTTGGCTCTATTGTGGAGTCCCACTCCTTCAACTCAAGATTTCTCAATGCCAAAGCCTTGGGGATCCAAACTCATGATGCAATAATCCAGGTGTTGCTCATGCAATACAGCAACAATCACTTCTTGCCTTCTTTTGAGTAGCGTGCTTTTGCGAAGGAAATTGTATCTTTCGATCTAAGCTTTGAATCTTATCAAGGGACACTTTCTTTGCATATGAAAATGATTCATGTGCACAAATGGTATACATATATATGAACTTGTCACATATGCATATGATATATAGACATGTGGAACACATTCTAATGTTTGTCAAAATTATCATTTTCATGTGAGTAAATGAGTAGATCCAATGATTTTAGATTTTTTTCAATTTTGTGGACGTTTTTCTCAAATTTCTCAAAATCCATTAAGAATTAAGGGAAGGAATTTTACTAGCTAGTCGTTTTGACTATATAAAGAAGGTGAACAATTTGGATCATGAACTGGTGGCCACATAGTCTAGAAAATTATATTTAATAGCTTAGACTTTTTTTAAATATAAATTTGTCAATATTCATGCAAAATTAAGACAGGAAATTTGATCTCTTAGCCATATAAAGAAGATAAATTACTCAAATTGTGAAAGAATAGCCTTAACACTGGGTAAGGTCCCAATAAATAGTATCTCTATTGGATTTCAATCCAAGTGATTAAACTAGTTAATTAACCTAAGTCCGATTAGAAACAATCAACTACAGAGAGAATGAGACACAAGGTTTATACTTGGAAAACCCTACTCGAAAAAAAAAAACAATGAGCCTTATCGTCTAGGACAACAGACAACCAAGCACTAATTGAATTGAAAGTTAGAAGAAAACTTACAACCATTTTCAAGTTACAACTCAACCTAATGACTGCTTTAATCTTGTCGACTACACACCGTTCACCTTCACCATGCTTGAGCCAACTACGTACCTTGAACGCGTCTTCAAGGTGAATCTACTTCAAGGGAGTAGAAGAAAGAACTCCAAAGACTTTGAACTTCAGCACATCAACTTGATGAAGCTTTCGAGAAGAAAAGATCTCTCAAATTGATTTCTAGGTTTAGGATGGGAGAGAAGGACCCTAGAATTGAGAGAGGAATGCTATATATAAGCTTTAATTTGTGCCTCAAGACTTGTAAAGCAAGTAGGGCTCAAATAAGTAATATGATAGAAATTAGGAAGTGTTTCCAGATTAGAATTCTAATTTCACATAGGGTCCGCTTGAGCGCAGGATGGGTTTGCTCAAGCAAATGAGGTTCTGTCTTCAGAAAACTTGCTCCTCGCGTATCAGAGTCGAGCACAAGAAAGATGAGCTTGAAAACTTGACATTCTGTGTGGTCCACTCGAGCGGAGGTGGAGCATCCCTGCATCTCCCAACACACCCATCCACCAGAACCTCCTTCTTTCTTTCTTTCTTTCTCTCTCTCTTTCTATCCCTCACTGCACACACTACACCAGTCTTCCTTTTCCCACCTTTTTCTTCCCTTCTTTTCTTTTCCTTTCTTTCTCTTCTTCTTCCTCCTCCTCTTTCTCTTCCTCCCCACCTGCACTCACCCTGCACCCCCGCCACCACCTGCACACACCCACCTACTGCACCACCCTCGCTGCCTCCCCTGCACTCCCACTGCCTCCTCATCTTTTTTATTTCTTTCCCCCTTCTCTTCTTTCCTTATCTCCTTCTTCTCCTCCCTGTACCCACGCCTGTGCACGTACCTCTCCCTTTCCTTTCTTTTCTTCCTTCCCCCGTCTCTTCTCTCAACTTCTCTACCAATATAGCCAGGGTCAGCTATGATTGCATATGAACATACACCCAAGTTGTGAATTGATTGAATGTAAGGAAGATGCAAGCACTAACTAAATTCAGCCATGAGTTTGGGTGGCACTAAAAGAGAGACTACATTAAGTAGACTTCCACCATCATGCATGCTCTGCCAGATAAACCAATTAGCAGAGATGTGTGCATGCACTATATTTTCAACCCAACCAAGAATACCCTGAAAATGGATGAATTGAAGCTCACTGATTTACCAAATCCAATATATCAATTTCGTTTTAATTGAGCTCTAAAAACCAAAACCAAGATCAACTTCTTACTTTTCCAAGACAAGAAAATCTGATTTTTTTTTTTATAGAAATTGGGAAGTTAATACTTGCAAATAATAATTCTTTGTAAAATTGAAGAGTTGGTCATAAACTCATCTCAGAGTTGAACTCACACTAGGCCTTAAGCAGGAGCACCATCTTCACATGAGCTTTAGAGTTAGCATGTGGATATTTTTTATAGTTCAAAAAAATAAAAATGATGGGGAAGGCTTAAATATAAAGTCATCCCCCACCAATGTTTCATCTTTGTAAATCCCACATGGAGAAATAGGAGGAGGAGAGGAAAAAGAAGACATTAGGAGATGTTCTTATGAGAAACGCTAGTGTCGCCCATGGTGACGCTATCGTTGCTAAAAAAAAGTATAAAAAAATATATAAAAAATTGGCGAGAGGACCTCATTAGTACTACAAAATTTGCAAGGACCTTTCAGGATAAATGACTATATTTCGAAATTTTTCCAGTAAAATCCTCTAACTATTAAATAAGTATTTTACAGTATTTTGTTTTAGAGTTTTGTAAGTGATGATAATGGGTCCTACTCTTTTTTGAGTGAGATTTGACAAGGAATCATAAGAGTATGAGCATTTATTTATTTTGAATAATTGTTTTTAATGAATAAGCCTTGTTCAAGAGCACCACAAATTTCTCCTAAGTCCAATCCTTAAAAAATTTAATCTCCTCAAATTAAATGGATTGGCCAATCCAAGAGAAGGTGTGCTGAACACCTTTAAAATGGAGGGTCAAGATGGTCGTCCTGATCACGAATCAACAGTTCATTTTCTAATTGAGTGTTAAATCAAGAGAAAAAAAAAGTGGAGGGAGTTTGTTGTAAAATCACAAAATGATGAAAATGGTACTTTTAAGTTTTAATTGCGCAAAATGACATCAAAGGTAATCTTAAGAGGTACAAAATGACAAAAAAAAAGGTATTTGTAAAAGGCACAAAATGCCAAAAAGGGTGATTTTAGTTCCCAACTCTTTTCACTTTCACTTTTTCTTGTTTTGACACTTAATTTTAGTTTATGTTGCACCTCTCTACAAACAAATAGGTCCTAGGCCTGTTTGGGTAATTCACTTGTAAAGAGAAGTGAAGTAAATTATCAAATTAAGAGACGTGAAAATAAGAGGAGTCAAATAATTAAAAAGGTACCAAATCTCAAAATCCACTATCTTGACTTTTTTGGTTGAAAAAGTGAGGGCCTTTTATCATCTAGTGAATGAGAGAGTAACTTTTAAACTTATTGTTTTTTAAAAGAAGATGTGGTTTTTGAAATTTGACATATTTTAATATGACCCCTCTTTTTTTCTTATCTTTTAAAGAAGAGCCTTTTGACTCTGAGCCGAGTTGGAGGAGATCGGCCGGGTCGTGGCACATTGACTAGCATGCCAGGCAGTGCCTAGGTTGCCCGGACCACTTTGCATCCCTAGGGGGGTGGGGTCTATGTTTTGGTGCCCAACTCTTATATTAAACTTGTTTTTACAACAGGTTGGATATCCCCAACTTGCACTCAACGTTGGTCAACTCAGCACAACCATGTTGACCCACAACTCATGAGGGTTAGCTTGGACTGTTACCCATTGACCTGCATAACCGGCAAACTAAAGGTCAAACTAATTAATTAACCTAGACTAATTGGACACGACTTGTAAAAGCTCAACCGAAGCCCATGTTTAGTTTTAGAACTATATGGGATCCATTTCCCATCTATAAAATGTTGAGCCAAGGTTCATTAATATTTTTCTAGCCTGTGCATTGAACCAATCCATCTAATTTTTGGCCCATTCGTAAATGATTAGTCTAAGACAAACTTCATTTCAAGAATTATATGGATAAGTCTTATTTTCTTCAGGTCTTGCACAGATTAAATGGGTCCACCCTAATTTGATCTATTTTAAAAATTGACCTGTATTTTATTCAGGTGATTTGGGGTGGGTGGGGGTTTTTTAAGAGCAGGTTAACATGTCAGATGAAGTCCCTTTTTTTTTTTTTTCATCCCAATGCATGAAATTTTTAGTAAGGAACGTACACATTGAGTACAGGGCTATCAACCCAGCCCTTTGACGGTGGGTGGGGTGGGGCCGTGGCGGTGTTTAAAGAGCAGGTTAACATGTCAGATACTCCTTTTGCGATCCCAATGCATGAAATTTTTAATATGGAACGTAACCATTGAGTACAGGGCTACCAACCCAGTCCTTTGTTGAGGGAACTGGCCGGAACAGCCCGCGAAGCAAGGGCTGAACTAGTGATTGACTTAGTTGGCTCGAAAATATCTATTCCAATTCTTTTGCCTATTAATATATAAAATGAGTAACTTGTATAATATATATAGAAGTTTTTACTCAAAAATTATAAGGAAATACTCTAATTAGTAATTAATAACATGAACTTAATATTTTATCAAATAATAATAATTTTAGGTAAACTTTATTGATGGATATCCTAGATCATAATATTGTCATCTATGTTTAATTCTATATTTGCCCAAAATGGATATTTTCTTTAATGAAAAGAGAATTTAAGTTGTCATAGATTAGACTGATCTTCACCATTAATGTAAATTTATTAAAGTTTGAGTTTGGATGATCTGATGCCTATTTTAATTGAATCAGATGAGTCTTGTGAAACAAGTTCTGATGGTTGATATTATTGCTTTATAATAAAAAAATGTAGTGCATCATTTTCTTGTGAAAAAAAAGCGATAACTAGCATAACTTTAATAGCAACTAGCATAACTTTAATTGCAACGGTATTAATAAGAGCTTGACAGCAACCAAAATCGGGCATATTACTTACGTAATTACTGCTAGTATGCTAAGGACTTTAATAGTGACTTCCATATCCCAATTTTATGTCATAATGCTATCAAATTAGCTTATTTTATTTAATTATAAATAGTCTTTTTATATGAGGATAAAGTAACTTGTTTCATATATTCCTTTAGAAGTGACACAGAGAGACTCAGGCTTTTACATTAAATTAGTTTTTAGCTTGAATAAAAGAGGGTTAAAATCGTAGTATAAAAAAATTATTATGTATAATAATACTTAAAAAATTATTTGCAACTTTGCCGAGAGCTCCAACGGTTTTGACTCTACCTAAATCTACCCGTATATATATACGATGGTAGGATAAGGGCTTACCCAAGACCCCACACTTTGACAGTCGTAATTGAGGGTAAGGAGAGATTTAAAAAGAAAGATACATTTTAGAAAGATGCAATGTGGAGGGTCATTTCCATGACTTATGGCGTACTTAACTGTCCTCACCTTTTGGCCCTTGTAATTTCATAGGAAAAAGTCAAAGAAGCACTAAAGATAAGGTGGTACCGGCAGTGACTCAGGCTTTGCTGCATATTGGGCCGTTCGGATCGCCCCAGGAATAAACCAACAATCGCTACAAAATGGATCGATCCTAATTGGGTCAACATGTTTTAGATTTAGACTCAAAACAGTTACTTAATTAAAATATATTCAAGTGATAATACTGACCACCTGAATTGTAAGAGTAAGACATGGCGAGGTAAATATATTTTGGAAATATGGATAACGTTTTAAGTTAGTTTGTCATCTTGTGAAAAACTCATCACCCCTTACGTGGAGCACGGAAGAAGTGGTAGAGGTTGTGGATGAGCATTTTACATCCATATAAAGTTAGCGGCGTTTGGCTGGAGGTCCCTCAACTTTTATTTTTATTGCAAACAATCAACAAATTAAATTCGCTATGGAAAAAGGTGCCTTTTACAGTTTTATATACTTGAAAGGACAATAATGTCCTAATAATCTCTTATCGCTTTATTAAAAAAAAGGGGGATTCGGCAAGAGATCCCTCAAAGTTTGACTTTAATGCAAACAGTCCACACAAAAAAGTCATGAAGCCAAAGGTCCCTCACACACATTCTCATACCTAAAATGTCTAATTTGCCCTTTCTTTGAATCATATCCCATGATTAGTGGTAAATCCCATTAATTGCCCTAGATTAAAGGAATCATATCATGTCATTTAATTGCCCGTGATAAAAGAAATCTCATTAATGATATTTTCAAATAAATTCTAGAAAAACACAAGTACATTTCAACATAACACAAATAAATTTTAAAAAATGTAATAATTTAAAAAAAAAGCAATAAATTTTTTTAAAAAGCATTAAATATAAAAAAAATGCAGATAAATTTAAAAACCTGCAAATAAGTTTAAAAAGATCGAAATAAATTTCAGAAAATGTAAATAAATTTCAAAAGGCTTAAATAAATCTCAAAATATCCAAAGAAAATTCAAGAAATGCAAGTAAATTTCAAAAGATGCAAATAAAATTCAAAAAACGCAGTCACATTTGCCAAAACTATGATAAATCATTTTTCAAATTTCTGAAAAATTTGCTAAAAACTCAAGTATTTTTGCCAAAACTCAGTTAAATTTATTTCAAAAAACATAAATAAATTTCAAAAAACGCAAATAAAATTAAAAAACGCAAATAGATTTCAAAAAACGTAAATAAAATTAAAAAATGCAAATAAATTTGTTTCAGAACTCAGATAAATTTACGCAGTACTCAGATAAATTTGACAGAAGACAGATAAATCTCACAAAAAGTCAGATAAATTTGACAAAAGTCAGATAAATTTGACAAAACTCAGATAAATTTGCCAAAAACGCAGAGAAATATGACAGGAGACGGATTAATTTTACAAAAACTAGGATAAATTTGACAGAAAGCTTAGATAAATTTGATAGTAGGTCTGGGCTTTGAACTGAGGGTGCAGATTTGGAAGAGAAGAATGGGGGAGGAGAACCATAACAATCTCAAACACAATTTTAGATTAAAAAAAAGTGCAGTTTTATAATGTTGTTGTTGATAATGATGACAGGACTCCTGCTACTAGCTGTATCTTTCTTGAAAACTTATGATGCATCACACAGTCCACAATCTCAATATTTCCCTTCCAGAACTAGAAATCAACACAAAATTACAGAAATCCATTTGTCGTCATTTTAAAAGTCCATACTTAGCACAAAAAATCAGAAAATACTCACAAAATCACATATCCAAGATTCAAAGACCAAATGGGTTTCCAGAAATCAAACATGAATACCTAAGGGAAACAAAACACAGAAAAACACTTCACCCATTGAAAAACAAGTGCCCAAGTTAAAAAAATAACCTTCACCCATGACGTGTCCAGCACCACTCTCGTACTATTATAATATGGTGAGGGCCATATTTACTCATGCACTCACAGACTACATAAACTTACCCATTTCATCTTTATCACTACAACACGTTCTGCAACAGAATTCCCCCCAACAGAGAACACGTTCTCGCTTGGGATATGAATGCTGCAGGAAATCATGGGTCCCACTGATCGAGGTTCAGATCAGTCTCTACCATCACGGTCGCCCAGCCTTGTAAGGATATTGGAACGGACGCGATCATGATCAGGCAAACTTTGGATTTGGGGGTCGATGGGTGAGATTTGGGAAGACGTAAAGAGATCAGTGGGAGAGAAGGTGGTGGCTTTCCGATTTACACCATGAGTACCATTTTTCGACAGCAGTCGAACATCGCGGCACATAGATCTGTCGACTGCAACAAACTTTTGCGTTTTGACAACTCTGGATGGAATCGAGAATCCTCTACAAGTTCTTCTGAAGCGACGAGTATAGAAATCCGGATTAAGGACAATCTGTGGAGTCGTTTGAGAGGATTTAGGAAGTATGAAGGAGGGAAGATTTGAAATTTTAAATTTCAAAATTTATGCCTAAAACGATTGAAAGGGCAAATTAGTCCTGAAAAATGAAACCATGTGGCTATAGAGACCTCTGGCTGCAAATAGTCTAGTTGCTTGGACTAGAGCCTTTAAAAAGAATTTCCCTGGACTGGAGGCTGGATAGATTCAATTCTAGGGACATTTCGCTAATTATCTCTAAAAAAAACTAAGCCTAAAATCATAGTAACTTGCCAAAGAAAGAACGAATGTGAGAAATTAATGACTTTGAACATCAAGCGCAAGGAGGAGGGAAAGTGAATCAGAGAAGGAGATTTCTTTACAGAGCTGCAAGCATTCGTAACATCTTCGAAGAAACGGTTTCATTTTCCATTTAGTGGTTGTAGAAGTGGTTTATTTGATTTCGAACCCAAGAAGAAAAAAAAATCTAGACTAGTCCAGGTATCTCCTCATACAAACTGTTAACATTCGCTCATTCCAAGACAAGTAAGTTGAATATTTTATCATCTGCAAACCTTCATCGTGTTGGAATCCTATCTATCTATCTATCTATTGCAAACTCAGATAAATTGTTCTAGAACTCAAATAAATCTGTTCTAAAACTCAGACAAATTTGTTCAAGAACTCAGATAAATTTATATACAACTTAAATAAATCTGTTCCAAAATTGAGATAAATTTATCTGACGCTGCATTGTAATAAGGTCTTCTTTCGTTGAAATATAAGAAATCTCAACAGAACTTCTTCTTATTCATTCGGATTGAAAAAACGAGAAGAAAGAAGATTGTGGGATATAGATCGAAATCTAAATTATCTGAACCCTATTTCGTTTATTTGGATTGCAAATACTATATTAAATTAGAAAGGTCTTAGAATCTGTCATTCACAAAAGTCTATTTAGAGAATTCGAAGGTCGCAGAATCTGTCTCTCACGCCTACAACAAGTGTATATGCATTTCTTTTAGAAATGTGATTTTTTACACACTCATTATTGATTGCCATTACCATTTGAAATTCAAAACTTAATCTACAAGAAATTGTGGGGGCAAATCAGTTATAAAGGATCGTGCTTATCTACATAAAATGAGGGCTACAAATGTGTGACAGGTTTAGAAGGCTGTGCATGACGTGTTGAGGCGGTTACATGAGAAAATCAGTCAAGCCAATGTTTGAGGTAGCATATTTAGAGATCTCTGGTTGAAATATGTCCAGCTGTATGGAATACAGGTCTTAAACAAAACTCTTGTAGACTGGAGCCTTTAAATGACAAAGTTAAGGGACAATTAGCTAATTTATCCCTTTATCTATATGATTTTTTTTTTCGTTTTCATTTTTGCTTTATGCTACATGGTAAGCACTAAGTCTTGGACTCTCATACACAAGCACAGGACTCTCATACACAAGCACATGTCCCTAATCTGCTAAGTTATAATAGAGTATGTTAAGTTCAAGACTGTCCTTAAATGTCCTTCAGCCTGACGATGAAAATTGCCCCATTAACATAATAAGTTGACATTAGAGCTGACGGCACCAATGATATGTATATTAACTAAAGGTATGGTAGAGTAGACCAATAAAAATTCTCCATTTTCTAAGGCATGTGAATTATCTTGTTGCAAATAATTCATTATTTTTGTTTGCAAGTCTCATGAACTTACATGAATTATTGCTGATATTTTATTCATTATTTTGTTCGATGGGTGGTGGAGAAGTTAACATGAGCTCATGACCTCAACCTCTCACGTTGCAAGCGTACATTGAACGAACTCTTCTACATAACAAATTAAGAAAACAATGAAAAGGGCAGCATAGGAAAACTGCTGTATAATTATAAAAGAGAGGTTATTTACCAGTGAAGAAAAGAGCAAGCGTTGTCATTATTGTATTGGTTTTTAAATGTGTTTTTGCCGGGTCGAATTAGCTGTGAAAGGAGGGGAGTCATTGACCTTCTTTTTTATATTCCTTGCATCGTCTACATATATTGCCTCGAACTCCTCTCCATTTCCATTTGCAATCTCTCTTCCTTTGATCACCAAGTTCTTCATTCTCCATCTCTCTTTTTTACTCTTTTTATGTGGCTATTCTCCAGTATCTGCACTTGATTGTAATCCACCCATATGCTCATTTCCCTGTTACAATCCGATTTCACCTAAATCTGTTTGTGTGAATCAGTAGAGAGATTTTCTTATCTAGAAATCTTGTTCCTACACCTTCTTCCTTCTAAAACCTGCTTGTATGTTGCAGCCTTATGTTTGAGAAGACCATTTAGAGATCTTGGGTTTTGTGAAACTGGGTAAGTCTGTTTTCATTATTCCTTGACAACACCTTCAAAAAAACCTGGTAATTATGTAATTTCTGTTTTTCCAAACACCCCCAATCCAAAAAGAAAAAAAAAAAAAAAATCTTTGTTGGTTTTTACTCCTTTTTAAAGCATTTTAGTGGTTGGAGTTTCTTTTCAGTTGTAGAAGTTAGACTGGATCTCTTCCTGTATCTTATTCCTTAGAAAAACCTTTATAAAAGCCTTCAAATCATGTAACTTTGCTCCAATTTCATCTCTCTTCAACCAGAAAAAAAAAAAAAAATACTTGTAACTTTTTTCTTCATGTATCTTTGAGACTTGGGCTTATAGTCCTCTCTATACTGGCCAAAATTCAAGTTCTTGTGTAACAAAACCTCTATAAAAACCTTCAAATCATGTAATTTTCCCCTTTTTCTAGCCCTCTTCTCAAAAGCCAAAAAAAAAAAAAAAAAAAAAAAAGAGCTTATTTCCAAAACAAAAAGACAAAAAAATGTTCTAGCATCTAGTCAGTAGTAACTTCTTCTTAACCGAAAACAACAGAAATGCCGGAATCCGAGACCGGTACGCCGAATGTATCGGCCCCCGCAACGCCCGGCACGCCCGGCGCGCCACTGTTTACATCTCTCCGAGTCGACTCGCTGTCCTACGACCGAAAATCAATGCCTCGCTGCAACAATTGCTTCTCAGTCGACTCGTTCGTCCCGGGTCACTCGTGCTTCACTGATTTCCCCAAGCCTGACATCTCGCTCACCAGGAAGGTACGCACACGTACTCTCTTTCTTTCTCTCTATCTCACACGTGCCATCTCGATTGCCTATAAAAACACCATTTGATTGCTTGTAGGCTGCATTTCTATTATTGAGGTGATTGGCTGACTACTGCTATAAATAATGACTTGTTGTCAGATCACACCCATTTTTTTCAAAAAGATTTTTGCCCATTGAATTGTGTGAATTGGTCAACTTTTCGAACTTGGCCTTTTGTCAATCCCCAAAGTCCATCAATCAGTTTAATGGGACCGTCCGATCTGTTTGGTTTCTAAGATATGACCCACCTTAATGTATGGTGTGTCGGCTCCACATATTTATGTCGACAAAATTACTTGGTTGCATTGCAATTGCATCCCCATGGTTTAAAACACTTTTTCATCCGAAACCTTTGTGTATCGGTTATGCATATCATTTGATACTTCTGTTTTGTTTTGGAACTTTTTTTTATAATTTATAAGATGCTATAGAAGTAGGCAGATTACAAACGTTTTTATTGCCTTTAGATATAAAATTAATGTAATTAAGACGACATGAAGGAGACTTTTGATGCATTTACATTTTTAGTAGGAACGTATGGAAAAATTTTGTCAGTCATGGGCCATGTATACTACTGGTAGTATCACTCACTTTCGGCTTGAGTGGGGCCACCTTAAATAATTTGAAATTGGAAGAGAATATAAGATATTTTGTCAACTAGTACCACCACCCCTCGAGTAGTCAACTTGCGCTTGTGACAGCCAATGAAGGCTTAGTAATGGGTAAATATATATCTTTTAATTTTAGGTCCTCAAAAATCTGTATCTTATGAAAAATTAAATTGTCTTGATAAAGTCTAAGAGTTGTTTGAATGCCCAAAAAAAAGTAGTTGGTTTTTGTGGGTGAATTCGAGATATTCATATTTGTTTTGGGGACGGATCTAAAATTTTCACATCGACTTGAAGGTTAACCTCAAAATTTCATGTGAGTTTTGCAACCGGACACAAGTCCGGCTTGGTGAGCGAAGAATTATGGAAATTTTGCATCACTGGTGTCTTATCATGTGGATTGCCCACTGTTCCCTAATCTGGACATTTACACAATACAGTCTTTCGTGGGGCCAATTTATGGATCCAGCAGCTTCTACATATCTCTAGAAAAAAAAATTAATTTATTATTTTTTGCTAGCCATTTGATATAAGACTAATAATTTAATACAACTTGCTAGTTACTAACACTAGTGGTCACAAGTAGATATGTGTTTTGGTAGATGGTTGATTGAGAACCCTTTGTCTGTTTGTCTTGTGGGAACGTGCCATGTGTCTTATTTTTTTTTGGACTTGAAGTTGTCAGTGAGTGATTCTCATATAATATAAGAGTAGTAGGATAAACTTTTGTTTATGTTTTTTATTATATTAAGTAAAATATCTTTTTATGAGGGTTAATTTTTTCCCCCACAAATTTAGTATTTATTAATAACATTATTCACATAAGAAACTATGGTTGGTAGTAGATATATTTTATGATCCAGCGTTTTTGTTTCCTACGTGATGTAACTACACACCGACCTAACTCTGTCTGAGCATCTGCTTAGACCTGCGCAGCGAGGATAAAAAGCATCCCCTGCTAGTTGCTAAAAAAAGGTAAATTCCTAGCCCCATGTGGATACGGGGAGTACAGTACAGTATAGTACACTGAAATTCGTTAAAAAGAGCCAAATCTTCTGCACAAATTTACCCTCCAGGTGTAAATTTATTTGCATTAACATACATAGTAACTCAATATATAAAGTGGTTAAAAATAAAGATAAAAAATAATTTTTGAGTAAATTTTTAAAAATGATTATCAAATAATATTTTTTATTTTATTTTTCTAATGAAAATATTATTTAAGGTGCGTTTGGTAACGATCGCGGAAGAGAGAGCTACTGGGCGTTTTCTCTTTCGCAGAACTGCCTTTCCTATTACCCCTGCGATGACCTCCGGATCCTCTATCATGTGAAATTCAAGCTAAATCACGAGGAATCACCGGCTATTTCATCGCTACACCAATCACATTGAGCAAGGCGTTGGATTGTCACCCAATGTTTTCTATTGAAATTGGTGCTACACAAATGCCTCGTTAATGTGTTTTTTTTTAATTAAACTTTAATCTTCATTTTTAACCACTATATGCATCCGATTCCTATATATTCTAAAGCAAACAGATATGCCTATAAGAATTCTTATTACTGTAGTAGTGAAACTTTAAAGTGGAAACCATCTATTGAAATACAAACTACTCAAAATGAACACATACTTTCCTTGTGTTTGTAATGTTCTTAATTTTTATCTCAGTGTGAGTTCGCCACACCAAATTTCCACCGTCGATAGGCATTAACCCTTGAGGAATTAAAATAACTTTGACGAATTAAAACTAAGGTTGGAGTTTGACTGACCCGATCTCATTTTACTTTCATCTATGTTCAAACTTTCTTTTTTTAATTTTTCGTTTCCTCCCTTGCGATACATGCATCTATGTGCTCCTCAGTGAAACGGGGCTTTTTTTTGCCAAAAATGCTACAGGTGCTCTGTAGCATAGCTATTATTTAAGTAACGTTGAAAAGAACTTATTCTTATTCGATGATATGACCAACTTCAGATGGGCATGCAGAAGAAAATGACTGGAAAGTTCAGTCTAAACCTTCAATAATCATGATTATGCTCCTGATTCGATTATGACGATCACCAAACCAGAACTGAAATTTGGTTCGCACGCAATGAATCATATATTATTCCTATCTGACAGCCACCGGCCCTACAAGGTGACTTTAGGTGCTGGCCTTGTCCCCATGCCCATATGATCATCTCTCTTCTGGTATGTGGATGGAAAGCCATATCCATTCTCTCTATCTACCTACAATTTAGCTGGGCATGGAAATTAGAGAGTTCATTTGCATCTTCCTTCAATAGATTGGTTGTGGCAATCACTAGGCCTGTTTTCTTGCACTTGAGTGAAGTAAAATAGGAGTGGAATTGACCTCTAAAAAGACTAGATGAGTAAACACATGTGCTGATGTAGATTCCTATTTTATTCTTCTTTTATATCTCTATGAAGTTACTCCTACAATATATAATAAAGTGCCTTTTACTTTATTCTCTTTGATTAAATTCTTTATTTTTATTATTTTTATTTTATACAAATTATCCAAATACATATAAAGTAATTTACGTGCTCATTTATTTTAACTCTCTTGTAACATTATTTATGATGGATCCTTACTCCTTTTTTACTTCGCCCCTCATGCAAAAAATAGGCCAAGGTAGAATCATAAGTGAATGTGCAAAATAACATTGAACACATCCAAGGCCGCAAAGTCTTGCATGTGGGACTAATGGCCCAGTGCCCCCTACCCCTCTTTTTTGTCATTTGGCCCACAAGCCAATTAGAGGGTACCTTTCCAGGTCTCAGACACCTAAAAGCTTGAATACCGTAGAAATCACATCGTAGGTGGACCCCTTTCTTTTCTGCTCACGTGAAGAGCAGTGCTCACCACCACGGTCCAAAAGACTCGACACTTCCAGTGCATGTCATGTTTTAGCTTCTACATATCCCATGTCGTGCCTATTACATCCCCTCCGTTCATGAGTCATATATCTAAAACTTCATCATGAGCCCCACACAATGATGATTCAAACCGTTTCAAACTAATATCATCTCTTTTGATGATATTTTCAAATTTCACTAAAAAGTTGGACTCTACCATTACATTGAGTGTATGACTGATGACAAAAAATCAAGGCAAGGGCAATTTAGTCAAGGAGTCCGGATCTCCTGTTTCATTAGGCCTATTTCAAGCGTTACATAAAAAAAAATGTGATTTCAGCTAATTGCACACTCTCAATTATATTATTAGAATAAAAAAAAAATTAAAGATGCCATTTTATACATGTGGTGCTCAGAAATATGCAGAAGCAATATTTTTCTGTTTCGTTCAAATAGGGGATCCAGACTCGTGCCCGTTTCTTTATCAGAATTTCAAGAATTCATGTCTGGGAGAATTTCAAATTCTCTAAAAGTTGTCCCGAGGTGGAATTCCAAATTCCTCTTTTTAATGGAGGATTTGAAATTTCAACAAATGATATAAAGAGTGAAATTTCAAGAATTCCAAAATGTTTTTTAGGTGGTTGAAATTTGAAATCATGATAAAAGACATCATTTCATATCATGTCCAAAAAAACTCAAACCTTTCAAATTTTTATCATAAATTTCGATAAAGAAACTGATAAAAGAGGTAGGGACTCCATTTATATTACAAGTTGGCAAGTTCACCGACACTTACTTTATCTAATATAGCACTCTTGGTTCCCAGCAGATTCCCCTTTATCTTCTCCATTTCTAGAAAATAAAATAAAGAAGCAAAACTACAGCTTTTGCAGAGAAATGCCATAGGATATTTTGGGCATCAAGTCGTGTATAATGAAGGGGGCATTTCAGTTCCGCATCAACAGCATGCACGTCTCCCAAAGTCATCGCTATCGTCACTACACGTGGTGGTTCGATTTTTGGCCCGGTCTTTAAGATACCAATAATTTAGTGCCCCAAGAAGAAGTGATCTGCTCTGATCAAATAAATGTCCTAGAGTTGGTGTATTATAATTTATCTTTTTGTGAAATGGAGTTCTTTGTGATTGTTGTCACAGCAAATTATCATTATGATAAAATTATAATCTCAGTAATGCTTTGGAAACTTTGATATTTCTTTGAGAAATGTCAGAGAAAATAAACCTAGGGTCCTTTTGATCTGTATTATTAAATTCTTAGAAAATTGAGGTATTACCTTCCTTTGACCTTCCTTTGATGGAAAATCATTATGCATTGCAGGAAAGTTGTCTCTCATGCACTTCCTTATCTTATATTCTTCACTTCTCAGCTCTTCAATTTTTATTGTAAGAACCCACTCTGTACTAAAACTTTCTAGAATGCAATACAAAGTATGCAAATATACCCATAATGTTTAAATAGGTAAGGTGAGAAAAGAAATATAAAATGCTGTAAAGATCTTTTTTTTTTTTATGAGTTTTTGCAATTTCTCATTTTGATATTATTGTGGTTTTCTCATGATATCTTCAGTTTAAACAATTTTTAAAACATCATAATTTGAGATATTTTTCTGGGTAATTATCATTTATCACATTGTTATTGAGATAACTTTAGAATGTCCAGTATTTGTGACGCGGGTTTTTTCCCCTCCTATTGTGGATACTCACCCACCCACACGCACTCCCCCTCCTTTACCATGGTCACAGTCGCTGATTGTTCTTATGGAGGAGAGGTGCCTCACCACAGCGCTACTGGTTGATTGGCAAATTGGTAATATTGCTCGTATCCAGTGTATTGGAAATTAAGTCAAACTGCCTCAGTCCAACCAGACTCAACCACTGGTTGATTGGCAAATTGGTGACATTGCTCTTATCCAGTGTATTGGAGATTAAGTCAAACTGCCTCAGTCCAGCCTGACTCAACCACAAACTTTTTCCTTCCAATACTGAGCCCCACCTAATAAATTGGGATGAGAGAGAAAACTTATTGCCAAACTAGTCAATTGTTTTGACTAATTATAACTGATTTTAATAATTTTAATTATTATATAAAATATATTGTACTAATGATGTGATTGAGTCGATTGAACTGCCTATCTACTATAGCTTTAGATGTGAGGCATCTTACTCTGCATGGATACAATTAGGGATCTATCCCCTCCCTAGTTGGAACACTGCTAGTTGGGACTTCAGTATTGAATGTATATTGGTGCAGGAGTATTTATAACAGCAAAAGAACCTACGAATTAGAACCAGATTCGACCAAGTTGTCCAGTCAAAAGCTTGAACCTAAAACTTTGTTTGTGGCACAGCTTGGAGCTGAATTTGTGGGGACATTCATCCTGATCTTTTTCGCAACTGCTGCACCAATAGTGAATCAGAAGTACAACGGGGCTGAGACACTTCTGGGTAATGCCGGTTCAGCGGGCCTTGCAGTGATGATCGTGATCCTGTCCACGGGCCACATATCTGGAGCCCACCTCAACCCATCACTCACTATTGCATTTGCAGTTTTTCGGCATTTCCCATGGGTTCAGGTGCCTGCATACATTGCTGCGCAGGTGTCAGCATCCATATGCGCATCGTTCGCCCTTAAGGGTGTGTTCCACCCTTTCATGGCCGGAGGAGTGACCACACCATCTGTTAGCATTGCGCAGGCCTTCATGCTGGAGTTCATCATAACTTTCAATCTGATGTTTGTTGTCACTGCTGTTGCAACCGATACTCGAGCGGTATGATTAGTTCCCATGCAATTGAAGTGATTTTATTTTTAATCATGCTTTTTTTTTTTTTCATGGTATTTTTTTTCTTGCTCGAAATATATGTATCATAATTGTGTGATATGATTGGTTTGGACCGGTAAATAGTGGATCGAATTTATAAATTTTGAAAAAGTGGAGCATACTCCACTCTAAAAGTGGGAGCAAGTTATATGGACTCTTTCACCAATTTCATTTAACTGATCGGTTGTTTTCTCTGGTTGTAACTAGTGGATTTTTTCCTGCAGGTAGGAGAATTGGCAGGAATAGCAGTTGGGGCCGCCGTCTTGCTAAACATTCTCATTGCTGGGTTAGTACACTAAATTTATTCATTTCTGAAGTGTCATGGTGTTCATTCTCAATAGTGAAACTTTTTCTATAATCTTCTCATCACGAGTTTTTCACAATCATTACCTTAGATCAGGATACTAGCAAGGTATGATAAAGCTAAGTTTTGTATATGATGCACGCAACCTTCTTATTTTTTGTGAAAGCCTTAGATTTCTTCTTGTTGCGTAATCAGGTTAAAACTTAGCATCTTACTGGACGGTATTCTATATTGATTGGTTCACTCTACTTCATAGAAAAATCTAATATTTCCCTTTTGCCAGATAATCGCTGGACACTTTTGTGGTAGGTGTTTGAAAATTGGCACTGATTTGAATATCATAGGATTGGGCAGGTTCCCTGCTATAAATCTCCACTTTCCATCCATGTGAATGTAATGTGATCTAATCAAATCGAGACCATCCATCATTGGTTGTCCAATATCAAAACCAAAAGGTTGAATGATTCTGGCCTCCCAATTAAATGGAGTACTTTTCCTTGAATGTGGTCCATCCCAATCAATAATCTTACCTTTGAATGTCCATTTAAAGGCCGTTGATCACAGCGGCACTATAGCATGAGAATTTTTACATGGACCATCTACAGTAGGATTCACAATATGGGCAATCTGAATTCGCCTACAACCAAAACTGCTTTATCGAGCGGTGGATTGGACTAATGCCAATGCATAAAATTATGAAATAGCACCACCTAAAGAAGATGTTAGATGATTATTATTACTCTCTCTTTTTAAAGTATATAACAGGAGATGTTTAAATTTTTTTTTTAAACAGATGTCCCCATCTTTTGATTCTTTTATTATCCATGATTTTTTTAATTTTATCATTATTTTCGTCAGTATTCTAACTTGATAAGGGAAAGGATCAGATAGGGTCATTCCATGTTGAAGGAATTTTTGTTCTTTTTCGATGAAGTGACAGTTAAGATGGTTGCTTGGGGTTTTTAGAATAATAGAGAGGTCGTTAGGTGCACGTCGTTGATGTAGAAAATTTTTAGCCATGACATACAATTGTTGAAAATGCACGTCGTTGCAGGAAATTTTTCATTAAAAAACTGGTTTTCATGCTATTGTATGGTTGAAAATATCCTCCATTTTTTCAAGGGGTTAGCGACACATCTTTCTCTGGGGATCTTTACTTGAAGGACACTGAATAGAAGCAACTAATATTTCATTTGGTTCAACTCTTCACTTTTCATGTTCCCTGATCATTCAATGGTTATGTTTTCAAATCAAGTTGAAATTTAGGCAATATGTAATTGACATTGCATGATCCCTTTTTGACGACCCATTTCACCGAAGTAAAAGTGGGAGTTGTTTTACCTGATCAGGCCGGCCACTGGTGGTTCCATGAACCCTGTACGCACACTGGGGCCCGCAGTGGCAGCTGGGAACTACAAGGGTGTCTGGATTTACCTGGTGGCCCCCACCATCGGGGCGGTCACGGGCGCAGCGGTCTACACGGCCGTGAAGCTCAAAGAAGACGACGTGCCGCAACCTTCCCGGCCGAGAAGCTTCCGTCGCTAGCTTCCATCATCTCTTCTGTGGCTCCATCCTCATTACTATTACTATTATTGTCCTGTGATCCCACAATATAAGACATTATATAAACAGTATCCCTTACAATAATGTGTCCCATGTGACGATTCTGGGACTTGACACAAAGTCCACTTCTCCTTTGGACAGGGCACAAAAATCCCCTAAAAAAATGATTGTGCTTGTACGTTGTTTATTAGTGTGGTGCTATGGTGTGTATGAACATTATACATAGAACATGAAGTTGGTGTGATGGGAGCGAATGGCATGGGCGTTTTGCCTGACGCTATGGTCTTTCGCAGCTTGTGCAAATTTGGAATAAGATGATAAATGTACAATTATAGTTTGTTAATCTTGTAGCTATTTGTCAACCATTTTGTATAAACTGCAATGGTACAATGGCTTTCTTGTGGGCAGTGTCAATAAATCTATATAAATATCCAAAAAATTCAGAATATTAAAAAATATTGGAAAATAATATTTTTTCTTTTCCATTATAACAACAATAAATCAAAATCTCAGTCACGTTAAGTTATGAGTCTTGTTTGTATCGCAGCTCACTGTCCGGTATTTCATATAATGCAACCATTATTGATGCTTATGATCAATTTATTGGTGTAAAAAAAAAAATGAAAATAACATATCAATAAGCCTCTGGTAGATCTAAATCATGTTTATGACTATGAGTAAATGTAAATCTATCATTTACACACTATTAATAAGCCTTTGGTATTACAAATATTCTAACAGGTAACAATAATTATTTTTAGATAAAATAAAGATTTAATAAAATCATTTTTAAAACTCTAAATATATGGATCTAGAATAAAAGTATGTAGATCAATCATTTACACACCATATAATGATCATGAATCATTAAAAGAACATATTTATGATGAAGTCCCCAAAAAATGATATATTATAATTCAAATATTAAAAAATTTGAAAATAAAAAAAATGAATTTTTTTTTTCAAAATCACGTGTATGAGTAGATCTAACATGAAAGTATGTAGATCTAACTTCTAAATGAAGAACACAACACAAATGACAAATCCAATGATTTCTATGCTTCATCTAAAAATAAAGAATAAAGAATACATAATAAAATGCTTTAAGTTGATTTTCTCTTACCTTAAATAATATTTTCTTCAAGAAATAGATGTGGGATTTGAAAATATGCAAGAGGGATGTGTGATGAAGTATGGCTGCTGCTATGGGTAGTAAAGAGGTGAGAAGAGAGGAGGAGAAGATGAAGATGGGGGGAAAAAATAGAAAAATTAGGGTTTTATCACATTTTATGAGATTTCGGCCGATATTTTGAAAATATCGGCCGAAATCTTGGAAAAACCGAGATGAACTTCATCTCGACAGATATGGGCCGATATTTTGGCGATATACAGCCCCGAGATACCGATACCGATATCTCGGGGCCGTATCGGATTGGTATCGGCCGATACGAACCGGTATCAGCCGATTTTTAAAACCATGATTTTATATGAATTCTGTTGGTGCGTCATATGATTGGTGCACTCGGTTTTCTATTAATGTTATTTTTGTTCATGCAAAGGTTAGTGGTGGTTAATGATGGTAGGTTAGCTTTCAAATCCTTCTTGCACTTGCTCTAATGCTGTCAAAGGATAATTTATTGGTGTTCTTTTGCTTTTACCAGTTCCTTTTGCTTTAAAAATTATAGATTAGCCATTTTGTGTGGGGCAGATGGCACTTAAGAGATCCCTATCTTATGTTACTTTCCATTTGTTGAGCTGTTATACTGTCTTACCTAGAACTATTTTAAGTGATTAATGATATTGTGATGGCATCATTGTGCCATGCTAATGTCGATGTCGTACTTATGATGGTAACTTATTTTCCATAGAACAAACAGGCACTTTTTACTGGGGTCAGGCCTTGCTGCTTGGGCTACTTTGGAGTGAACTACAGAACAGGTACTTGAAAGGCTGACCTTTGGGCAAGTACCAAGCTTATAACTAGTAAGGTCATTTAATGTAAGGGTCAGAGTGGTTATGTCAAAGCTCATTAGTCCGGCCCAATTTGGCCTCGTCCTATTTACATCGCACCGCGTGTAAAATATATCAAATGAACAAAATAACAATGAAACATATTTATTAACATTTGTGTCATCAATCATCATCAAAGCTTTGTCTTAATTATGTTTGGGTTAGCTACATGAATTTTTTTTCTCGATTTCCATCTATCATGGGCTGAATTCTTAGGAAAGTATTTTTTTACGTCTATCGTTTCTACTTCTCATAAACTCTTTGGGCTACCCTTACCTGACAAGATATCAACGTACATAGAAACACCTTTCATCACTACTGTCGTTAGTTAACGTTGGACATGTTCAAAGTTTATCAAATGAGTCTTCTTAATTTATCAGCTATTGAAGCTACCCTCTAAATGCTTCCAAATGTGTTTATTTCGGATTCTCTTTCCTTTTTTTCTTTTCTTTTTTTTTTATCAGCAACGCAGCTTTCATCACATAAGACAAAGCAACATATAAAGATAAATTAAAAAAAAAGAAGGAAAAAACAGAAAGAAAAAAGAGAGTTCAAGAACGCTGTACCACTCTCCCACCCAATTACATAACCACTCCCACCCAAGGAGTGGACCTCTTAACTCCCTGCTTAGTTAAAGCATCTTCCATGGAGTTAGCTGATCTACTCACATGACAAAACTCGACAAGACTCATAGAATATAACTCCCTGATTTCATTAAAAAGAAATTGAAACTTCCATGGACATAACTTATCGCATTAGAAGAATCACTTTCCACAAGAAGGCTACCACCAAAACTTCTAGAGAACAACCTAAGAGTTTCCAAGATGGCTAGCATCTCCGCTTCATTAGAATCACAAACTCCCACATTCTTCGAGAACATAAGAAGAACCTCACCATTACTACTACGTAGCACTTCCCCCACCCCTACTGGACCTGGTTTACCCCTCGAAGCGTCATTCACATTAAACTTCAATGTTCCAACTGGAGGGGCAGACCAAGGCACGGAAATCCTCACCTTAATTGGGCCACACCCCATACAATCTTTCCAATTCGAAATGATATCATTCATGTTGAAGTTGGAGAACTCCTTTCTCACTGAAGAACATTTTGCAATCCTAGGGTGACTTTGGAGATCAAATCTGGAACTCAAGAGGAAGAGGCTGAGAAAATTCTACCATTCATTTCCTTTCAAATGGACCATATGATAGCAAAAGGGACCAACCTCCATAAGACTCGCCCACACCCAAAGAAACAACCACCCAGCCAAGATTCCGCAGCATCTGAAATATTCTTTGGACAACACCAAGCAAGGCTACACTTCCCAATGAAGTGTTTCCAAATGCAGGCCGCCACCTTATAATGAAGAAAGAGATGGTTAACTGACTCTTCCTCTTTACCACACTTCACACAAATGTCTGATGAAAACAGGTTAGAGGTCAACCCTCTCCTCTTTAGACTATCAACCGTGCATGGATACCTTCCCAGCCACTACCAACGAGAAGAATGCGTCAACTCTTAGAGGAGAAAACCCCAACCACACACTAGCAGAAAGAGCCCTATGATAAAGATTCCCCTTTTAAGGCCAAGAAGAAAGCAGCCGAGAACTCTCGGGAGATGGAAGGTTTCCAAATCCGATAGTCTTTAGCATGGGCGGCGCTACATTGATCCCAGTGGGGTGAGATCTGAAAAAATATTTAAAAAAAAAAAAAAAAAGGCGCTACATTGATCCCAGTGGGGTGAGATCTGAAAAAATATTAAAAAAAAAAAACTTATCATCTTTAATTAATTGAACTTATGGGAAGCTTTTGACCCCACTCAATGCCTAAGTTAATGGGCCATCTGTCTACCAAAGCAAAAAAAAAAAAAAAAAAAGGAAGAAATTTATGGGCCCAACTTTTATTTTTTTAAAGAAAATTTCATTTTTTAGACATTCTGTCTGTAACTCTTTATTTACCCTAATTTAACCTCTAAATACGGTATTCTCTCCGTATTAGAAGGACAAAACCGTAACATTCAGATTTAGATATATAGACTCCTAGCCATTCAGATTCAAAACTATATTGCTGATATGCGCTGTATCAATGAGTTTTTAGAACTTAAAGGAATTGGTGACATTGCTAGAAAAAAGGTGGAAACAAAGAAGGATATCGTATACTTATCAGTTTATTTGCTTCTAAAATTGACGTTGATTTTACCTATAGCGACTGTAACGGTAAAAAGATCTTTTTCAGCAATGAAGTACCTAAATAATAGGTTGTGTAACCGAATGAGAAATCAATGGATGAATGATGTTTAGTCACATATATTGAAAATGATGTGTTTGTTAGTGTTAATAATGAAGCTATTATGCAACGATTTCAACACATGAAAACCCATTGAGGGCAGCAGTGGGAGTTTATGTATTTGAATTTTATTTTTGATTAATAACTATTAGTAACAATGTATTTAAATTTCTGTTTATTTTTTATTGAGAATTCAATATTATCTTTGTCGGATTGTCGGAAATAGATTTTTTGATAATTTTATATTATATTTGTTGAATTATCGAAAGTAGATGATAGATGTTGATAAAGGGGAAAATAAACTTATTCGATTTGTGGAAGATAAGTCCTTTGTTGACCCCACTGACTCGAATTCCTATAGCCGTCACTAGTCCTTAGAATCTGTGCAAATAAATACATTAGTAAGAATGTTCATAAGTTCTTCATAAGATCCCCCCTCCAACAGAGGAAGAGCCCTCCTAAATGTACACCCGTTCCTCACCTCAAAATAATCACTAACAAAAGACTCCTTATTGACCATAATTTTAAAGAGCTTAGAAAACATCACACGTAAAGGACCCACCCCAACCAATCATCCAATTTGAACCTAACAACCCTCCCGTCCCCCACTACAAAACCCACCCCTTTCTGCAAAGACACCCCTCTCACATTGGACTTGTCTCCAACCTAAGCATTTGCTCTCCATGAGCTCATTATACAATGGCTAGGACCAATCTTGGGCCGCCATGCACCCCCATTTATCGTCACCATATTTAAAATCAATTACTTTACGCCAAAGAGCATCGTTTTCACATGTCCACATGTCCATCTCAACAATCTTTTTTTTTTTTTTTTTTCACATGTTGTTTCTTAATTAATCAACATTTTTCTTTATAGGCCATAGCTAGTCTAATAGTTGCATTATTCTTCAAAAACAGCTTAATCATACTAACTTTCTAGTTTTATAACTTATAACTCTAAATACATGGTGATCATGAGGCTTATCACGTCTACCTTGTAAACGATGATCTATATTTATACATTTAATTTCCACAGAAATAGAATACATAACTATTAACTATTTAAAAGTGTTTTTGCAACGTATTAGGATCAGCATTGGGCTTAGAGTTTTTCATAATGTTTAATCTGAGTCTTCAAATGTAGTCTGTAAAGCTGTGCTGGACATAAATTTGAGACCCATTATATATAATAGGCGGAATAGGCTTTGACATATTCTAGCCCAGCCAATACCTTGCCTCATTGATTCTCCTAGTCCTCCCGTCTTCCACAATGAGCCTGGATAGGATTGAGGGTTTTCCATATCATTTAGCCAATAGGTCAAGTTTAGAGTTCAAATCCCTTAATGGGTCAAACAAAAATCTTCATTTTTAAGACTCTCCAAGCCTAAGAACGGACTCTTACCACAATGGTGAGAGGTGGCAGTTCTTACCTCACTGCCCAGAGTTCCAGAACCTGAGTAGTTGCCTTCCTTCACCCAAGGGTTGTCCTACCTCATCCGAGGTCTTCTTCCCTCGCCGGAGGGCTCCCTTACCTCACCCGAGGTCTTGGGTCCCAGCCCATAAGCTGGGTACCAAAAAAAGACTGTCCAAGCCTAATACAGCCATTGGTGGTCAGAATCATGTTCGAACCGTAAGCTGCGGTGTTTCAATGTTTCATCATACTATATTACGTATACAAGTGGGTATTTTATAGTCATTCTGGCTATATATAATGTAAAGATTACACAGCCTTTTAATGCCTTTGTATGTATGGACTTGACTAGAGACACCCAGATCTGAATCCCATTATCAATCTGGCCCAAAAGTTCTTCCATAAAATTTTCAGGTCGGATTGTTGGAACCGGGAAACTAATCAGGCAATCAGGGCTTCACTTACAGCCATGCAAATGAGGATGAAAATGAGTTGATCTTGGCCCGGGTGTAACAATTTGATGTGATCTGGGGGTCACATCCATGTTCCATTATATTTGTTTGATCCAACTCAAGCATGGTTGTTGACTGGGGATCAAATGGGGCCATACTTGAATTTTATGGATTGGTGTTAGGATTCACCACCATAGCTTTAGATAAAAATCTACATGCTTTTAGCTAACTTCATAATTCTTTGGGGACTTAAACTTTTTTCCCTTGGAAACAAAATCCTTTCTTGCTCTCCATAAAACACGCCAAATGCTTATGACCTATGCATGGGAACAAAGAGGATTTTTCTTTTCGACTTCCGGGCTTATTGAACAACCCAATCTCACTTTATCAAATCCGATGTCCACCAAAACTTTTCCTGATGATTGGACTATCCGATGGGCTGTTTATTTGTCTAACAGACAGAAAGCTTGAAGTGTTGTGTACATAAATGGCCAAAGGCTTGCCAAACCCATCCTGATTTGTTCTAAGGTAATAGTGTGGGCCCATATATGGGACCTTGTATTTAATTACAAGGGTGGACCCTGGTGTTTCTTATAAACCCTGGGCTGGAATGACCCTTAATATAAAGGCCAATCAGTGAACTGGGTCTGATTCAAAACTCCTAGATAGGCCCTCTCCTACCCTCTTGGAGGCCAAATAACTTTGAGCGAGGGTGTTTGTAAGGCTTGGGCCTGGACCAGGCCAAGGCCCATCCTTCCAACATGCATTGCAGCAAATATATATATATATATATATATATATATATATAAAACACATATGGGGAATATTCATGTGCATCTATCCCTCACCATAGGGTGAGGGGCACTTTCCTTTTTGCACATGAAGACAAGGAAGTGTACCTCACCCTATGTACTTGAAAATTCACTTTTGTACTTGAAAATTCCCATTTATGGAAGTGTCCATCACCCTATGGTGAGGGATAGATGCATATAAATGTTCCCACATATATATATATATATATATATATGGAGATGCTCTTATGAGAGATGCTCTCACCTTATTATGAGAGACAAGGTCGAGGCTCTCACATCCATATCCAATGCCAACAGCCTAAATGTGAGGGTCCCCACCTTATCTCTCTGTTTTTAAGGTTATTGATTTGAACCATGTCTACATCGTCCTCCATCCATTGTGGAGGCCCATCAGCTAAATTTTTTGTCACCGATATATGGGCAAACACATTAGGATAATGTACATGTAATGTAATACATTGCTTTGATGATGTTTTTTTATTCAATCCAACAGTTAATAATATCACTTCCTTTCGAGAAGCGCCCATGCATGTCTAATACAGTCAATAATTACACAGCGCAGTCGCAACTAGATATATTACTTTCAACATAGTGATGTCTAATATAGACTTTACTTGACCATGCATGTAATTAGTTTTATGTAATACTTTTCAATATAATTTTTCGTCATCAAAGCTTTATCGTATTTTGGGTCGGGTACATGAATTCTATTTGTCCATTCTGATCTATCCTCAGCCAAACCCTACACCTTTTTTAATCTATTTTTACTTCTTTCATCATTGTCCTCTCCGGCTTACCATTTTCCTTTAATGGACCATCCACTTGCATAGAAATATTTTTCTTCACCGGTGTTATTACAAGTTTGCATTGGAACGTCCAAACTATCTCAAACAGATTTCTCTTATTTTATTATATATTGATGATATCTCTAAATACTCTCAAAAGTTCTCGTCTCTAATTTTGTCTTTTCAAGTTTTACCACATATCCACCTCAACATTCGCATCTTTGCTATACTCATTTTGTGAATGTCTTGCTTCTTAATCGACCTATATTCCGCTCTATATTTCATAGTTAATCTAATCAATATATAAAATTCTTCCTTCAATCTTGATGGAATGCTTCAATCAGAAAGTACTTCAGAAGTAAGTCCCCAATTTAATCATCGTACTCTTATCCTATATTTGACGTCCTTCTCGCTCTGTCCAACCTTACTACCTATGGAGCAAAGGTATCCAAAAAATTTTCTTTGTGGTATCTCTTGAGATTCAATTCTCATTAAGCTGTCGTCGTTGTTGTCTTCGTCGTCTTCGTCATCAAAACTTTATCCCAAATATGTTGGGATCGGCTACATAAATTTTATTTCTCCATCTCAACCTATCTTGGGCTAAATTCTCATATAGGTGAGTCTCATCTAATTCTATATAAAATATTTGTAGTATTTGAGTCCCATGAATGACTTCATGGACCCTTAATTTGGACATGCCAGTGGAACTGACCCAAATTAAAAAATGTATCCAAATCCTCTACCTTACTATAATCACCCCACTCCAGGTGGCCCCACGTGATTTAACCCTCTGAACCCTAACCCAAGCACCTAGCCTCTATCCACACCGTTGGATTTGATGGGCATGTATCAATTAATATATTCCAATGTATGATCTGAAAAATAAAACCTGTTGTCCCATGATCAAGTCCATCAATCCTTTCAACCCAAAACAAAAGTCCATTGATCCATTAAAACCAGTCAAAATCTGCCCCCGGCCTAGTATCTAAATCTAATCCAATCCTTCCATCAAAATCTAGAGTTCATTAGGATTCTAACATTACTTGGATCTCAGAAATCTAACCTTAAATAGACCACATGATCAAAGCCCATGCTCTGTACCTACACCATAAATAGACCACACGATTGCCCAAACCTGTGTTGCACATTGGAAAAAAGAGAGTGAAGCTCTCCTCCAATGCTATCTGTCAAACCCTCTTCTCCACTATTGCTAGAGGAGGCCTCATAGAGAGTGAAGCTCAGTTATTTTGGCTTCCCCTTAGCTTTCCTTCCCCCCACCCCTCCCTAACCAATAAGAAAAAAAAAAAAAAAAAAAAAAAAGAAGATCAAGTAAATATTAATTTTAGAAAGGAAATATTATGAAAATAGTATAAAAATGAGGAAAATTTTTGGTGAACTAAAATAAGATATGAGATGTTTTTCAGTCACAAAAATCCATCAATCCCCTCTAGATGACAAACTATAGAAGTTCACACCTAGGTGTCCTCATGGGCCGGGCCGACAAGCCGACCAATATGGGCCCAGCCTGCTTTGGGCTAGTCTTGGATATGTAATCTGGACTTGTTTAATACTTGGGTCAGGCTTGAATTAAGTGATTGGAAGCCTAAAGCCTAGCCTAGTCTGCAGGCCTCAAATAAGGAATGCTTGTACTTTTGTGATGAATTTGTCAAATAATATTGGAACCTCCAAAAACTAGTAAAAAACCCATTTTGGCCCGGTTGCGCCCGAATAAGGAATGCTTGTATCTCAGTGATTAGTTTTTCCAAAACAATTGTTTGAAAACCTGACTCGATTGACTAAATGGGCGGGCTCAGGCTTGGTTTTGGGCCTAAGGCTTGTGTTTCTAAAGTCGCGTGGGACCTGGATATGCATCAACCCAGACATAAACCCTTACTCACACCAACATTGTTATTTTTCCCAGTTAATGTCTAAAAAAAAAAAAAAAAAAAGAACTCAATCATGCGATTATATTATGTAATTAACTTTTACTGTGCTCTTATGTTATCGACATCGTGATCCAAGTCTACATATCTTTGACCTATATTTTCTTTTTGTACAACTTTCTTCTTTTATTTTATTCTTTATTTGTTTCTAAAAATTTTGGCCTAATTTTGTTTTCTTTTTGGACCCTTTCAACTTGTCAAAGTTATATGACAAAGTTTTATGTAGAAGGTGAACTTGCCATAAACTAAAAGTAATACAAGCAAACTTGGTATGGTATAAGAGTTAAATGATAAAACTTGTTAAAAGGGAAAAAGCAAAGCTATCTTTTGGTTTTTTTTTTTAAGAGGTAAATTAAAGTGAAATGAATTTGACATTCATGAAAAATTGGGCAAACAACTTAGATAAAGCACCCAAACAGTTATTGGGAATAGTACAGGGCCGGCTCAAAACAATTTGAAGCCTAAAGCGACAATCATAAATAAAGCCTTTTCTATTTTTTAATATATTTATACATATTTTAGTTAAAATCTGTTTTTCTCGCTTTTTGTGATGAAAAATTACTAATTAAGTTTTTATATTTAAATTTTGCTCACATATCTTTTTCAATTGATAGTATGGTTATTCCACTTAATCTTTCTTGTGACATTGTTGATCGTACGTAGGATTTTATCAATTTTAATTTTGAAATGGAAGAGATGAAATGACAATAATAATATAAAAAAACAATCAATGAAACCCACATGTAAATTGGAAATCAAATACAGTATTGCTTTTGTTTAATTCATTTTGCCAAAGACACTAGTACAATGGAAGTTCATTTTTGTATCATATTGACGAGCGCAATGCCCCCATGCGATACAGGGTTTAATCTTATGCAAATTAAATAATAAAATAAGCTTAATATTTAAATTAGTTATTAATTAATGAATAAAAATCTGAATGATGAATCCATTTGTGTGATTTCAAAATATAAGTTCTTATTATCACGTAATTAAGTAAAAAGAACATAATAATGTTTGAGCTAAATTCTAAATAATGTTAGAAGCACATTTAGATTTTCAGTAAAATTGGAGGTCTTATTGGAATTTGCACAGTTGACACGCGCATGGGAACAAGAATTACAAACACGCATTTATAATAGAAACCATACCTTCATCGGAATCTAGGGGGAATCCGGGGGCATATGTGAGAACTGGAGCAGCACCAATACTAGACACATGAGCAAGTTTGTGAGTGTGGTGAGAAAGAGAAAGAAAAGTTTGTGTAAGGTGTACGAAGATAAGTCTTAATACTTTAGAAGAAATATTTCCTTGGGAGGGAGATGCGTTTTTATATGTGAATGGATGTCTCTGTACGTACATGAAGAGTTGTATCTGTCCTTGGATATACCAATATTGTAGCTCAAGGAGAGGGGAAATTGGCCTTTTTACCCTTCTATTTCCTCTAACTAACATCCACCTTTAAGGTATAGAATAGAATGGTCACACTCCATACGCTTATGAAAGGCTTCAAAATGTGAACTATAAACAAGCCCATCTTTATCGATTAAGGTACATAGACGGAGCCAAAGGCATGGATGCAACTTCTAATGTGTTAGAACTAACGGATACTCAAAAGGAGCCTGCATCACATCCTGATATCCAACCATAAATACTTAGTAAAGCATTACTCTATCATATATCTAACTATAGCAGTAAAACTGTAGGATAGAGTATACAGTATATGACATTCAGTCATCCCATTTCAATTTTCTATTTGCATTCTCATAAAAATCCAACAAAATAGGATTGCTTAGCACATGTGCTATGTAGATATGGATAATGAATACTAAAATGGGCTTGCATTACATCAAAACCATAAATACATTGCGGAGGAACCTTGGTGAAGAATTAGTTCAGAGCCAAAACTCTAGAACAAAAGCACACCGATTATCATTCTAATTTGCCCAAACATTTGGGGGAAACTATAGATGGTTATGACTTTTGAATGCTCAACCTTCATGGATAACCCACGAGTAGAGAGGACATGAATTAAATTAAATACAAAAAGTGTAAATGAAAGAAAAAATAATATATATAATTCATACCTGTCTTTTGGCAACCAGGAAGGACTTCTGGAGTATGTAAAAAACCCCTTGGACTTTCGGGATCGAAGAAAGATATAGAAGAGATTGTTTTCTTTGGATTCCAAGCAGCACAGATGCGGGGAAAAAAAGGTGCAAATCAGAAGAACGAAGAATTTCATTATAGAAAAGGGATGTTTTTTAGGGGTTTTCTATTTTTTCTTTTAATGGCCGTAACTTTTCAACGGTGAAGAATGACTTTCATTTATTTATTTATTAATGTGAGAAGCAAATTGTTATGGGGCCTTATGTTTTGGAAGAAACAAAAGACGGCAGTTACACTTTCAAAATTTTAAAGAGGTTTTGAGGCCTTAAATTTTGGGGTGCACAAAGTAAGGGTTTTCCTTACTTAATGGTAGAGCCGGCGCCGAAGAGGCAGCATCGCTGTTCTTTAATTTCTTTCAAGCATTGAACTGGCATGGCTGCGACGTCGCGACGCGGGATTCACATTCCCCACTCACCATTCCCATGTATCAGCTGCGACAGAGGATACGGATTCTAATCACACTCACCATTCCCATGTATCAGCTGCGACAGAGGATACAGATTCTAATAACCTCACACTAGCGAGTCATTGGATGCATTAAGAAAAATGAAAATAAACACTTCATAGTCAAGTCGTTGGATTCACAAGGTTCTTCATCATCATCTATGATAAGTAAATTCATTAGATAAACCCCACCTTTTAAATTCTCACCACTCAAAATTACTATCTCATCTGTTAAAATTTTACTCTATATGTATTTTAGATGTGATTGATCTCACAGAATGCCACACCAACATACTTTTTTTTCCCTTTTTATTTTGAGTTATTTGAATTAATTTCGAAAGTGAGAGGTACCAATAAATTTTATAGAGATGAATACAGAATCTTCGAGACCAAGCTTGGGAGAATCACAACTTCTTCACACACAGCATTGTTGAGTATCCAGTCCCTAATATGAAACAATGATAGTCATCCTAAATGTAAAGACATTCTTCTTATGGCCATGATGAGGAAGGTTAAATAGGGAATAACAAGTATGTTGGTATGGCCCAAAGCCTGATCACCATATTTAATTCAAAGAAAAAGAAAAGAAAAGTTTTTGCTAAATTTGTTGCCAAATCAACAACCATGAAAGTGGAAATGACAAATATGAATTCTATGAATAACTCAAAATCATAATATTTGATCAAACAACCAATGACTATCACAAAAGTAGATCTTTTATAAATAATCATAAACCATCCAACCCTCTTTTATATGGTGGAATAAATAGACTCTACATCTATATTATGCCACATATTATGTGATCAACTAACTTTAGATAAGGATGGACGTAATTAATTAAACTAAAGGATAAAAATAATTACCTAGACTAACCTTTTCAAATGCCAAAATGAGAGTAAGAGAAATTCATTCTTGGGAACTAGGTGCTTCATTCTTGCAGAACTGGGTGCTCTTTTATGAAGTGATTGTATGATATGGCTCCAATAGCTGTGTGTTTATTTAACAAACAGATGTTTATGAAAATAATCAGTCTTACACATGTGAGGCGCAAAAATTGCCAAACTAACCATAGAGAAAATGTATATTAACCTGGACCAAATTGCCCCTGTAATAATGTGACTCAAGACTCACGATATCAGGAGTCCTCTCATTCCATCTTCTTCTCTTCTTTCTTTCTCCTCTATTATTCATTTCATCTCTATATTGGAACTATACATTTAATTTTCAATTAGGAACATCAAGAAAATCTCTGGCCATTTGGCAATTAATAAATATTATAGACGTAGGATTCGATTTCTAAATTGGAGTCCGATTCCGCAATAGATTGAGAAATTGGACTCTAATATTAAATCGATTTGAGAAATTGGATCTCAAATCAATTTCAAGAGATAAGCTCTATCAATCATTTCAGAGTCCACTTTTGTTAAGCTTCTTTATGTGAATTCAAATTTTAATATCTATTATTGATAGGTGATTAAACAGTGCAGATGAAAAAATCCACCTTGTTCAATAACTTTATCCAACAAAGTTAAAATAAGTCTTCCTTAGGTAGATTTAGAGTTTTAACTATATCTATCATGGTTAGAAAATCCTTAATGTTTATTATTTTAAAAAGTGGATCATTGATAGTGATTTATACATATGGGCTCCACATACAATAAACTTTTTTAAAGTAGGCCTCATATTCTAATTCCTAAAGACGGTGCCACATGCAACTTTGCAATTGATTGTTTGATTTCGATTTTAATATTGACTTTATTTTATCTTCTTTATAAAAAATAGAGATATATCTTGTCCGTTAGGATTTCTCTTAAAAAGAGATTCATTCTCAAATAATAATAAGATTTGAACTTTTATTAAAGAAGCATGACCCACTTTCAGATCGGCCCAGCCGTGCAGTATTGTACCCCAATTAGGCAAGCCAGTGCCACCCATAAGCTGGCCCACATGCCCATCCTAAAATTTTATTTTTAAATTTACTTATATAAATTAAAAGAGACTTTATTGGCTTTTAGGGTTTTCAACTTGAAATAAAGTTGAAATTACTAAAATAAATATATAAGCATTGATGTTAATTTACATAAGACTTGAAGTTTCATATTCATTTATATAAAAAGTAATATTTAGTTTCTATAAATGTTGGCTGGGCCATGTTTCGAACTGTAATAAATGGTATATTCTTTTATTTTATATTTATTTTCATATTTGTTTGTTTTATATTTATTTTTTTATTAAATAATATCTCATAAATAGCCACAAATTGGACATTTTTTTTTTTTTTGGGCCCAGGCTTAGCGCGGGCATGTTTTGCTAATTTATTATTAAAGTAAAAGTAATGTAAAACATCAAATAAAGATATAATAAAATATAAGGGAGTTATAATGGTATTTTATCTGAATTGGTAGGGAATTTTTTTAACTTTTGTTGTAAAAATTGAGTATTTTCTTATTTTTTAGTGGAGAAAGGAGGTACTTTTGATGTGACCTCTTGTCAGTTTTACATTACTTTTATTAACCTAGTAAATAGCTAAACCGGCCAAACAATCCAAAAGTCACCTAGAAAAGCTAAACATCATGGATGTTATTGTTGTATTGGAATATGTAAAGTCATGGACGTTTTGCACCGAGCTCTCCACTACCAAGTTAATGCTAAAACTAGAACCACACTCATAAAGTAATTAAAGTAAAGAGAAAAGTTAGAAAGTCATCTCAAACGCGGTCACTGATGTTGTCAATACCCCGGGAGTAAAGGGTTGTCTCGGTGAGTTTGAAGTCGATTCACAAGGATGGAACTCAATGCCGCGCTTGCACTATCCTAATTAGACTTTAAAATTAGCCTAAACAAACTTTATACGTCAGATTGAATCTCTGAGAGTTATACACAGTTACACCCCAATTATAACTACTAATCTAAAATCCCTACTCTAGAAATCCTATAATCTAAAAAGAATAATGCAACCACAATAAAAAATCAGAAAACTAATTTAAAATAACTAAGGAAATATCAATGTATTGGTTTTTTTTTTTGGGGGGGGTGTGGGGTGGGGGGATGGTATCTTTTATTTCTTAGCAATAATAAGGTGTAGCTGGTGTTCAATAGGACATGTATTTAGAAAAAAAAAAGAAAATTGCTTTGGCCCTAGTCGACCCTAGCTAACTCACCCATAGCCCTTGAGGTAGGATAAGGGCTAAGGTATTATAGGTCCATGACCTGCTGAGGGCTTTAGTTCAACCTAAGCCCAGCCATATATGAAGGTAAGAAAAGGTAGGGGTGCACAAAAAATCTGTCAATCCGTAAATCCGATCCGATCCTAAGGCAAATGGATCGGTGGCGTCCGGATTAGAAATTTTGTAATCTGTTAGCAACGGATTGGTGGCGGATTTCACCCTTAATCGGCGGATTCAATCCGATCCGATCCGTTATAATTAAATATAAATAAAAAAATAAAAAATATATAAGGGTCAAAATATAAAATAAGAAAAAAAAAATGTAAGGGTTCAAAATTAATTCCCTTTCAAACCTTTATCCCCAAAAGGCCAAAACCCTACCTTCATCTCCAAAACTCGTCCCAAGCTCCTAGCGGTAGACCTTCATCTCCCATCTCACATTCATGGCTTCTTCTTCGCTGTAGGCATCTCTCCATCTCTCTCGATCTTTACCCTTTCTAATGCGGTTTCTCACACTCTCTGCTTCGTTTTCTCTTTTTCTACAACGTGATCGCCGATCAAGCCTCGCAGAAGAAGCACAGACGCTGCTGCTCGTCACCGAGGAAGAGAACCTGCGTGGAGGATTCGGAATCTACACTAGTCTTGTCCTTTGGTTGATTGTCTCTGTCGCTCCACTGTCACCGTGGAAGAGACCTGAGAATCCTAGAGTTCATAGAAGAAACAGAGGATCAAGCTCTTTGTAGCTCTGTGTGAATCCTTCCCCTCTTGACAACAAAGACGAAGCTAATTGCAGGTGATTGATTATTCTTGTTGAATCTATTATCCCAGGCTCTATTATTCTTGTTGAATCTATTATTCACGTGAGCTTAAATTCTTGGTGGTGTTATTTTCTGTTCTTGGGTTGAAATCTTTGTTGGGTTTGCTGAGGCAAAAATACCTAACAAGCTGCTCTTCTTTGCTTCTTGTTTGTAGCACAAATCCGTTTTCCTGGATTTTAGTATTAGTATTTATGTTGTCATCTACTGCAAATTTATTGCACTCAGATGGAATTCTTTTTCTACTATGTTGATATGCAATGTACAAGAATTCATGGGGTTTTTTTTTTCCATGTAATGTACAGGGACGGATTAAAAAGAGTACTCCGATCCGATCCGATCCGGTCCTCCACGGATCGGATCGGATCGAATTTTAATAGTCACGGATTGGTGACAGATTTCAAATCCGTCAATCCGTAGGTAACGGATTTGAGACATATTTGGCCCAATCCGCACCAATCCGATCCGTGTACACCCATAAGATAAGGGCTTACCCTAGCTTGGACCCTTTGACAGCCCTAAAGGAAATCCGACCCCCACTTTTTAAACCCTAACCAATCAGAATTACGCTCTCACCTCTTAATTTTACTATGTAATTTAGATGTGATCAATATCACATAAGCACGACTCTTGTTAGATAATTTTTTTATTTTTAATTATTTGAATTCCAAAGGTGAGCGCCACGGATGAATGTATAGAGAGGAATGTAGAAAATTTAGGACCCAGCTTGGGAGAATCACAACTTCGAGCATGCATTAATGAGTAATTAGTCCTTACGATGCACAAAAAAAAAAAAAAAAAAAAAAGAGTCAAGCCATTGTAAAGAATTAAAATATTTACTTGCCTGTCAACCATAGCCTGTCAAAACCAAAGTTGGGTCCACAGCCTTTCAAAACCAAAGTTGGGTCCTGCCTCTTGAACGGTCTCATGTGCAGTGCACATATGCAACTTGTGCGCAGGTAGAAGTTTTCCTATGAATACATTCTTTATTGGCTATGACGAGGAAGGTTAAACAAGGAATAGCAAGCTTATTGGTGCCTCACTAGATATGAATTTGAAAAGAAAAAAAAGAGGTTTTGCCAAATTTGCTGCCTAAAACGAACTTGTCAGTTTATTTATTGGGTTTATAACTTGTATTCCGGTTTGATCAGATTGGTTCATATTGGGTTAACCAATGACCGGGTTCAGGGTCAATGCTATTTTGGTCATAGTACTGAGGCTTTCTTGGTGGCAAAAAACGCGGAGATTATATATTGATGTAATTGGGAACCCTAGACTCTGAGTGAGAGAGGCGAGCGCTCTCTCTCTCTCTCTCTCTCTCTCTCTCATGGTTCCGAACCGGTTCCAAACCACGTGGCCGCAGATTTGAGAGTAAGATTGAGACCTATGGGGAGATGATAGGCTAGGTATTAGAGGGTGGACGTTGATGAATTTGCCGAACCACGCAAATTATTGTGTTGTGTAGTTGATTGCTTGATTTTCCGTAATTGATTCTCCAACATTACTAACCGTCTAATCTACAAACATAAAAGTGGATATTGCAAATATAAAACTATGAATAACTCAAAATCAAAACAGTTGATCAAACAATCAATGACCACCACACAAGGAAATCTTTTATAAATAGCCATCAAACCCACTTTTTATGTGTTGGAATAAATAGACTCTGCATCCAGTATATCCCACTCGTTATTCAATCAACTCACTTTAGATAAGGATGGAAATAATTAATTAGACTAATCTCGTCGAATGCCAAAATGTGCGTGATAGAAATTCATTTTTGGCAACTAGTTGCTTCATTCTTTATTTTAAAGTAAAGAGAACTTTCTTGCTGAAAAGGACTTAGTGCTTTTTAATGAAGTGACTGTATGATGGTTCTAATTATAGCCGTCCGTTTATTTAACAAATGGATTTTTTATGTAAAAGATCATGTTAAACAAAGCCTTCCACAGGTGAGGGCAAAACTTGTAAAACTAGCCGCTGATGTCACACCCAAAACTTATTTTTCCACATCCCTTTATCTTAAGACCAATAAGGTCATGTATGAAATTGCCAAAATGACCATTCATAGTTTTATACATCACCCAATTTCTCTTTTCACACACCCCCACTACCACCGGCCCCTCCAACAGTACCGTCAGAAGGGGAGAGGGAGAAAGACGGTGGGAGGGGGAGAGAAAGAGGGAGAGGGAGAGTGGGCGGCGGTGGAGGGTGGAGTTGGGCCGGGAGAGGGACAGAGGGCGGTGGCAAGCTGGGAGAGGGAGAGGGAGAGAGACGAAGAAGGAGAGGGACAGAGGGACAGTGACACTGAGGGGTAGGGCTGTCAAAGGGTCGGGCCCGGGCCGGGGTAGCCCTTACCCTACCCTCATATTTGCGGGCTAGGCTTTGGTCAAGTCAAAGCCCTCAGAGCCCACGACGAGCTTATAATATATATCGAAGCCCTTATTCTACCCTCAAGGGCTAGAGCCGTGCTAGGGTTGGGCCAGGGCTGAAAGAAATTATTATTTTTTTAATATTATCATATATAATAATTCTTCAATACCATAATTATAACCCACCTTTATTCGAGGGGCAATGTAAAAGTCAATCTTTTTGTAACACTTCTAAAAGAATGCACAAAATAAGTTACTTCATTGTTTTATAAAGATATTAATTAGGATTAAATGAAATAAGGTAAAGTGATAGTATTGTAACATGAAACTAGGAAAGAAAGTTTTTAATATCTTAACACATTTGCAGCAGTTATATAGTTTAAATAATGTGCTTGGTTTTGTTTGTTGTCAGGCTATTAGTAAGATTGTCGCAACTGAAGTTTTGCTGGTTGTAGCCTTTTTTACTAGTTTGTGTTCTATATAATTTTTATAAAGCAATAAGGTGAACCATGAGAACAAGTTTGGCAAGTCGTGTCTGATTCAATTAGAATTATTTCAAATAGGCATTAGACTTATTCTAAATAAATTATTTTGTATGTGTTGTTCAAATACACATTAGACCACTCTTGAGTTAGCATTAACCCTAACTTGTAATTCTTTGAAAAATAACTATTGAATTTTATAACAAAATAATTAAACTTTGAATACCGAAGATGAATGACAAAGATTATTTGATTCATGAGTCATGGACTTTTAACTCCGGATGTGGGGTCCAAATGAATGAAACAACAACAGTCATGAAAGTAAGGGGATAGAAAGAAATTGGCATCGATCAATGGCTAGTGAGTGAGACTCAACCTCACTTAATGATAATGATCATCTATCTAAACTCTCAACCTTCAATAGTTTACATTGGTGAAAATCAATATAATGGAATGACAACTTGAATTCCATTTTCATTGAGGAATATGTCCGTGTCGGGCAAACATAGTTACAAATATATCATTCAAATGATAATATAAAATTAAATATAGGTGGCAATATTGTGATCTATGGGGATGTCCATTAAATTTCTTGCTAAGATTTTGTTATAATTGTTTGACAAAATATTAAGTCTCTGTCATTAATTTATAATTAGAGGAGATCTATATATATATATATATATATTTGTTGTAAAAATCTATATATATATATATATATATATTATACATTCTACATATTATTTATTTTATATATTAATATACAAAGGGCCGGGCCGGGCCCTCTCGGGCCGGCTAAGTCAAGCCCTAGCTCGCCCCTCAAGCTTGAGGGCTTTTCAAAATTGGGCCCTATCCTACCCTCGGGCTTTAGGACAAAAAAAAAAAAAAAGCCCTCACTTTGAAGGCTTTTGTGGGCCGAGCTGGGCCGGGCCCCCTCGTCAAAGGGCTGGATTGACAGCCCTACTGAGGGGGACGAAGGGGAGTGTAGAGTGTAGGTAAGGGAGAGATGATAGGGTAATTTGAAAAAAAAAAAAAAAAAGGTGTCTAGAGAGAAATTTTGGCAATTTTCTTACTTAAATGGCGTGTGTAGAGAGAAGGAATGTGGAAAAAGAAGTTTTGGGTGTGGCATTAGCAGCTCTCGTAGAGCAAATGTATATTCGTCTAGACCAAATTACCCCTATGATATCTGACTCATGGACTCATGAGTCATGATATATATAGTCTCACAGTATTGCCAGTTGATTTGGGGATATGTTTAACCTTATTTTTTTTTTTATTCATAAAAATCCCTTTAACAAGTTAATGATGTTATTTCCACACAGTTGGAGATATAGTAGTTTAGATGTTAATTGTTTCAATTTGGAGTTCAACAGCCCATTAAAGGCGATCATCATCTAATCTAAATTATGATAAGGGACGTTTAGCGTGCTCTAATAACAAGAAACGGTTTTTTTTCTACAAGCATCAACCAGCTGTTAACTACTTTTAGTTTAGACTCTCTGCACTTCAATAATGGGGGAATTTGAAAAAGAGAATTGATTCATTGTTTTTACTTAAGAAACTTCTAATAGAGCTCATTATGTAATTTCTTTTTCTTTATGGTGACGTGGGTATACCTTAGTCTTTGATCCAACAAAACTTTTCACTCACTTAATGCATGCTAAATTCACACAAATACATATCCAAACCCATACTTATATCCACTCCACAAACTCTGTAGGTAACTCCTTTTGCAAGTCATACAACCATGCCTCATATATTGGAGCTGGCCATTATAACTCTCATTGCCAAAAGTGACAAGACCAATGCCATTATTATTAAAAGGTCAAATTTTCATTTATGAGGATTGGCACTTCTAAGACTCATGGACTAATATTTTATGCATCAAACAGGACTTTTCCCACTTTACTAGTACTCCCTTCTTTCAGTGACAGACGCATCTTGTAACTTGGACCTTCTTTTTAGAAGTAGTTCCTCTTCCTCTCATGCAATTTCATGAGTAAGACCATTAAAAAAAAAAAAAAAAAAAAAAAAAAAAAACCCTAGAAAATCAAAATTTAAAAAACCCTAATGTTCATTTTCAAACGAAAGTGTTAAAACCATCCCCATTATTCATCAGAAATGTAAAAGAAAACGATAGGCTCTATGTAATAGAAACATTGGGGAATGGAGAAACGTAAAAAATATATATATATATATTAATTCACAAAATTTACTGGAGAATTCTAAGATTTTTAATCTTCTCTTTGGTATGGGTGGGGGCTTAAGTCGCCATGCCCTTGTATACCTCGGTTCGCCACCACTAGCATGAGCTACGTTGGCACATTATTATATATTAAAGTCAAGAATTTTGGCTTTAATTTTGACTGTTGGTTAGAATTTTGACTAATAGTTATCTTTCTTTATTGAAATATTTTAAATTCTCTATATAGAACTATCCACTCATTTTCTTATTTCATCAAGCCACCCATGAATCTCCACTTTAGTTCAACTTCTTCTTTTGAAGTCTCTTGCTCCACCCATCTCTTCTACTCTCTTTTTGACGGTTTTTTTTTTAGTTTAATTTATACAACTTACTTAATGGATGAAAAAAATCCACATAACTTTCTTAATGCTATCCTACCGAGCACGGGTGGTTGTGCTAGTTTGGGATTAAAGGTCAAAAGTTTATTGAGCCGTTGGGCCTTTTCAAGTCGGACTATAAAGTGCATGATCAATGGATGAAACAGTAGAGCCTGACCTTTTGAAGGAGAATAAAAAAAAGGGGAACCAACAATGGCTCAAACAATTGTTGTGTGGTCACCACCTACTTTCGGATGATGGGCCTTTTACGCTGTAAGGGGAGCTAAAAGGGGCAGAGACAGTGTAAAAAGTCGGTCGTGGCGATTTAAAGTCCCCTTATATTCGATTCTTGGAGTGTATGCATGGCCATTCACTTCCACTTTGATACATGGCATATATTCCACCTCACTCTTCATTTCTTTTACGTGGCACCGACCTCACTTCTCTTCTCCAACAAATATAAGAAACAAAAAGGCACCACCCCACAATCTTTCTACACATGAACTGTCACCATTTACCTTAAACAACAAGAAAAAGAATACAATGTCTCTCTCTCTCTTTGCATCTGAAAAAAAAAAAATTACATTTGCTTGGCATCATTTCTCTTTCTCTCCATTCCTTCCTCTCTCTCTCTCTCTCTCATGTGTGCTAGAGATAGAGCCAAAGAATCATCATCAACAAAGTGACCAGCCAAATGGTCCCTGCAAGAGGAAAAAAAACCAAATCCTAGTAAAATAAGGAAAGATTCAAATCATATGCTAACACATATTAAATATGATTGAACATGTGATTATAATTTACTTTTTGACCGTTCATTTTTTGGATTGTCCAACCAAACAGTGTAATATTGAGCTATTCCCCTTCTTAACGTGCCTTCGTGACTAGTTACAACTGATTTGGTAGGGTTAGAAAAAAAAAAAAAAAAATCCGTGCGAGGAGATAGGAAAGGTTCTTTTTTCTTTCTTATAATTTCTTCCTGTACCCTTCGGATGTTTTTCTATTTCTTATAAGGAACTCCTAAAAACCATGAATCACTTGCGTTTCCTTGAAATGTTCAAAATCCCTCCTTGTTGAAGTTTATAGTTTATCCTATTGGGTTTTAAGGTAATTGTGGTGTGCATTCTATTAACCGCTAAAATTATCTTATTTATTGAAAAGATGGGTATTTTGACATGTTAAATTAACAACTTCATTAAAGTCGTCCCCGAGCTATAGCTTAACTCTAAGGGACGTGAATGTGTGAGTTAGAGTGCATGAGTTCAAGTTCGAAGAAAAAATTACTTCATTGCACTCATATATGACTTTGGTTGATCGCATCCAAAAAATAAAAAACTTGATGATCGATTGTTCCTTGATAGAAGTATTATGTGACAGATAGTTTTTTAAAAAAACAAAAAAACATCATACATTATTAATAAAAATAAAAGTCTTTTGGCAATTCATGCATGCCAAAGTTTGTTTAAAACCCATTAATGAGAAAAGAAAAGGAGTTAGACTAGATTGACAAAGTGCCATTATGCTGAGGAGCACCACTAGGATATTTTGTTGGAAACGAAAAGCATAAATATATCTTCCTCTGTGAACAGAGGTTTGAAAACTCCCCGAACTCATTTTTGACTCTCTCAAGTCATCTTATTTTGATGTAAGACTAAGTTAAATACTTCAAAGGGAGACTGAGTCAAATACTTCATTTTAATAAGTTGTTTGCATCTGAAACCATATATTCAAAAGGTAGATCTGATTTAAAATAATTAGTTTTTATTTTGAAGTAAATATGGATACGGTCTAGAGTCAACAATTTAAAAATGACGCCTAAAATATAATTTGAAACTTATACTTGATCTTTTACATTTGATATTTAGACTAACGAATTACGTTATAAGTAATTTTTTTTTCCTTAGTATAGTATTTTTCTTGCATGTATAGATTTATTAATTTGAATTGATTATCATGAATGCATGATTACTTATACTTCATATATATGCATTTGATCTATTTTTAAGTTAAAACTTTCAAAATTATTTAAAGAAAACACAAGTCTCTCAAGTAATCGCATCGACTCTATCCGAGTCAAATGTTCTGCTTCAGATGAATCAAATCTGAGTAACGAGTTTTTCAACTTTGCCAAGAAATTTTGGACGCTCCGGGATTTAATGAAACTCTTCAATAAAAAGTGGTCTATGCTAGAACTTTCCCTCTACAAAAAGAGCTAAGATGGGTACATTTTGAACCCCCTTTTCAACTATGTCCCTAAACGAATCTCTTACTTTCTTCCTAATGATCAAGAAAACAAAAAAGATTAAGCAACACTCAAAGCAGTTTTGTGACATTTAAACAAAAAAGAAGCAATAAATTATTCAAAAACCACAGTTTTCACAGTGTCTTTTAACAAATAACCATAACAAGGAGGTGTTCATTAAAATCTAGAAAAAAAAAAAAGTGACACCAAAGAAGGAATGGAAACATACCGAGGCTGAAATGTTTTGGTGAGTATCCATTAGAGTTCCAGTAATCAATCTGACCATAGCAATCAGTGCTGGTATTGACCCCATTCTTACAAACACACACAAAATAATTCCTTGGAGGGGCATACCCACACGCCCCCTCACTCTTCTCACAAGCCTCACAAGCCGTTGCAAAGTTGTAATTATCCAACCCCCCATCGCTAAACTGCAAGCTCACCCCATACTCCCACCTGCTCGGGTCAGTAGGGTACTCACCCAACGACACCACCGACGCATACCCGGCGCACTTTAGCCCCTCCAAGTCCAGATCCCCGTGCGGGCCCAGGTTGGCCGGCGAGTAGACGCAGCAGGAGTTGGTTGGTGCAAAGAGAGGGAGGCCCAAGGAGACGACGGAGGGGCAGGTGTAGATTGCGGCGCAGAGGTGGGTGTTGGAGGAGTCGCAGAGAGGGGAGCCTTTGAAGGTAAGGGAGGAGGAGGGGGTGGTGCAGGATAGGAGGAGGAAGATGGAGGGGCCCACTTGGAAGGGAGTGGCCCAGTCGAGGCCGAAGTTTGGGGAGGAGTGCATGGAGGAGCAGGTGGACATGAGGGGAGGGGAGATGGTGAGAGTGGAGGTGGGGTAGGAGATGGAGGTGATGGGGTAGGAGCCCGTGTGGGTGGTGAGGAGGAGTTGGTCGGAGGAGGAGCAGGAGACGGAGGGGTGGAAGCGAGGGGAGCCGCAGCCGGGGCCGGTGCCGAGGGGATACTTGACGGGGAGTGAGCCGCAGGTGCTCTTGCAGGCGGGGAGGGAGGCTGAGGTGGGAGAGGAGTAGAGGAGGTGGAGGAGGAGATAGAGTGTGATGAAAAAGAAGTCCATTGAAGAAGAAGAAGAAGAAGAAGAAGAAGGTGGTGAAGGTTGTCTTTGTGAGTGCTTGGTGTGGAGGAGGGTAGAGAAATGACTAGGAAGAAGAAGTGAGACTGAAGTGCTAGGTGTCATTTGCTTGCTTCCTTTGATGGGTTTTGTAGGTAGACAGTAGACTGGACATTGGTCGGCCCCACTTGGTTTTTGGTTGCTTCCTCCATCAGCAATCTGCTGGTTTTGAGAAGGGGGAAAAGATTTGTTAATGCAAATTTTACTTTCTCACATAAGCTTGCCATGGCGTGGAGTGGAACTCACAGTGGGACCCATGGATCGACGATCCCAAGCATTCAAAATGATCACCCTCTTCTTAAGTTGGCTGTGTTTGAATTTCAGTCCAACGTAAGTTGATCTCACCATGGGATTAAATATATTAATCATATGATCAATTTTTCAGTAGGACTAGGACCAGCTCGTAATGTACGAGTAAAATTTAGAGAAATCCCACGGTTAGGGATACATTTATTTTGAGGATTTTGATTTTCATCATATGGGGCCCACTATGGATTTCTACAATCCTCATGCAACACAAGTGAGACACTACGGTACTGAATGGGGGCAGAGTAGGGCTCCTCATGTTTTTCATCAAACAAGTTAACCCTCTTTTCCCCACATTACCAGTTGGGAACCCCATTTCTCACTGGGATTGATCCTTGGGTCCTCTAGTGGCACTGTAGGTTTTTCTCTCTATGTGTGTATGTTATCTCCCTTATATGGGTCTCTTTTGAGTCCCATCCCGCTTAGCTTTGTAATAAAAAAAAAAAAAAAGTTGAAATAAACTCGGACAAACTCAAATACCCATATATTTGAAGGGAGATCATCTAAAATCGTTCACATTTTAATAGGCTGGCTCTACTATGCAGTTCCATTCCTTTAAGAGAGGATCTCTCTAAGTTAAAGCCTCCTAGGATCCGAATTCATCCTCATGATGTTAATTGAATGTAATTGCCCTTATCTTAGAATTTAGTTTCAAATGAACTCACCGCTTCACCTTAATTAGAAAACCTTAAACTGAAATTATTAGCAGATATGAGACAAATGAGTTTTTAGTGACCATAGGATTTCATCACGGATCACCCAAGATCCCTTATCTCTTTGCACAGAGTACGGATGAGTTAACTGCTGCTATTATGAAGAGGTACCTTTGTGTATATTGTTTGCAAAAAATATAATGTTGGTAAATGAATCAAGAGATGGTGTGAATACGTAATTCAAAAGATAATAGGAGGTTTTAGAATCAAAAGGCTTTAAAGTAAGTGACGAAATATATGGACTAGATTGAATAAAACAAAGCATCTCCATATTTTTTGGTGGAAAAAGGATCGGAACAAAGCAAAAGATCAAATAACACAACAAAGATCACAAGAGAACAACATGAATGAAGATATGAGAAGAGAAATTAATTGATCAATCATTTGGCAGGTATAAAGGTGCAATTTGAAATAGAGAAAGGATTGCTCATTTTTCAGATCAAATAGTCTAGGGCCACGTATTTGGGAAAAATGAGTAGATGAATGAGATCTTAGAAGTGGTTTAGATTAATTACCATGTTTTGCATCGTGTTGGAGATTGTTGAGGGTGAGATTTTGTGGTGGAGCCAACAGCCCCACAGGTGATGTTGCAGCAGAAAGGGTTGTGACTTGTGAGAGACCCTTCTCGGTTCAGATAATTTGATGGGTGGGGACATCAAGCATCAAGCATATGTTCGGTTCAGACCATTTGAAGGATGGGGAGATTTAGCATGCATCAAGCATCTTCTCTATTCTGATGATTTTGATGGGCGGGGTTTTTCTAACGTGTCTCATATTCTCCTCATATAATTCTTCTAGTTCTTTATTGAGTTCAATTTTTCTTGATGATATTAATTGGTAAGACAGAACAAGAGTTCTTGGATTGTGTTCAATCTGTCTTGATGAAGTTAATTGGTAGGAGAAATGACAGATGAAGAGGTTTTATTGATTTTCTTTGAAAAATTTTGGAGCTGCACCAAACATAGAAAGTACCATTTCACCAAGGAAGAAATTTTTGCGCCAAACATGGTTTTAAAAATCTGTAGGAAATATTTTCTATGGCAATTTTTTATCATAGACTTTGCTGATGTGGCAATTTCCACATTCCATGGAAAACCCCTATACACAAACGGGGTAGCATGTCCAACGCAAGTGCTTAGGGATGTAAATGGGTCACCGATCCTCTGATCACCCGGAGGTTCCGATCCATTAAAAAATCGGGTCTAGGTCCTTATTTAGGCACTGATAAGTATAATGCGTTCGGGTCCAGTGCCACCTTGGTTCGAACCCGTGGACCCGAGATCCGACATATTACTTCAATTTTCGAAAATCTCTCCTAAAAATCATATTTTCTTAATATCATTCTTTACCTAAACCTGGACCTGGATCTAAACCCATAGCATATATGGTTCTGGTTCTAGTTCCGGAGCCAAGAAACCGGTTTCGGATCCGTATCCGGTTCCACCTTCTCCTTAACGGTTCCGGTGGTTCCGGTTCCAGGTCCACCATGGACCTAAACCGGAACCGACCCGTTTACAACCCTACAAGAAGTGCTAGATCATGCGGGAGGTGCTAGATCAAAAGCTACAGGCCAGACCTATGTGAGCCGAATTTCAAGTCTGTTAGCCCTTTATTCTTGGCTCTCAAGTTTAACAGATTTACAAGACATCATTAAGCATATGTTGAAAAGATTGGTAAAATGTGTTTGAGCCTCATGTTGGTCCCAAAGGCAGGCCCCTGGATCAGGTCTAGGTTACGGTCTACGACATTTACTCGAATCAGGTATGAGTCTCGATTGGCAATTTCGGGTTCAGGCACCTTTAATTTCGGGTTCAGGGAACTCAAAGCATGACAGGCACCTTTACTATAGTCACAGAGTGTCCACAATCTTTCCAGTGATAATAGACCTGTAATTTTTGGGAAGTTTTTAAAAACGAATAAATTTTTTGGCTCATTTTCAAAAAAGTACAGAGAGTCGAATATTTCACAGAAGTAATACAAGTTTTCCTATCTTTCTTCCAATCCAGACCTCGACAAGAATGTGTCTCTATGACAAGTTCTTATCTTTTTTAACCTCCGTTCGTTTCTAAAACCACCCAAAATTCACTTTATGGGCCTCACTAATCAAATGTTGATGGCGAATACCTTCTTTTAATAGATAAGCCAGCCAAGAAAATGCTAGAATTGGTCTTAAAGGGTCTTTTCCTTGGGATTCTCACATGGCCCGAGTTTCATCTTGATTCACAGGATCATAATCATTTAATTAAGATGGTTTTTCAATCATTTAAAATCCGTATAAACCTTTTTTTTTAACCATCTATTCGTAAAGATAGTTTAGGTGGGCCCCATTGGGCTTTCACTTAAGTGATTTATTAAAGTGAAAATTTGAAAAACAATGACATAAGGATTTTTTTTCTTTTTATCATATTTCTAGATTTTTACCTTCTAAGGACCTGATTGAAAGAATTGTGAAAAACTTTTATAATCTTTTCAGATATTCAAATCTTCATGTAAATTTTTAAAAATAAGCTAAAAATCTCATACTATTTTGAAATCCTTCCACTTATATATTCACACCAGAAACTCCATCCACAACCCCACCACGGAGATGGAACAAACTTTTTTTAAACCTTCCTTATTCCTTACCTTTTTTTCTCAAGACTAAAGGGTGCACGTATAGCAGGTTAGTCCAAGCTTAGCCGTGACTGAATCCAGCCACTGGCCTAAACCCAATGCCAAGGTTTAGTCCACTTTTTTTTTATTTTATTGCGGGATTTGAGAGAAGTTACAGGAGTAAAGACCCAGGGATCGATCCTTGGGCATATGGGTGATACCGCGGTGCCAACACCACTCAACCAAGAGTGTGTTAATAAGGTCTGGTCCACTTTGAAACACTTTCAGGCCAGGCCTGCCCATCATAACAGGTCTTTTATTACAGCTCAAAACTCAGCCCATTTATGGCCAGAAGCTCAGGCCTGATATTATTAGACTACAGGTTAAAAGGCCAAACCGGGCTTGCATAGCATATATGTCACCCTCCTAGACCAATGTACTGGTGAGTCAGTATAGTGCTTCTCCCTCCCTCAACAAGGGTCCCATTTAGAATCCAAACCAACAATCATATTGGAGCAGACTGGTTGATCATCTGTAAAATAGGTGATTTGAGACCTTGTTTTCATACATGATCAATCTCAGGGTGGAAGAGAAGCCAACATGAGTGAAAATTGTGCCTGCTCCAATTTACAGGAGTAATGTTAGTAAGCAGTTCCTACTTAAGAACACACACTCCTTTCATCTTAACCAATGGGAGAAGACACCTACCTCTCAATCATCTGTCATTCACACCAAACCACTTTTAACAAATACACTTGCACAGTGGACCTCACCTTACTGAATCTCTAAGTGCTCATCCATCCAACAATACCCATAGTGGTATGGCTGTCTTTGCCCCTTTCCAGCTCGAATCCAGTTCAAGTCTAACATTGATATTGGAATCTGGATCCATGCATGCCAGTAAGGCCTATGAGAGGCCCGAGTCTGCCCAACAAAGGCAGCAGGCCAATAAGACTCGCACCTAGGATTCAGGTCTGGCCCAATGAAAGTTTCAACAAGTTGAGTTTTGGTCCAACCAGTCAACCAGTCATATAGTCTGAATCTAGGGTTATAAGGGATTAGGCTGAGACAGATCTGGGACTGACCCAGGATCACTGGCAGAACTGATAATTCTGACCGGACATGTGGAGTGTTATAATGGGCATGAGATTGCCAACATCATCAACCTCGATGGCCAGTAACATGGAAAATGGCCTGGAACTTTGGAGTATGATTGGAGATGGTTTATGCTCTGCTCACTCTTTCATTGCATCAACTTGCTGTAAACCTGACTAAAATCTTTATTGGAAAAACAAAATCGATTTCTGATGGATATAGTGGCCTAGGTTGCTCATACCAGTACAGAATACAATGAACTTTCTGATATGAAAACTAAAAACTCTTCATCCTTTTCCTGCAAAATATCCGCTTCCACATTCTGTACCGCTTCCCAACTTCTTAACTTATCAGTTCTGTCAAGTGAGGAAAAGAACATAAACGACATAAATACAAATGCAAAACTGGTATCCATAACGGGATAAAGAAAATTGCATATGATAATGTGAGTCAAAGCTCGGTGAAGTTCAATCTAAATTGCTTCACCAAACTCTATTCATCATCTGCTTAGACAATGACCAATGGATACAAGAAGGCAAGACAACAAAATTATTTGCAAAGATCAACTTTCTTAGTACATACAACAAAATTATTTGCAAAGATCCAACTTTCTTAGTACATAGTTTTTTGGGCTGATGACTCACCAATGTAAACATTAATTCTCAACCCAAAATAAGTATCCGCCAACAATGAATAATGAAAAAGAGGGGAAAACAGCATTTATGGCTTTCTGTAAAGGAACTCTGCAAAAAATTGTGAATTATGCGGCTGCCTCTACCTGGAGGGAGCTTCTGGCAACTTCTAGAGCAGCTTCTACTGATGATGCACTCTGAAGTTTGACTTTGTCAACAACTGGTTGGCTTCTTGCAAGTCTAGGTAGGAGTTCAAACTCCTGGAAGCAGAAAGTTACTATGCTTCAGATATCTTTAGGGTCATCCAAAATGCAGTGATAAGAGCTATTGCATTGTACCAGTGTTCAACCATCAAAATGGGTGATTGAGAGCTTATTTTAAAACATGTGGAGCATTTTCAAGCATCATATTTATTAGGGAAAGGGCTCAAACTGAAATACAATAATTGCAATAAATTATCATTAATTTACTGTACTGCATACTTAATTGCAGCAATTGATTAATAGACCTGTTAAAAATTAAGTAGATCAATCTCCATGCGCTACTTGAGAGTTTGCCGTCCGCTTCAACTTGAATATAACAGATTTCATAACAGTTCTTTCATACATTTGTAATCTGTTTTTTACTAGTACATGTTCCTGACAGATGTCTCATAACAGTTCTTCCATTCATCTGTAATCTGTTTTTTACTAGTGCATGTTCCCTATGATACCCGGATACTTGTACAAGCCCAACGTATCTGTATCGTATTTGTACAAGCCCAACGTATCTGTATTTCTAGGGAACAAGTTTAACATATCTTACTTATAAAGTCCTTCATTTCATATAATTCTGTTGGTATTTGTACTTCTTACCTATGATGCCCAGATACGGCATGGATACGGCAAGGACACGCCATAGACACGGCAAGGACACAAATTTTACACATAAAAAGTGAAGTATCGGATACGATACGACACGATACGTTGCCCATTTTGAAGTATCCATGCATCATAGCTTCTCACCATAGAAAATGTTAGAAAAGGACAAAAACAAAGATCATTTCATTGATTCAAAAGTGATCTAAAGAAGAAATTAGGACACCCGTATCCATGTCCTAGATTTTCAAAAGTGAGGAGTCGTGTCCCCGATCCCTGCATCCACATTCGTATTTGGGCATTATAGCATGTTCCTAACACATGTCATTGATGTAAAGAAGCAATGTTAAGTGGTTACTGTGCAGGAGGGGCCCCATTTACAACAGCAATGACGGAAATCACTGTCAGGGAATTTTGAAAAATATAATGCCCATTTATTAAATTTAAAAATTAACTTGTCTTTATTTAAAATGACCCTCAAAACTGAAACAAAACTTTAGGTTTCTTCTGTATTTAGAAGGAAAGTCCGAACATACCTCAGGACTACCACTTTCAAGGAAAACCCCTTTTAATCTACCTGTGGAAAGTCACAAAAATCAACAAATCAATAACCTGTTGTGAACAACTGGACATGAAAAGATGCATGTTCAAAATGACCACATACCAGAGTCGAGCCAGAATGTAGCAACTTTAGGATCAAAATTTCCAATTTCAATTGTCTCACCAACTGCTTGAAAAGGAACGATTCATTACTACAAGTGACTTCTTTTTTTTTTTTTTAAGAAAAAAGGGTCCGTACAGAGATCAGAACAGCAACTAGCTTATGAAAATTGACAGAGTGTCAGACTTACCATTATCTCCATAAAATTGCCACCAGATTCTCCTGGCACTCCCTTCGTATTCAAAGACCCTCGAGTAGAAGTGTGGCAGATAATCATATCTGAATGTCATCCAAATCACCATTAGTATTATTTCTGGAAAACTGGTCAAATATCATAGACACAACATAAAGAGTTGATATGCTACGAAAGATGGGGTTCTGATGCATCAGGATGTTCAGCATCTGATAGGTTCCCATTCTGTACAAGTGTGGCCCAAGTCCAACTTTTGGTGATCCAGAGCACATGCCTCATTTACTTGGCCATGAATGGAAGACGCCAATTTCTATATTGTAAGATCCAAAGCAAACAGCAAATGGCCCTCCTCTACACTGCTGTATGATAGTATCTAGTCAATGGGTAAACAATTTGCCAATTTATTGCAAGATCCTAAGAAAACATCAAGTGGCCCTCCTCTACACTGCTGTATGATAGTGTATAGTCAATGGGTAAACAATTTGCCAATTTAGATATATTTGGGCATGTTCATCAACTGTGGCGCACACATGGTTGAAAATATCAGTCTGTCAACCGATACATGCAACATATTTATCCTGACCGATATGCTTTCTTTAAAATATATTGCTATCGGTCTGTACCGCAGGTATCAGCCAATACAACAAATACAATAGACATATATCGGTCAATATAGACGAAGACTGGCAAACGTATCTCTTACTTTAGGCCACCAAGTGTGTCCATTTGGCAAGATATCGGGGGTTAGTCATGATAACCACTGCGATCATGATTTTCCACCATAACGGCACATAAGCCACTGTTTAAGATGACCCAAAACTTAATCCCAACTGTAAAGCATGGACTAATCAGAAAACCAAAGTGGTCCATATCCTTTCACATCAGACTACAATCCCTCTTGATGAAAATAGTACCAACTCACTGGTGAGTTTGTGCAGTTAGTAGTGCCCTGACACAATGTTGAGCAGATCTACGAGCATGATCAACATGTTCAACCCGAGCAATCCGATCATATATCTGTTGAGAAAGAACAATGTCAACTAACAAATAATTAGAACATACGAAGGAAATACTATACTTTCAGATAATATATATACCTTTAAGGGAAATGCTGCTACGTCTCCAATGGAAAAAATACCTGGAATACTTGTACGAAACAAACCATCAACCTATCGACAAAAAAAATAAAAATAAAAATAAATAAATTTTTTGAGTTCAGGTAGAATTCTAAATGCTGATGGATAATGTGATGCAACGGCAATCTGATCATTGGAAAAAAAAAAATGAAAAAAGAAAAAAACCTAATGAATGAATATAGACTTTGGGGAAAGAAGAAATTCATCCCACAGGGATAGTTTCACAAACCAACTGTTAGTGTGAACGCCGTTTTACATTAGGAATTGGAAGATACTAGATAGAATGATAAACTTCATAGATAATATTTAGGAGTTACCTTGTGAAAATGCTTGAAGACCAACAAAACTGATAGGTAAAAAATAGATAGAAAAAGCAAAGACATCCAATATAGCACATACTAGCACTCTCTGTTCCTCTCCTAGACCATTTAATTTGATATTTTTTTAACATACAAAACCAAAAAGGTGTATATTGGGTTTCAAAGATGAAACAATGTGCCTGGCAGGGAAACACCACAAGTTGGGAAGCTGCCTCATAATATCTCGACACAGTGTGAAGTTATTAAGGTATTTCAGTTCATTTTTAAAATTTTTAAGCCTGTGATTATGCATTTCTGTGCATTTATAACTCCTCATAGCCCAGTGGATATTCAGATTTGAATGTGCTGATATTAAATTCTAATACGTCTACTGCAGTAATGATGAAAACTGCAACAAATGCTACTTTCTGATCAGTGAAGAATTGGTGTTTCTTCAACGCACACAATCTTTGGTCTTCTTCTTTTTAAATCAACCATCTATTATCAGATTCACTCAATCTATGACAGGCTGATTGTGATTTCAACAAAGCATTCCCCTATAGTTCATCTAGAAAAACAACCAGAAGTGACTACCAACTGATCAGTGATCAATCCATAACCCATTAGCAGGTTAGAGTTTCAACAGCAGTTAAAATGGCATCTTCATATAATAAAAAATAAAAAATCACTGCTTTACTCTCGATGTATAGATCAAATCGCTTTTCTTATTGTTTTTTTCTCCTGCAAGCAACACTGAATCCTTTTTTTTTTTTTCTTACATTTATGAATTTTCTTTTCAGAAAGAAAGAATTTTTATTAGTTTGTTCCGTCAAATGCACGTGTTGCATCCGTAGGAAACAAGACACAACAAGCTTATACAACTCCACATATTTCTGTAAGCAGGATTTACTTTTGATGCTTTCCAGTAAATTTATTCAATTCATACTAGGTGTAACATCAGAGACTTACCACCATGCAGAAAATTTGCAAAAACTGAACCTAAAAAGTTCAAAGTTATTATTATCACAAAAGCAGTTTACTCAGCAGAATTATCAGTGAGGACAGATGAGTCAAACATAAGTACAATGAACTAATAAATAGCACAGAACAAACAAAATTACGAAGTGGTAGGCATTGCATAGATTGATTCCCAACTAAATAAGTAGCATTCATGACACTTAAGCAATCAAAACTAGACACAGCTATGCATCTTCTGAAAAAGCATAAGAAGCATGTCTCCCATTCTACAAACCTGAATTCCTCCAGCAGTTGTGTTCAGGCCCACTTCCTCGAAGGGACTGACAACTGGTTTTGCTCCAATTCCAACAATAACCTACATTCAAATGATCATTTTACATTCAATGAACTCTACTGACCTACTTTTTTTTTTTAGGAAAGATAAAAGATATAACTAATGCATTAACAAGCTTTGCTAAATGTCAAAATGGTTGCTATCCAAGCATGATGTTACACCCAATAGAGGAAAGACAAGACACATTGATGTGTCTGGGGTGATATTAATGTATCATGTAATGGGCCAGTTTAATTGGGTCAGGTCAAGTTTGGCCTCTTAGGAGGATAGGTATATGAGTCACTCGTGTGCATATCTTGTAGATTATAATATCAATTAAATCAAGGGATACAATACCTGTATGATTTTTGTAAAGAAAGAAACTCTAGCATTATATATTGGGGGTCGACCACAATAGGTAGACACGCTTTGGAAGGCAGAAATACTTGTGTTTATTTCTTACGTTAGTGCAATTGGTTTACCTCCCCACTACACCACCCCCCGACCCAACCCCCCCCACACCCCCACCCAACCCTCCTTCCTTCTTCTTTCTTTCTTCATCCGAATTGTACGGTGTCAAATTTGACACTTATCTGACCTCTACTCACCATCGAACTGAATGGGGATGATTTATTTTTATTTTTATTGCCAAACACTTATCCTTGAGGAGAACTTTCCACCCTACCCAGGGTTTTAAAACTTGAACTTGTGTGTCAACTCAGTCACCCTCTAGTAGAATCGATTGGCTGAGTGGGAGCGAGTCAAGTCCTTGAGCCCTCAAAACAAAAAAAGCAATGAAAAAAATGATTAAGAAGCTTAGAACAAGAAAACTATGTCCTATGAATTTAAGCCACGTCTATTTTAATTATTTAGAATGAGTTCAAGAAATAATAGGTGATTGTATTTGGTTCTCATTCACTTGGCTATAACGAATCGGGTTGACCAACTGACGCAACCTTGGATCCACAAGTGGTGATGGAACTGGTGTAGATAAACTCTATGAGAGAGCTCGTTGAATCCTGCGATTTCAGTGAGGACCAACTCCGCAGATGGGAATGGGCCGAATTCCTCTCAAAACTCAACACTTACGAGTGCTCTTCCATTGAATAGAAAAACTCACAGTCAAACCAAACATACCAATCTTTATTGAATAATAATGCTCTCCTAATAGAGGGATTACATATTTATAGGAAGGGTTGGACATCCCCTTTTCTAATAGGAATCTACTTTCTTAATAATAAAGGAAACTAAACTTGCTTGCAATCCAAATAAAATAAAACTCCTAATTTTAATGACTTCAAAATAAATCACAACTCTCTAAATAAGAATCTCGAGTAATTAAAACTTCTAAGTTATAACTAGATGGTTATCCTATTGGGCCTGTGGATTGGACCCAATTAGCTGGCTAACCATGGGTCTGGCCTGCATCACCAACGGTGCTTGCAGGTTAAAATCCAATCCGCATCCAACCCATTTTTAAAACAGCTGAATAAACCTCAACCCATACCCAAGTATGAGTCAACCTAACCTGACCGGCACAACCCGAAGAAGAAGTATATGGGGGAATGTGAGAAGATTGAGCATTTGGTGAGATTTTTTTTCATAACATTAAAAGTTTATTTAAGGCAAAAAACAGAAAAAAAAATGACAAAAAGGGGTTGAGTAGATATGAAGAGAAATTTTACTGGTTTCTATGAGTACTTTTAGAGAATGGAGAGGAATCAAGCATCGATGTTACAAAGAGGATCTGAACTGGGAGAGTGCGAACAATTAGGGTTTTATGGATTTTGCAGAGATGTGCAAGAACAACAGATGGATAGACAGGGTCACAGGAAGGGATACAGTTCTTTTTAGAGATGGTTTGGAGGTGCAATTTTTTCTTTTCAAGGAGGAGGACTTTGATCAATAGCTCTTGTTGCAAATCATGCTTTCTCTTGTCTGTCAAGCTCTTGAACCAATCTTGTAGAATGCATAAGTGGAATAGATAATGAGTTCTTGGAATTGAATCTCTTTTATGGCTGTAGCAAGTGTTGGAAAAGGCATTGAGGAACTAATTATTTTCTGCCTTGAAATAGCAATCTACCACCTCCAACAAAAGGAAAGAAAGCAAGAAGAAAACCTGAAAGGCTTCTACGGTTTGAAAAGGACGAGTTTTTGGAGTTGAGTTTGTGGAAGAAATTAAATTTCTGAAATACCCCAGCAATAGCTACTGTTTTAAGAGAGGTTTTTAGGCATTATCCTAATGAGTCAGGTTATGCAGGACAACCCTTATACGACCCGTTTAAATGCAAGTTAGATTTTCCTGACCCGTGTAACTCCATCTTGTTCAATTGTTATTTTGCCAATAATTAAGGCAAATATATATGGGGTCACAAACCATTCTCACACTATTAACTTCCCTAAATACATGCCTTGTACAATTAGAATACCGCTATACCCGTTATGGATGTCTTTTCTCATTGATGTTTTCGAAATTAATTGCCTCGACATTCTGTCACACCTTATTTAGTTCAATAAAGACCTTGTAAACATTTTTGTCATCCCCAAACTATTCCACGAGTTGCCTTAAAAGAAAAATGGCTTCTATAGTGGACTTACTTGATGCAAACCCAAACCAGTTCTACAAAATACTAAATTACTGCAAAAGCATTTCTCTACTTTTCTGTCCCAGAGCATCATTGTGTGGTGCCACCTTAACAATTAATGCCATGAAATTGACAATGACAAACAAACAACCGAATGAGAAATTGCTTGCAAGTAATCAGTCCTACCATAGAATCCACCATCACTCCCGGTTGAGTCAATAAGGGTAAAATAATCTTCACAAAAGGGGAAAAAGGAAAAAAAGCAAAATGAAAATAACTCCATCGTTGGCTAGCAAGAACATAGGGAACATTTGAACATCTAGAAAGCTCACCATATCTACAGAAATTAACGAATGCGATTTGGATATCTAGTACAAAATGAAATATAGAAGAGGTTGATGTTAACCATTGTATTAAGTGCCAATGCAAATTTTGTCACTGAATATTTAGAACATTCGCCGTCGTGGCTTTAACTCATGGTATCGGTCAATGCAAATTAGCATCCAAAAAAGCAATATAATGTGTTGCATAACAATGTAACAATTATAACAATCAGCTTTTCATGAACAATAGGAGAATTACAGCAGTGTAACAGCCCAATATTTTACCTAATCTTCCATATTGATGATTTTTAGGATGTTCCAATAATTAAAAAAAATACCGTATAATTGGTTGAAAAAAAGATTTTAAAACCCTTATGACCAAATAACAAAGTGGCCACAAAAAATCGGTATGTAAAGACCAAAAGCATTACAAATTGGTCATTATTTTAAATCGTGTAACAATTAAAAGCTTCTATGGCTCTGTTTGGAAAAACTCATCCACAAACTCTGAATGTCAAACATCAACAAACATACCGTGTCAGCTTCTACACTAGATCCATTTGCAAGCCTAACTGCAGCCACCCGCCCATCAGAACCAGCTTCCAGTTTGTCGATGCGAGCACCCTAAATGAAGATGGCAAAATTAAAGAGACAGTCGACATTTTAGACCGCATGTATTGACAACAAACAAAATCCAAAAAATGTTATATGAAATAAGTAACACACCTTCAAGAATTTTACTCCATTCTCTTGGTAGAGTCCTTCATACCTCTTAGCTAGGGAAGGAGTAAACAATCTTGGCATAAGATGATCCTCTGGAAATATGATCTGTTTAATGTTGAACCATTCTAAGTCAAAAGCATCTACTAATAGGTTAACACAACTTGCCCAAAAAAATTGTTTTGCTATTTTTTTAAAACAGATTTTTTCTAAGGTAGCACACGACTTTGTGACAATGAGCACCTTCCAACTGTGCTGCTTCATGTCAGAATTGAAGGAACCAAAAAAAGGAAGAAGAATAATAATAGAAACATTCAAAACACCAAAAAAAATAAAAATATAAACGACATTCAGAATCACCACCATCCTGCTAGTACACAAGCAACATAATTGTTTTGTATGAAGAAACCAAGATTTTATGATGTTATCCAGCTTTGGAATGTGCCCCACACTTAAATTTCAATTCTCCAGCTTTCCCATGCTAAAATTGCAATAAAGAATTATAATAATAAAATATAGTCCACTTGTGATAAAATTTTCAAGTTGTGATGAATGTGGTGACAATATTACATTTGCTGGTAATAATACAGAAGTTGTCCATCAAAGAGAACTGGTCTACAAAAGTCAGGTCACAACAATTTCCAAGGCATGTATATTTTATTGTGGATATAACAATAAACTATGGTTAAGACTGTATTTTGGTGATATACACATTCCAAAACAATGACAATTGATACAAATGTAAACCTCCGTGCAACAAATACCATTTGGACACTGTCAGTTTCCACTGTATCACAAACAACACTAACATACAAAAATAAAATTGTAGGCATACCGTTGTATCAAGTTTCCAGCCAACAGTCGCAGCAGCCACCTCCATTCCAATATAGCCACCGCCAATAACAACCACCTTCCGCGCTCTTTCCTAAATAAACAGAAATCCTGTTACAACAAGAACCATATAGTGTAACCTATAACTATAAATTGCAGTTTATTAAAGTGGCAGTCACTGAATGGGTTCTTCCAGCCAACATTCATGACTTCTTGACAACAGATTTGCGTAAAGATTGGCAAGCTGAAATCAATTGTCTATCATCACACCGGCCCTCAAATCAGATTTCTAATACGATCCTAGTTATAAGTTGGATATAAATGGAAGCTCTAGAGAGGGAACCCAGGCTCATGGAGATTTGATGAACCATTAACAACCATCTTGGCGAGGTTGTCGTGTCCTCCTTGGGCCCAATGGAAATTGGAGACTCGAATAAAGCAGAAGTCCTAGCCATCAGATAATCAGTATGTTCTTGTTTTCAAGATCCGGAAATAGTGGAAGGCAGTTCATGTAATGCATATATCTCCAATGAGTAAAGGTAGGAAACCCTTGGAGATTCTTCTAGATACCAAAAGAGAGAAAAGTTGGATAACTTGGGCCTTGTTTGGCATCTCTACTCTTTTCCTAACAGACCATTCAAAATAGAGCCATTAAAACAAGAGTCATACAAAAAAGAGACTAGAATAAAAAAATGTGTTCGGTAATGAATGGATCTACTTTAAATAGACCGATTGGTATGCCCTCTATTTGTCACTTTTTTAGAGGGATTTGCCTCTTTTTAGAGGGTAGTTTATGTCATTATGTAAAAAAGGAACTTATGTACATTTTCCACTTTCATAAATTATTCAAGAACACATGCAAAATTAGCCCTCAAGTTTACATTCAACATAGACCCATTCAACAACTTGTCTGAACACCAAATTGATAGAATCTGATTTGGGCATTTTTGTCATCAAAATTGGGCTCCACCTCTACTTTTTCAAGAGGCATTGCCTCTGATTTCCACATGCCTAGATTTGGGGCGTTTCCTTTTTAGAGGCTTTGCGTCTACTACTCTAGAGTGGGCAGAGGCTATAAATCACTGCCAAACACCTCTAATTTCAAAACCTCTACCCGCTTTAGAGAATTAGAGAATTAGAGGCAAAAAATAGAGATGCTAAATAGGGACTTAATCTAGAGAAATCTTCCACGAGGGGTCGGAAAAAAAAGCCTTAGAGTAGAAAATAAGAGAAACCGAGAGAAAGAAGAAGAATAGAGGGGAGCGAATGGTATGTAGTCCTTGGAGTTGGAAGACCACAACAAGATATGGCTTATTAACCTTCACAAAATTTAAATTAAAAAAGAAGAAAAAAATAGAGATTTCTCAAATTAATTACATGCAAGCCACTGAAGTTTATTTGTTTATAAATAAGTCCTCCTCTATCACATAGCACTCCCCCTTAAGCTGGTGCATATATATTCAGTATGCCAGCTTGAACAAACATAATTCAATTATTTTCAAGTGAGGAAATCTGCAATCTGATCATCTATGCTTGTGTAAGCTAGCTCCACATCATTTATTTCACTTTTCTTCTCTGATGAAGTGGCAGTCAACTCCCACATGCTTTGTTCGCTTATGATACACAGGATTCTTAGCAAAGCTTTATTTTGAACCACTGTCATAAAGCAGAGTCATGGGTCATCTTACTTGAAACCCAATTAATCTAACAATATACTCAGCCATAACAACTCAACACCCATGAGTCATAGCCTGCTATTAGGCTTCAGAACGTGATTTTGCAACTAATACTTGTTTTTACCTGTGATGTCCGAATACAATTATGGATACAGATACACTGATATGGGGATCAGGCATACGAGTCCTCACTTTTGAAACCTAGGACACGGATAACGATACAGGTGTTCTGATTTTTTCTGTAGATCACTTTTGATTCAATGAAATTATCATTATTTTCGTCCCTTTGTAGCATTTTTTTATGGTGAGAAGTAAAAATATTAAAAGAACTATATGAAATAAAGGACTTTATAAATAGGATATGTTAAAACTTATTCCCTAGAAGTATCGGTGCAGTATAAGGTACCATACAAGTGTCATATCAGTTCGATACAAATACATTGGGGTTGTACAAGTATCCGAGTATCATAGGTTTTTACTTTTCCACGAAACCAGATTTCCACCGAACATGGTACCATACCCGTAGTATACCTTTCATTTGTTTTGGATCTTGCCCAATCAGCATTAGTATACACCTTATGGTAGTGCTCCTTTTAAATGACTGAGAAGTCTATGAACTACAGACGGCCAAATGATCAGTCCCAAGAGCATGCGAAATTGGCTTCCTAAGCTTTGAATTAGCATTCCCACTAGTCTCTAATCATGAACTAGCTCCTCGCCTTCGGGAGTGTAGACCAAGATCTTGCTCAACTGAAGTTTCAACCGATTTGGCCCCTACTTTCCTTTTTTTTTCTTAGGAGATCCAATGTATACTTACATTGAGAGATGACAATGCCTTCCTTGGGTCTGGCAACTTCAATTCCTAGAAAGTGTTTTAATGTTCCAAGGTTCTTGATTTCGAACATAGTTACCAGATAGGTCTTCAGATTCATAATTTCTTCATCATCATTGATAGTGACTACACTATCATCGACACAATTAGCATTACCAGTATAATATTTTTACTTTTCACAAACACAGTATGAACTAAATGACATCTCTTATATCCATATGTAAACATTATCTCATTAAACTTGTCAAATAATGCCCAAGATAATTGATTTAGCCCATACAAAGACTTCTTGAGTCAAAACACTTTTCCTTCTATCCTTTTACTATGAAGCCCCAGTGGTCGATCCATTTATACTTCTTCCAATAAGTCTCCTTCTTACATTCATTTGATATAATGGCCAAGAAAAACCCAATACTAATGATAGTATACTTAATAGAATTCAACAAAACGACTAGAGAGAGGTCTCAAAGTAATCAATTCCATGAGCTTTTGTGAACCCTTTTGCAACAAGCCTCGCTTTGTATCTCTAAATTGATTTATCTGAATTATATTTCAATGTAAACACCCACTTGCATCTCATAGTTTGTTTCTGACACCGGAGCAGATGACCCAAATTTAACTGGTTATGTGATTGCCAATTAATAGAATTTTTCTTCTTTTCTAAGAACCAAGTCCTTTGCTATACCTTTTTCACGGTGCAAAAGATTCAGAATAAAATCAACAGAAACAGGTCTCGTGCTTATTTTCTACATGCTTGAGGAAGTATATATACAGAGATAACGACGACATCAAGCATTATGAAATACTCAAGCACAAGCATAACACCTCAGAAAAGTATAATGCACATAAAAAAGACATGCAAAAGTAATAAGAAAATGTCACGAACAATTCTTGCCAAGGGGCGACAGCAGTGGTGTTCCACATGAAAAAGCAATCAGAGGCTAAGATTGAAGCACACCTCAAAACAAAACCAAGTTACTTATCCTGAATGTACTCAAAGAAAACTGAGATTTCAAGATAGCCAGGACTTCCAGCAAATTTACCACTGATGTAAATTGAAGGAATTTAATAACCAGCCATTTTTATATTATCAATTAAAGAATTTAAAAGATACAAGTTCATTTCCACAGGATGTAAACCTGACACAAGAAAACATTAGGAAACATCATGTACCAGTGAAGATATTAAGGAATCAGCATCTGCAACATCCCGGATATAGTGAACACCTGGCAGGTCTCCTCCAATTTTATCTGGAAACCTGAAAGAAAGGAGCACATCAAATCATCTAGAACTTCAATTTATCCTGGATATGCTGCTCTACAACTTAATATCATAAGAACAATATGATCTGTGTGGTTGAAATGCATTTTTTTGCTACTAAAATGTACCAAAGAAATGCTGGTATCTTTCAAACTATAACACCGCACTCTGAAATTTTTAACTTAATAAAAAATAAAAAACTTAGATAAGCAAAATATTCTCCCCTCAATATTTATATTTGTTGCATGGCCACCTTGAAACCTTACAACAAAACAATGAGAATTGATTCAAATAGCATCTGTCAACATGACCAGATGTTCTCCCATCTTATAGAGTATTGAAATATACAAAATACAAATAAGGTATACACAGGATTACGAAGAATATTGTCAAATATAGCAGGCCGCTAGAGTACGAATTAGTCCTAAGGTACAAGTGGAGATAATTGTTTCTTATTTTATGAAAGCCCCCCACCCCCTCTCCCTCCATCTTCTATCTTCCCTCCCTAGTGAAACTTAGGACACGTGAAAGAGAGAATCAAGAGATTGTCCATTGTCCATAAACGTAGAAACAGATAACTCGCTGAGAGTTTGTTAAGCAATGACGAAGCAAAGTTGAGAGTGCCTCGGCGAGGATGCTATCAATCGAAATCCGATCCATCTCAGTGTGCTTCATTTGATTCGTGAATACATCATTTTGAGCCATATGAAAAGCATTCTTGTCATCACAGTAAAGAGGGGCGGGACATCACAAATAAACCCCTAGATCTCCAAGTAGCCATAAAAGGAATATGATCTCAAAAGTAGTATGACTATATTAGCTAAGGCGTGATTTCAACTTCAGCAAAAGAATGGATAGCAACTGCTAATTTATTAATATTCCAAAAAATAAGAGAACCAAAAAAGAGGAAAAATCAGTGAGTGAATGCATGTCATTAATATCATCAGCCCAAACTGAGTCTGAATAATGTGAGCATGAGTGGGAGTGCGTGCATGTGTGTGTGCGCGCGCACGAGAGAGAGAGAGAGAGAGCACAGGATATAGTTCCTCCAAGATATCTTAGAATCCAGACAACAGCTAACACCAATGGATAAGAGTGGCAGTTTCCACAAACTGCCTCATGGCATGAAAAGCAAAAAATAATATATGGTCAAGTAACTGTGAGATATACAGAACTGTCAACTTGTCAATAACAACGGGAATCTGATAGAGGAACCCCATCTGAAGGCATCATATTGGCATTGTATAAATGAAGTTTCAGCAACCTTATCATTTGTAAGACCAGCTAGACAGATGATGCTTTCAATACATTTCAACTGAGAAGATTTCCTTTTCAAGAGTATGCTACTATATCCCCAAGAAGTATGACAAATGTCCGAAATCTTCCATATCAAATTGTTCGCTCCAAAAGACATTTAAAAGAACTATGAAGACTATAAGATACAATACATGCATGCATATATATTAGGTCATTGCTTCGGTGCAATGGCAAAAGTCTTGGGTCCAATGCATGAAAATGCAGGTTTAAGACCTAAGAGCAGCCACTCTATGCAAAATTACCAAAGGTTAGGTCTGTCTCCAATCTGGACTCTCACAAGACCCTACTTCGCCGGGACCCAGTTTGGACTCTCCCAGGACCCTACGTTGGCGAGACCCACATTGGGTAATGACCTTTACACACACAAGCCCTTCAGGTGAGCACCAGTTCTCACAATAAGGCAAGCACCGCATGCCTTATTATCTAGTGGGGCCCACTTGGCAATACAACCGAGTGGATCATACAACAAGGACCCCCCGATAGCCACCGATCCTGAGTTTGGCACCCATCCAAATGGACTGGAACGTTGAATTGATTGTGTACTGTTTATTATCAAGTGGTTAGGATGATGATCCAACGTCCGTTCCAACCCCTCCCCCCGCGCCCCGCCCCCGGGGGAACAACTAGACGAGAATATTTGTATATTTATTGGTATAGTGACTTTAACCAACAAACTCAAACTCAAGGTTGCAATCTTGAGCACCTTCCACTTCACCACGGGATCTTGTCTATTGGATTTGGAAGTAATATATTGTTATGGCATTCATGACTTCTAAATTAGACTATCAAACTAATGGCATTTGAATACCACTTTTAGGATAATATGAAAATAAAAGGGAAAAGAGCGATGTTTTGAGGGGGAATATAGAGGAAAAATAGTTATCAAAAAAATTAATATAGTCTAGAAAAGATTCTAGTAATCAACACACAATCATTTTCAAAGTGCATATGGTACCTTACAGATGCACATCCTGTAGCAATTATGAGGGATCCATACTTAAGAACATTGCCTGAAGATGTGGCCAAAGTCTGTGTTTGGACATCCACACCTGTTACAGGATCTTGATACAACACCTTCAAGAAAATAACGGAGTATCTTAACCACTATGCTCGAAGCATTCAAAAGGAGAAAACATAGGGCTGCAGAAAAATAGAACAGAATTACTGGCATACAGCTAGTAAATAATTCCATGAGAAAATGGAATTTCTGACAGTTCCACTTTCAAATGCAACAAATTGATATGCTTGCCATTTTCCACAATCAATATCATGGTTCCTACCTATTTACTACTGACACATCTGCAATGAAATTAGCTTATTTAGACAGTAGTATCTTCAGGACAACATATTTTCATTTTGATTTCAGCCTCATGCATGGCTAAGCATACAGGTGATAGTTGACTTTTAACATGAGAGAGGTTCACCCAGAACAAACAGAGGTTAGTATGGATTGATCAAAACATATTAAATCAACCCAACACTAAGCTGAATTTCAACAATCTGGTTATGCTCAAAGGCCAGTTTGAAGCAAAAAGGAATATGGTGTGATCAGAATCTGTCCCACTCAATAACCAGCCCTCTTGGCGGACCACTCAAATCCAATTAAGAATATTTGATAGGCACCTCAACTTTTGAATGAAAGATATCCATTACTTCAATAGTGATGCAGTTGCCAGCTTTGCAAGATCCGTAAGAGGGTACCAAATCCACTAAACAAAGATCCCACATAAGACAAATGACATGTTTCAGTAAAATAGGTATTTACTATTTCAGTATTATTTCATTTTTTTTCTACAGATGGGCATGTTTCATGTGTAAAAAAGTGTTTAATTGACATAAAAGTAGATGTGTTTGATGGGTTAAATGAGCCCAAGATTGTACAATACTGATGAGTATTTGAGAATTTATGGCCCCAATTAGCAATGAGGTATAATGCAAGTATGAATTTAGGTTTTTTAATTACATTCAATGTTAAGGTGTTTTCTAGTTGCTTTTCTTCATGTTAAGAGTCTGTATCAAGTTTCTATTTGTAGGAGAATGGTCGTGTAAAAGGGCACTCCAAAGTCCATCCTCATCAAAAGTCCGCAAGCAAGTCTTATATATGTGACACACAATCAAGCTAAATAATATATAGTAAATCTATTTTCTTTCCGGGTGTGAAATCTACAGAGTTTCTCCCTCTTTATCCTGGATGATGTGAAGCCATCCCCTTCACCATAGACAATCTTGTAGAAAAAGAACAAAGTACAAATCTGAGGCCTCCTCCTGTAGCAAGCACTCGGTCACTATAGGATAAGTTGATTTACCTACAAAACCTTCTCACCAGAGTGGCATGTACGGATTTGTAATTAAAAATAACAATAAAAATAGCAAAGGCAACAACAAGCAACCACTTGATACCAATCTCAGCAAAAATGAATTCACATGTTAAAACTTTGCAAGAACATGAATAGACCATTCCTTTAATTTGCATGAGTCAGTTGGCGGAGAAAATCCTCCATGCGGCAGGAATGAATCAGATTTTGGTGCTATAAAAACCGATGCCGGCACAATTAAATAACACTGAACAATCTCACCATTATAAAAAAAAAAAAAAAAAAAAAAAAAAAAAAAAAAAAAAACACTTACTTCTTTGTTTCAAGCTAGAAACACCAACTGGATAACCACATAAAAAAATCTAGATGCACTCCTTAGATTGCCAGTGTTACCACTCCAAAAGATGGCAGTTTACACTTTACAGGAACAACACCTCCTTGAGTATTTTTATCCAAATCAAAGATGAAGTTTATGCCCGTAGAAACAAACATAAAACCTGAACCCGAATTAATATTGAGGGCCTGGACGCAAATTGATAATGCATTACAGGACCAAACCCATACTCGATTTTAAATTAACAACCTGAACCTTGACAAGGGCTTGGATTCAGGAAAAAATCAAGCCCCCGTCACTTATATATAAATATAATATATTTATTTATATATAATATGCCTAATATATAGAAAATATGCTGTAGCATTGAGTATATGGGTTCTTCGGTAAGAAATAATTTATAAAAATATTCAGAAAAATTATAAAAAAAAAAATCTTCAGCTTTAATTGCTTTTAAGGTGTTTAAGATGTATATAGAATAACAAAATATAAAAGGAAGGTGTTAAGAATAGAGTTCCAAAACAAACTCTATTGATTTGGGTTTCAGATTAAAACCCATTAAAAGTCAGTATTGGTGATGGCCAATACCTCTACATATCAGAAGATACAATTTGGTTTTGCCAAGTTTTAAAAACCAAGTTGTCACTTTCTTCTAGCATTTGGGCAGCAGAGAAATTTATGATTACTTCAATCGGGCATTGCTCTACTGAAACCTGATAAGTAAGCAGGATGTGAGGGTAGATTCTTCAGTAGTATACCAAATACCTACTACATTTCCTCAGTCCCAGACTCATGAGGTTGTCATTCACTGGGTGCAGCCAGTTTTAAGAATCAAAAAGTAAAGTCATGGAAATCGGATAGCAATACAAAACTTAGAAGGCCTCGAACCAAACAGGCTGTAGAATTAGACCATAAGTTGTTGCTGTGTTTTTAACTACTCAACTAAATAAGGGTGTGGTTGCTCCTTGCGAATCCTTTTAGAGGAATAATAATTCTCTGAAGGGGAAAGGGATGGTGTTTACCATTCAAAAAAAAAAAAAAAGAGTTATCACTTTTCATGTTCCAGCAGTGTACCATACTTGTATAATTTTAGAGGTGATCCTATTTAAATTGGAATAATTATTCTGAGGAGTTACAAACCCTAGTTACTAAGATAATATCCCTATTCCCTATTAGTGGTTCTGTATTATGAGTTGTATTTGATTTGTCAAAGGCTATATATACATGGGCCAGCCACATGGAGGCACCAAGAAATTCTCCAAGCCCGTTCAACCAGTTCCATTCCATCATTATGCCACACATCATTTATTCCAACATTTAATCTATAAAAAAATAAAAGAATGATTCGAATCTGTCATAAAACAAAAATCCATATAGACATCCTTGACAAAAATAAGCTTCAAAAATAAACCTTTGCAAATTAAGCAATACCTCTATACCATGCTCCTTATACCAGTCCTGGGTCTGCCTTTCCCCACCAGATCCCACACATGTATGGAAGCCCTAAAGTAAGATAAAGAGAGAGTTAGGAAAAAGGACGAAGTAGGAAAAAAAAACATGAAATGACAAAGAAAATCAACCATGGGTCTGTTTTATTGTTCTCTGTATGGAAGACAGCAAACTTCTATGAAATAATTCAGCAGTTACAGATGAAGTAAAAGAAAAGAGATTTAAGTTCAACACATTCTGTTATTCATAAAGTTTCCCAGGTGGAGTTGTCTTCATTTGAATGCATAAAATAAGCTTACCAATCCCATTAGTTCTACAAGATTTATATGTGACCTATTTTTATGATAATATATAAACGTAAATAAAATATTTAATTTGCCACCCTAAATCACAAAGCTAATATATGTAAGATGTCCTTATCAAAATGTAAAATATTCTTACCGGCAGGCGAGCTGGCTTTTTATCCAAAGGAAATAAATAACCTTTCGTCAAAGCTGGCCGTTCATAGGGTGGAAAAGCCTGTATAATGAAATCAAAATATCAAATTAGAATCTGTAATTATGAGAACAAGAAAAGTGGTGAAGCTAATGTAGACAAAGATAATGTGATCAAAATGCACAATGCAACCCCCAAGACCAGAAAAAATGTATCTCAAATTATGAACTTTGAAAGAGATGGAATACCTTTAACAAGAGAGGCAACATCATTGGAAAAAGCGAAAATAACTCCAGTAACAGGAAAATGTTTGGAAATGCACAACGAACAACAGAAAAAAGATCATTGCAAGCTTGTACAGATGTCATAAGTAACAGCAATTAACTATCATAGAATACAGTATGCTACCTTTATAATTGTAAAATGTATTGGAAATCACAGGGAATGAATAGAAATAAAAGGTGTTAAGAAGATCATCCGCACTAAGCTGCATTAAAACTTCTTTCATACCATAGTGTTAACAGCATACCAACATATAAAAACAATCTAATGTTTTTCTATCTTGCTTACTGCCATAAAAAATTCTTCATTAAATAAATGTCAAGTCCAGCTTCTTTGTGGCTCATCAATGATTTGGATTCTACAGCCCAACTTGTCAGGATATGGACTTTTAAATAACGATAGTATGAAAAAATAGCATCAATAAAAGAATTCTTCATAAATTTTGCTCTCTCTAAACTAATCAAGTAAACAAAACATTTCAACATTTTAGGTAGATTTCAAAAGAAAAGAACATTTAATGACAATTTTTTAGGTAACAGTAAACATTAATAACGCAACCAATCTTACACATTCTTGTGTTTGAGATGTGTCCTGAGTCCTGACTCATGTAAGCTGCCCATTTCAAAGAGTATCCATCAAACCACAGCTCGTTTAGATAATCTCCACCAAAGTCTCTTGACATTCACACGACAAAATCTAAAAGCAACTACTTTGATGCAATGCAATGTCCCCCACCACACCCCATTCATCAATTCCATCTCTACTCTACTAAAACAGCTTATAGATGTATAGCCAATTCAAGAACTACAGATAATTTATCCTTGTATCAATCCCATTAATCAATTGCATCCACATACCCCTCTTTCATCAATAACCTTCACATCAAACTACTAACATTTCTTTCAAATGCCCCATGAAATAAATGAATGAATTACCTCTTTACACACAATACAGAGCTTCCCATCAGCCATTCCATGTTCCACAAACGTCCTCGCCGCGTATCCGGCAGCGTTGCCACCCCCAACAATGACAAACCTACAATTCCAAACAAATCAAACAAACATAACAACAACAACGACAACAACAACAACAACAAAAATTCAAATCTCTTCTTAGAAGAAACCAATTAGACAGGGAATCCGACTGACTCTCTATTCTCATTCGAAAAGGCCGCGGAGGAGGCGACAAAAGCCGTCCTTCTGAAGGTGGTGAAGGGGACCGAAGTGCGGGGAATCCTCTTGAGAGACTGAGATTGAGGGCACCAGAGAGAAATCCCATGTCTGATGCTCGAAGAGCTCGCCATAGCCAATGATCTGAGTACTGTTTTTTTTTTTTGTTGTTGAAAGAGATGAAGAAGAAGAAATATCAGATGCTTTGCTTTTGGGGATTTATCGAAGAATAAAGCAGAGGAGTGGTTGTGTTGGTTTTGCTTTCATTTATAATAATAAAAATATTATACCCGTAGACATATCTGATTTGCTGTTCGCGTTTGTTTGTTTGGAATAATATTGTAATGTAATGAGTGGCCTTTGCAGGGATGGAAAGTTCGGATTTATTTGTAATGGGAGGGGACGCAAGATTGAGGAAGGAATAGGAGTGTGATTGTGGAGAAATGATGACGCAAGAAGGACAAAATCCGACCGTACATATGTTTCAAGATCCGGAGCTTTGTGATGCCAGAGTGATTACCAGTAGCAGCTGCCATGAAATTCAACTGGGGCGGAGAAATCGCAGCTGTGAAGTCGCCCCGGAGGAGTGAGAAGAAAAATATAGGGGAGATTTAAATGATTGTGGGGGAATAAATAATCATTAAATGTCATTTTATTTCATTTATTATAATTTTACGGGAACATGGTATTATAAATAGAGGATTTTACAAAAAAAAAAAAAAAAAAAAAACCAAACAGCTTATGTGACCATCTTATAAAAAAGTAATTTTAAGTTACATTCCACCAAAGAAGTCAACCAACCCCAAAAAAAAGGTACTTTTTTTAACCAATTTTTTATTGGGTCATGTGAACTGCTATTTGTATTGAATTGTCCAACATCCATTGTGGTTTTCCTTCTCCAATAATGCATTGAAAAGAATACATAGACCTACATTGTTGTTTGATATTTGATATTTGATATTTGTTCAACCTTTTAGTTAATTTCCTGTTTTGTTATTTGATATTTGTGTCGGACCGTTGAAATGCATATTGAAATTGTTCATTGAATTGCAAACATGTTCGATATTGTTTATTGAATCCATTAATTTGAAATGTTTTAATGTTGCAGCATCACGTCAAACGTCGAGGTCTTAACAATCTTACATTATGATGGTGAGTTTGAATTCGATCTCAATCGTCCTCAATATATGGATGGAATCCAGAAGATGATGCATCTCTTGAATACCATAACGTATAGTGAGTTGGTGAATGTTGCACTTAAAACATCAAGCTGAGAAACAAGTCCCAAAGACCTAAGTATAAAATACTTTCTTCACGATGAAAGTTTTTTTTCATTGATAAACATTGATAATGACAATGATGTAAAGAGAATGTTCAAAGCTTCGAGGACCGATCCAAACAATATATTGCTATTCATAACAAGAAGGTACGGAGAGACAGATACTACCAAAGAACCTCAACAAAACAAGTTCGTGCTTTTTCTTTATGTTCAATCCACCTATATTTATATAACTCCAAACCAAACTGATTTTTGTTCATTAATGCAAGAACGAAATGAGGCAAGAGAATTATCATCTTCGAGAAACTATCAGCAATGAAAAGAGGGGATACAAAATAAAATAGTTGTTAAACAGGTTGCATATAAAGGAATTTCCTACCATTGACCTAAATGAGGATAAAAATGAGGATAACAATGTCAATTTTCCATCGGCAGCGAATTGTATGATAGAAAAGGATCAACCAATGTCTCATACCTTAAATAATAATGAAAATAGGGATTGTGTAGGGTGTGTTCATAACTCTGGGAGGATTCTCCCCATTTCTGGACACATGGAAGGAGGAGGTTCATATGAAGAACAACGAATAGATGGACGTGTCGAGTGGACTATGAGTGAGTTGAACAATGCCACCAAGGCGAACTTCACAACAGTGGACACGATGGTGCCTGAAGCAGTCATATCCGAAGAAGGAGATAATTCTGCAAGGGAGATGTAGCTGGATCGTGAGTTTCCTAATCCTGAGACTTTTAGAGGAGGCCTAACAAAGTATGCAATTTACAATAATTTCATGTTGAAACATATACGCACCAACATGACACAAGTAACGGCGCACTGCAAATATGGAAATTGTCCATGGTGTATACATGCGTCTATGGTTGAGTCGGGGCCACAATCCAAGGTCCGAAAGTACATTTTATTTCATTTTTGCTCCAACCCTATAATTGGGACGGCTCATCCGCAGGCATCTACGAAGCTTATTGCAGAGTTCATTGAAGAAAGGGTATGGTGCAATAATGATATCATACCAAAAGAGATAATAGTGAATATCAAAAAGATTTCGGTATCCGAATTAATTACAGGAATGCACACATGGCTAGGGAGCTGGCACTGTGCAAGGTGCGAGAATCTTATGAGAAGTCAATTTAGATTCTACCATTATGTTGTAAAGAGATTAAAAGGATAAATTCAGGCACAGTAACCAACATCAACATCACATCTGATGACTTGTTTCGACGCTTCTTCTGGGCTTTTGGCCCGTGCATTCAATCATTCCAAAACACTCTGAGGCTATTGATAACGGTTGATTGATAACGGTTGATGGATCACACCTTTGTGGCAAATATCCAAGAGTGCTACTAGTAGTTATCACATGATGTAAATCATCAATTGTTTCCAATAGCTTTCGCATTTGCCGAAACAGAGAGTCGTGATAGTTGAGAGTGGTTCCTTACAAATTTCTCGATGTCGCTGGGGGAACCGAATAATCCGACAATTGTTTCCGACCATCAGAAGGGTCTCATCCCAGCACTTCAATCCATAATTCATAGAGCACACCATTGTTTTTGTTGTCATCATATAGCGGAAAATATCAAGGCATCTTTTAATAATCTAGGTATTTTAAGGAAATTTTGGAAAGCTGTGCGGGCCTATAGACCTTACAAGTACGATGTCTACATGAATGACATATGATCCGTTGATGAGCGTACTTATAATCACATAGAAGCGAACCGGCCATTAGAACTAGGCGACGGCATTTGCACATGGACGCCGTTATGACATACTTACTAACAACGTCGTAGAGTGCACCAATAGCCTTCTTAAGGACACGAGGGTTTTTCTAATTACAAAGCAGGTTGAAAAGATATGTGCAAAACTAATGGAATTATTCCAAAGGTGTCATGCTCAAACGTAAAAAATTACATCACGTCTTACTCCATATGTGGATAAGTACTTGTATAGCGAAATGGAAGAATCTCGTAAACTGCAAGTTCGTGTCGCAAGTTTGGTCGAGTTTCAAGTTCAATCAATCAAGTACATAGATGTAGTAAATATTGAGTGCATATCGTGATCATGTCACAAATGGGAAGTAATGGGAATTCCATGCTCACATGTTGTAGTTGCAATGAAAGCTCGGGATATAGATCCGTACGGTTATTGCTAGCATTGGCACCATACAAGCCTTTATCAGTGAATGTACAACAAGGTAATACATGCTACCTGTGATAGAAAGCAGTGGGAGCAATGCTCGTGCGAACGGGTTCTACCTCTGTTAGCAAGTAGGCAGTCGGGCCGACCAAAGAAGAACAAGGTCCAAGTGGAAGATCAAAACTGCAAACGCAGGGATGAACCTATTCCAACTGTAAGGAGGGGACACAACCGGGGGAGCTTTCGTAATCCTTCTACTCCGCAATAGAGGCTTTTCATTCTTTTTTGGATGTCTTAAGATGCATGTTGGTTCAAGACATTTTGTTTGTGTATATGTTTTGAGTGACATTTAGATACCACAATGACATTTTGTACCTGTTAATGAACACATAAAATGAATGATATGTAAATGAGATTTTGGATCTTTGCATGCACAACTAAAATGTGTTATGAAATACTGTGTTGGGTACGAAAATTGATCGAGACTTTCACACTATATGGGTCTAGATATTTATTACATACACAAGTAAAAATGTGTTATGAATTTCACACTATATAGGTCTAGATAATTTCACATTATAACCAAAAATGGAAATGCAATACATTAGACATTAGTTTTTTATGATAACCACTACCAGGGTTGCCGTTGACCTTGAAGCATATAGACTTGGGTTTATTGTGCTGCAGGTTTTTAGTTTCTGCCTTGGCAGAATACCACTGTCATGGTTGCCGTTGACCCTAATTTATAACCTTGGGTCGATTGCGTTGTAGGTTTTTGGTTACTGTCTTGGTAGAATACCACTGCAAGGGTCGCCGTTGACCCAAGACCATATAGACTTGGGTCGATTGTGCTGCAAGTTTTTGGTTTCTTCCTTGGAAGAATACCACTGCCAAAGTCGTCGTCGACCCTAGAACCCATAGCCTTGGGTCGATTGCGCCACAGGTTTTTGGTTTTTGCCTTGGTAGATTACCATTACCAAGGTCGTCATTGACCTTGGACCATATAGACTTGGGTCGATTGAGTCACAGGTTCTTGGTTTTTGCGTTGGCAGAACACCATTGCTAGGGTCGTTGTCAACCCTAGAACCCACAGCCTTGGGTCGATTGCACCGCAGGTTTTTGGTTTCTGCCTTGGCAGAATACCACTGCTAGGGTCGCCGTCTACCCTGGCAACAATCAACCATCATGAAAAGTTTTCAATTCCTCATCTCAATGTCAATAATTATATGTATCTATTAATGTGTACATCCATATGTGGGACCCCATCTAAATATTAGCTAAGCTGCCACCTCACCTTGTCTCCATTCAAGTTAAGGATAAGATCTCCCCCTCATTTCTGGAGATAATTCTAACTCTAAGTTGCAAAAGGTGTCTAGATACAATGAACTAGTTGTAGCCAGAAACTTTAAAAGGACGCCACCATGGGAGTCTCAGATACATCTTTTTTTCCACCAGCTAAGGACAACCCACCTCTCTCCCTCTTTACTCTACTTCTCTTCCCCCATATTCTGTGTTTTCTAAATTTTTTAAAAAGTATTTCTAAGCCTTGTTTCAGACACTTAGGCATAGAAGAGAGAATTTATGAGAGAATCATTGTAAAGACTTGATGATTTTAATAAAGATACTCCTGAAGCTCTTTTCAATGGCTGGCTAGACTTTTGGATTAGAGCACAAAGATGAAGTTAAGTAGAGTTTCATTTTAATTCATGTGATTGTTCTATTTTTTCTGTCTCTTTTAATGAATGCCTTATTAGAATAATAGATTTGTCATCATGCTTAAGGCAAACCTCTTGATGCAGTGCCAAAGAATAAATGCAGCATGAATTACCGTGTAGGAAAATCCTGCACAGACACCTTTTGGTATTCTGGCCATAACTCAATCTTGGAAGCTCCAAATCGCGCACTGTTCAATGCATTGGAAAGTGGACTCGAAGACCTTTCCCATGGTATATGGCTTGGAAGCTGAAACCTCACCATTTAATCTAGATTTCGAGCTAAACAGATCTCCATTTTCGTAATTATACTCTGTTTTGTAAGTTGTGTCTTTAGGAAATGTAGTTTGGTGGGTAGTTATGAGTCCATAAATAGAAGGAAAGTATGAGAACGTGGTAGTATGTAGTGATTACCTATTTTGTTAATGAAAAGAGATAGAGCCCTGCTCTCATCTATGTTTATCTTCCTTCCTATGTTGTGTTCTTGAATTTTAAGTTTCTTTTTCTATATCTCTTCTTAGCCCGCATCATTTGATATTAGAGCTTGTGTAACGCTCTTGGTGTACTTCCTTCTTCTTTCATGGTGGCAAGAAGAGGTAGAGGACGCGGCAATCTTAGAGATGATAAAAATGAAGAAATTCAGGCACTTCGACGGCAAGTTGAAAAACTTACCATGCACTTTAAGCGTCAGGAAGCTCGTAGCTGGCGAAGCTCTTCAAGTCATGGTTATGGCAGCGATGAATCTAAGGATGTAAATCCTTTTGGTAACCTGCAAGTCTGTGGAGGAACTATGATGGAAAGGCTTCTTCGAGCTTTAGAGGTTGTTAAGATTGATTTACCGGAGTTCCATTGTCGACTCCAACCCGAAGAGTTTCTTAAATGGCTTAGTGCTATTGAGAAATTCTTTGAATACAAAAACATTCCATAAAACCAGCAAGTGAAGCTTGTGGCTATTAGGTTGCGTGGCTACGCTTCGACATGGTGGGACAAGGTTCAAGAGATGCGGGTTCGAAAAGGTAAACCCAAGATTTCTTCGTGGGAAAAAAATGAAGTGTAGACTTGGAGAGAATTTTCTTCCACCAGATTTTGTTCAAAGCATCTTTTCTCAATTCAACAACATCCATCGAGACAGCAAGAGTGTTGTTGACTACACCGAAGAGTTCTACAAGTTGATGGCCCGAAACAAAACTCAAGGGACCGAGGAGCAACTTGTTGCAAGATATATTGGTGGACTGAAGTTTGAAATCTGTGATGAAGTTGAGATGCAACAAGTATGGAGGTTGAATGACGCTTATCAACTTGCTTTGAAGGTGGAGGCGAAGTTGACTCGTGGCTGTGGAAAGAATGTGCTGATGTTCGTAGCTTTTACCCTCCCTCTAAGGTCATGTTGGTTCAAAGTTCGGAGGAACCAATAAGAGTGCAGCCAAGCCGAGCACTAGCAACCATGGAGGAGGTCAAGCAACTCATACTAATCGGTCCCCTAGTTGTTTCAAGTGTGGGCAGGTTGGTCATTATCTTAAAGATTATCCTAAAAGGCGGGTGGATGCTCATGTAAACCTTGTAGATGAAGATGTTGATGGTGAACATAAAGACCCTTTTGGAGACCTAAATATGATGATGATGACGAGGTAAAGCATGAGGAAATTGGGCCTGAAAAGGGGAATTGCTTGGTGATCCAAAGAGCCCTTACTACTCCAAAAGTTGAAGAAGACAAAGAATGGCTTCGTTCTAATATCTTCAAAACTTGGTGAAAATCTCATGGCAAGGTGTGTTCCATTGTTATTGATGGAGGGAGCTGTGAAAACATTGTTTCTCAAGAGATGGTGGACAAACTCAAGCACAACACCGAACCTCACCTGAAGCCATATCGAATTTCTTGGTTCAAGAAAGGCAATGAGGTAAAAGTTAATAAACGATGTCTAGTTTCTTTTTCTATGGGAAAGAATTATCATGATAATGTTTGGTAAGATGTAGTTCCAATGGATGTTTGTCATATACTCTTTGGGAGACCTTGGCAATGTGATATACATGTTACACATGATGGCCCGAAAAACACTCATACCTTTAGAATGGGTAAAATGGGCATTGTTCTCTTACCTTGTAAGGAGGAGAGAATCCGAAAAACTTTTATCAAAGAAGGGGGCAACAACTTTCTTTCTTTGTCAAAATTCATGAGAGAAAGCAAAGAGAGTGGTGTTGTGTACATGTTGGTGGCCAAAGAGAAGGAGCAGTCCTTTAAGGTTCCTTATGAAGTAGAAGCCATCTTGGAAGAGTTCAAAGATTGCATTCCTAATGAATTACCAAGTGGTCTTCCACCTCTTAGAGATATTCAGCACCAAATTGACTTGATCCCTGGATCTAGTTTGCCAAATAAGGCTCATTATCGAATGAGTCCAAAGGAGCATGAAGAATTGAACAGACAAGTCATGGAGCTGCTGGAAAAGGGTTACATTATAGAAAGTTTGATTCCTTGTGCAGTACCGACACTTTTAACTCTAAAGAAAGATAGAACGTGGAGAATGTGCATTGATAGTAGAGCAATCAGCCGGATTACTGTCAAGTATAGGTTTCTAATTCCAAGAATTGATAATATGTTTGATGAGGTTGCCAGTGCCCAAGTATTTTATAAGATTGACCTTTGAAGTGGGTATCATCAAATTCATATCAAGCCCAGTGATGATTGGAAGATGACTTTCAAGACAAGAGAATGCTTATATGAATGGATGGTTATGCCATTTGGGCTTTCTAATGCTCCAAGCACGTTCATGAGGGTGATGAATCAAACCCTTCATCCATTCATTGGTAAATTTATTGTTGTTTACTTTGATGACATTCTTGTTTATAGTCGTAACAATAGTAAGCACATTGATCATTTGAGGGCTGTACTAATCACTTTGAGAGGTGAGAAACTTTATGTAGACCTCAAAAAGTGTTCTTTTATGACAGAAAGCCTTGCTTTTCTGGGCTGTGTACTAACCTCTACAGGAATCAAGGTGGATGAGGAGAAGATAAAAGCTGTCTAAGAATGGCCTGCACCAAAGAGCTTGCATGAAGTAAGAAGTTTTCATGGTTTGGCTTGATTCTATCGTTGGTTCATCAGAAATTTCAATTCCATTGTAGCACCTTTGACTGATTGCATGAAGAAAGGAGAGTTTAGGTGGACTCCCGAAGCGGAAAGGAGCTTCGAACTCATTAAAGAGAAGCTGCCCATGTCTCCCGTACTTGCACCACCAAATTTTGAGAAGGATTTTGGAGTCAATTGTGATGCTTCACAGATTGGAATTGGGGGAGTTCTCAGCCAAGAAGGTCATCTAATTGCCTTCTTTAGTGAAAAGCTCAATGAAACAAGGAAGAATTACTCTACTTATGATGTGGAATTCTATGCCATTATTCAAGCACTTTAGCATTGGCGGTCTTACTTGATTCAAAGAGAGTTTATTTTAAATTCAGATCATGAAGCACTGAAGCACATCAATACTCAAGCTTGTCTGAACCGAAGGAATGATAATTGGGTAGCTTTCCTACAAGAATACATGTTTGTTTTGAAGGACAAGAAGGGAAAGTGTAATCAAGTGGCTGATGCACTTAGTCGGCGTGTTATACCTCTAAACACCATCAAGGTGCAGCTAGAAGGCTTTGATTCTATCAAGGATATGTATGCAAATGATGAAGACTTTGGTGATATTTGGGAGGTATGCAAAATGGGGCATCATGAAGACTATGTCCTCCAAAATGATTTTCTCTTTCGTGGGATACATTTGTGCATTCCAAGGTGTTCTCTTAGAGAATCTATCATCAAGGAGTTTCATTCCAGAGGTTTGGGTGGTCATTTTGGTAGAGACAAGACTGTTTTGTTGATCAAGGATAAGTATTATTGGCCTACTATCTACCGAGATGTTGCTCAGTATGTGAAGAGATGCAAAATTTGTCAAACTTGCAAGGCTCAAGCTCAAAATACTGGTGCATACACTTCATTACCAATTCCTAAGGCTCCATGGGAAGATGTTAGTATGGGTTTTTTGGTTGGTTTGCCTAGAACACAAAGAGGTATTGATGCAGTCTTTGTTGTTGTTGATATATTTTCAAAAATGGCTCATTTTACTTCCTGCGACAAGATTATGGATGCTTCTTATATTGCTAATTTATATTTCAAGGAAGTAGTTGAGCATCATGGAATTCGTAAGTCAATCATTTCGGATAGAGATTCAAAATTTCTTAGCCATTTTTGGAGGAGTTTGTGGAAGAGGATTGGCACAAGCTTGCTTTATATTAGTGCTTATCATCCTCAAATGGATGGGCAAACTGAAGTTGTCAATTGAACTTTGAGAAATGTTCTTAGAAACTTTGCATTCAAGAGGCTTAAATAGTGGGATTTAGTGTTATCTAGAGCTGAATTTGCATATAATTCAGTTGTGAATTGTTCTACAGGGACGAGTCCATTTGAAGTAATTTATGGGTGTGTTCCAGCTCATTATCTTGATCTTGCTCCCATACCCGAATCACCCATGACAAGCAAAAAGGCTGAAGATTTTGCTGTTACAATGGCAAGGATCCATGAGGAAGTTAGAAGTCAGTAATAAGGCCTATAGAGAAGCGGCAAATGTTCATCGTCTGATAAAGACTTACAAGGAAGGTGAACTTGTGTGGGTATATTTGAAGAAAGAGTGACTCCTAACTAGTTCTTATAACAAGTTGAAGGAAAAGAAGATTGGTCCATGTCGGATTCTTTAGAAGATAAATGACAGTGCTTACAAGATTGAGCTTCCTCTTGATGTCCGCACAAATCCTACTTTCAATTCACAACTTATTAGCATATCATGGAGAAGAAGAAGACAACTCGTGGTCAAGTTCTTTCTAACCCGGAGAGGATGATGCAATGCCAAAGAATAAATGCAGCATGTTTTCCCGCGCAGGAAAATCTTACACATACACCTTTTGGTATTCTGGCCATAACTCAACCTTGAAAGGTCCTAATCGCGCGCTGTTTGATGCGTTGGAAAGTGGACTCAAAGACCTTTCCAATGGTATATGGATTTGAAGCTGAAACCTCACCATTTAATCCAGATTTTGAGCTGAACAGTTTCCCATTCTCATAGTTATGCTCTGTTTTTTAAGTTGTGTCTTTAGGAAGTGTAGTTATGATAATTATTTGATTTTGAGAGTCCATAAGTAGAAGGAAAGTATTAGAACGTGGTAGTATGTAGTGATTACCTATTTTGTTAATGAGAAGAGATAGAGCTCTGCTCTCATCTATGTTTATCTTCCTTCCTATGTTGTGTTCTTGAATTTCAAGTTTCTTTTTCTATATCTCTTCTTAGCCCCCATCACCTCTGTTTAGGATTTTTACTAATTTGATCTTTGATCTCTCATGCTTGTTTGGATAGACCATGCTTAGGAATTTATTTCTTTTGATAGTTTATACTTAACTTGATAGGTAATGCTTAGGAATTTCCAGTCTTTTATGAAGTGAATGAGATCTTGAACTTCGATTTTAATTAAAACTGGTTTTTGCTTTATACAAATCATTCGGGTCAGAAACATTGAGTTGCTTCTGATCTGAGTTATTTTGAGACATAAGAGTAGATTAATTGCATGGGTTGACTGATTATCCCACTTAATGAATTCTGGATGCTCTGATCTATCTTTATCATTGATATTTTTTTATAATTTTTATTTAATCTAAGTTTCTGATATACTACACATCACATTTTCTTTTTAGTTAAAAAAGTTCAGATTTTTTATTTTTAATTGAGTACGGCTCTCTATGGGATCAAGCTGTATTTGCCACCGTCTCATGCAGACAATTGTGTACTTATAGTTTTTATCGGATTGAGTTTAATTCACATCATCCAACTCCCCCTCTTTTATTATTTTTTGCAACTTTTGTGGCTTGGGGAGAAAGAATAGGCTAGGAAAAGGAGAGAGAGAGAGAGAGAGAGAGAGAGAGAGAGAGGGAAAGAAAATAGGGAAAATGAGAGAAATAAGGAAGGGAGAGGACGTAGGAAATTTGGAGATTTCTTTGCAAAGTGTGTTCCTTGTTGCTCAATCTCCTTCCTCAGTGGCCCCCTCTTCCCATCTCTACAGAAACCTCTACAGGAGTTTATCTATGTATCTTCCCATGATCAAGCCATCTTTCTTTAAATTCTTTCCAATTTTGGATACTCCACTTCTTTCTAGAAAAATATATTTTGGAAACTATATAGTGTTTTAATTGCATGGGAAGTCGCCTTCATGGAGTCTTCTCAATTTTGGAGAGTCGTCATCACAAAGAGGAATTTAAATTTTTGTAGATCTCATGGCCCCACACCCATTGGGCATGCACCTTGGGAAGCAAGCCCAAGTTGGGGTCCATTCTCCCTTATTTATTTTCTTTTCTTTTCTTCTCTCTTTTGCACAATTTGTGGGCCCGATCTTGCTTGATCTTCAACTCTTCAATTATTTCCCAAACTTGATCTTCAATTTGAATTTCAAGTTTCCTAGATACTAGGAAATGATTTTGTGCAACCCTAAGTGGGCCCCACTTGGATGTCACCCCACCATGGGATTTACGCCCAAGGTGTTCTGGCCCTTTTATTTCTTTAGTTCAACTTCTCTCTTGAAATCTTCCTCTTGAATCTCTAGCATTGTTTTGTGAATTTCTAGACAAAAGCAATTTAATAATTAAAAAGGATAGTTTTTAACATAGAAAACTATCGTGCTATATATGCATGAGACCCTTATGGACACGTATGAATGCATGCAAATACACCACCTGATCCAGTTTTTCGTGTACAATCCAACGGTGCAAAGAAACTACATGACTTTACATGTGAATTTAAAGATATTCAAGATGATAATCTAATAATAAAAAAAAAAAAGAATAATTTCATAAAAACATGGATTTCTTAATATTCAAATTAATTTTCACACAAAATCAACTTTGGACTACATGATGCATGATTTTATGAAATTCAATGATTTTATCCTAAATAAGTCCACTGTTCTACAAAGGCTACTTTCACTAGAGTCCTTGTCGAGGTAGACATCAACAAAGATACAATAGAAGAGATACACATCCAGCTCCAGAAGGAAGAACGCTACAGAAGGTCTGCTATGAAAATCTTCTAGAAAAATGTACTAACTCTAGAAATAAACCCATTGTTCAGTCAATGGTTTTTATTTCCCAAAACAAAAAGGAAGAGGCTAAAGGTGGATCCGGGATTTTCATTTGGGTGGTGCGTGCAATAGTCAAGTTAAGACATTAAATAATAAAAATCAATTTTTAAGTTGTTTTTTAATGAATTTTCCAAACATCACGGGTGTGGTCGCACCCGCATGGAAACACCTAGGTCTGCCTCAGGTCAGGTCAGGCCACAATAGAGGCCGTGGCAGAGGACAACAACAGCAATATAATTCCAGAGGTCGTGGTTTCACGGCAGTAGGCCAGAACCATGGGTTCCGCCCAACACAGCCAACCGCCAATAATGGGTAGCAAAAGCAGTCTCCAAATGCATGGGCAGCTACTATTTCATACACCTGGGCTGCAACACTATCAATCAGGTAATCCCAAACATTTCCAGCCCAAAAATGCAGGACGACAAAGGCTTGGTACACCAGATCCATGTCAAATTTGTGGAAGAAGGAACCACATAGCCATGAAATGCTTCTACCGTTGGGATTATAATTCCTACCAAGCTTCTAAGGATTTTTCTTTAGCTCTAACTGCACTTTCAACTTCAATCCAAACATGTATGTTGATACATGAGTCAATGCACACGTCACTAATGACCCAGGTAAACTATCTTATGTGCTGCCTTATAATGGAAATGATAAAGTCATGATTGGTGATTGTTCAAAGTTGGATATTTCACATATAGGAGATTCTACATTTAATTCTAATTTTTGGCACAATGAAATTAAAGGACGTTCTGGTTGTGCTTGGAACTAAGAAAAACTCGGTCTCATTATCTCAATAGGCTCGAGACAATTCATGCATTTTTGAGTTCTCTGACACATTTTTTTATAGAGGACAGAGCCACGGGCAAGACAATGGCAACGGCTTAGATGGAGAAGCAATTGCAGCATTCCTTGCACTCAGATCAGGAAAAACAACGGAAGAGATTTGGCATCAAAGATTGGGACGCCCTAATAAAAAATTGTTGATGATTCCAAATAATCATAATATTATTAATATTAGTTGTTGGGATAAAAGTCCTCCTGTTTGCATCTGTTGTCATTCCTCTTCTAAAAATCCATTGTGATTTATGGGGGGTTGCTCCAGTCTCTTCTTCTCAATGTTTTTGCTATTATGCAATTTTTATTGATAATTGTACCAGATTTATGTGGTTTTATCCACTCAAGAATAAATCAGATTTCTTTAAGCAGTTTATCAAATTTCAAAAACTTGTAGAAAACAGCTTTCTACAAAAATCAAAATTTTCCAATTTGATGGGGGCGGCGAATTTCAATCACATAAATTTCTTGAACATTTTGAAAATTGTGGAATTCTAAGACAAATATCACGTCCTGTATAAACTTTCAAGAATCACTGTGTTCCCATAATTCTCACCGTAGGTTTCATTAGATGAAAAGATACATTTATAATGTAAATACAAACAAACCTTATCTTAAGGATAAAGGTAATCCACTCATTACCAATATCCTAACAATCCAAAAGTACTCTAAAACAGAATGGTGTCGTAGAGAGAAAGCATCGACATACAGTGGAGACATGATTGACCTTACTACTGCATGCAATCTACCTAAGAGCTTTTGGGCCGAAGCATTTATGACTGCTCTTTTTTTAATCAACAGGATTCCTTCAGCAGTCCTTTAAATGGAGACGCTCATTTTCAAGCTTTTTGGAGCACATCCAGATTATTCAAGCTTGTATTTGGATGTAGGTGTCTTCCTTACCAGTGTGACAGAAGCAAAAACAAATGTGAACCAAAATCCTACCCCTGTATTTTCATATGATATAGTCCTATACACAAAGGATTTCGTTGATATCATCCCTACAGTCGAAAAGTTTCGATCTCACGATATAATTTTTGATGAATCTGTTTTCCCATACAAAGATGCTCAGCATTTGTTAATCCCTGCACAGGAACCTAGCACCATCACTACATTCTCAGATTTCACTCAATGGACTTTTCCTACTGCAGCAGTGGCTGCAGACTCTACACATCAGATCGATGAGTGTAGGCGCAAACACTGCCCACACGGCAGATGAAGAAATGAGTCCTACGGTGGGCCTGTAAGGAAATTACTTTTAGGTCTATTACTTGGACCACAAGTCCTTACATTTCCCGAATTGTGGTCATTATAGGAATTCTGTTTTCATAGGATATATGCTATTCAAAATAGGTTTCTCAATGAGATATTCCATATTTATCTCTACCTTGATGGACGGTTGAGATTAAGTTTAAGGAAACCCTAAATTGGAAATTCGGTCCTCTCTCCACCTATAAATAAAGCCTTTTGTCCATCACAAAGGCTACACACAAAACTCAACACATTAAGGGTTTATAGGCAAGGAGAGAGATACCGGAATCATCCACCCAGTCTCTTCTTCGACGGATCTCAATATCAATCAGCACCAGACAGCAGGATCGGAAACCTCTCTGCATCAGGATGGCTGGAGGTACTCTTCTATTTATTTAAGATTAAATCCTACACGTGATTATCATGATGTTCAAAGATCTTTAGGGTTCATATTAATAATAGTTTTACATGTGGTATCAGAGCCCAGGTTTTAGAACACATGATCGTCCATTAATTAGCATAACTTTGCATCGCCATAATCGGCAAATATAGATCCGTTTCTGACCTTGTTTTAAGCAATTTATTGATCCAACTATTATGGCCTGCATGAATGGTTCAGATTTATGTTATTCCGCAATTTTAATTTTTACCACGACTGTTTGATCATGATTTATTTAAAGTTTTAATATTTTTTTATTATTATTAATATTGCTGCATAAAACTCCTGCGTGAAAGTCAGTCCGATCGATCGGACCTGAAGCCCGATCGATCGGCCAGGAAACTGTCTCAGTTAAGTGACAGTCCGATCGATCGGACCTGCAGTCCGATC